>OV277349.1:8970000-9300000 GCA_922984085.1 Sicus ferrugineus | reverse complement strand
TTATTAGATTGCTTTCCGCCACGTTTTTCCCTCACGACTTTTGTCTTACATAATTTGTTTCTCATTCTACAACTGCAACTGCAAATTCACAGACTTCTTCGGTTTTCACACCTCACATTACAGATCCTTAAGGCATCTCTAAGGCTCTCAGAGTGTCCTTCGTTCCGTTCATCTTCGTCTTTTCTTTATTTCCCCATTTCCTCCAGTTTCTCCTTTCTTTTATTTCCCCATTTCCTTAACTCTTCCTGATTTTTCGTACCAGCCGCATTTTCCTGATTTTTGTTTCCGCATTTTTTTTCTATATGTTTGTTTCTCTCCCTCTCTCTCTCTCTCCCTCTCTCTCTCTCTCTCTCTCTCTCTTTCAGCCATGCATCCATCGTAAAAGCTATTTCAGCTTTGCCTCTTGTGTTTCTTGCCGTATCCTTGCATATCCTGCGCTCAAATGTGAATCATCTCAAATATTTATGCGGTTTTTCCTTGCTGGCGCCGCTCTGGCATTAAAATTGTTCGCATTGTCTCTGCGCAAAACTAGACGCCGTTCGCTGTGGTTCTTGTTGTTGTTGTTGTTGTTCTTGTTGTTCTTGTTGTTGTTGCTGCAATTGTATTCTCTCTCTCTTCCCATTTCTATTCGTAACTCACACCTGTGGTAATGAATGAAGTAATGAGGCGAACCGTTTTACAGTCCTGCGCTCGGATGTTTGTTTTTCCTTTTTATTTTTTCGAATTTGTTGGATATGTTAAATCGAACTGCGGCCCCTTTTCGAGTTTTTGTAACTTCGAAAATTATTTGTGTAACTTCGAAGTTATTCGAATTATATTTGTGTTTCTGTATTTCTGAAAAATATGTTGCCAGCTTCATGTTAACTTTTTTAAATTGTTCTTATAAATAAAATTATAAAATAGAGTAAATTAAAATAAATAAAATAAACTAAAAAAGAGTTTTTTCATTTATTTTATGATTTAATATTTGATTTTTATTTTCTTCTTTTATTTCGGATACCTACGAATTTTCGAACTTACTTTGCTTTCTTGCCGGCTTTCTTTAAGCTGAAAATTCTGTATCGAATTACTCGCCACTGAAGAAATGGCTGCAGAATCAACCCTCTACGAAGACGGGGGTTGTGGGAGAGGGGGAAGTTTAGCTGTGTGTGTGTCTCGGCCTTTCAGAGAAATTGTTCAGCGCATGACGGAAAGTATTGGAATTTTTCGAATAGTGAGAGAACTGCAACGCTGAGAGCGGAAAATTCTTTGAAAAAATTTAATATATTTTGTTATAGAAAAACTTAGAGAAACATTTTTGAGGTATTTTTAGAAATTGAAATAGAAAGAAAAACCTTTTTTATATTCAGTTTAAAAAGTTTACACACAACGTAATTCGTAATGCTGAAAGTGGAAACTGAAAAGTGGTGGCGACTGTCGTTCGCTCGCTCGCTCGCCCGTTGCTCGCTCGTATCCTGTGCGCACACGAGACACACAACACAACACAACACAGCACAGCACACGCACAGCATACACGCACACCAGCGGCGCCCACTTGCGCTCTCACATACGCACACAGCCACACTTCTGGGGGGGGAGGTTGGGCTCTTGGGGTGGCTGACAGCAGCCTTTTGTGGCACTCAGCGATGTCCTTCACCGCTGTTGTGCGCTTGGCACGAGCGGCGGGAGGACGACGACGCCGACGACGACGCCGACGACGACGCCGACGGAGACGACGGATTGACTTACTTGAAAATCGCACTCACGCGCGCTGCTTAGTAAAAAATTCACAACGGTATTCTTTAGTTTGTCTTTGTCGTTCGTAGCGGTCGCTTAGTCGTTGCCATCGTTCTGAAGGACAAGAAGTCCAGCACTGGCAACTGCAGTCAACACTACAAAATCAACGCTTTCTGGCTCTCACACCTCCGCTCTCAACACCGTGAGGAGCCGTCAAAATAAAAATCTTTCCACCCGCAGCGCAAGGCAACGAAGAAGTTACAAATAAAGAATACGAAGACTTTCGAAGCCGTCACTCACCGTCAACAGTCGAGAACCATCCAGTTTTCTACACTCCTTACAAGAATACGAAATCGAAGGATAGCATTTTTGCATATCCTGTGATCCTGTTGGCAACACCGAGCGGAGTTCACGAGTTGTGTGTTTTTTTGTAGCTTTTATAGTGTACGTGTACCGTTGTAATTGCATTGCAATCCTGCTGCAACGCACTTGTTTGCAAGCCTGCATCATCATCATCATCCTACAGCCAGCATTGGTCGATCGTTAATAGTACGCTATTCGTGCGAGTTGATTAACTGTGACTCTCAAAAAAATCACTTCGCTCTCTCTTAAATTGCATTGCACAGCAAAATATTTTAGAACTTTTTCTGTGTAACGTTGATTTTTTCGCATTTAGAGTTCGGGGAAAGAGTGAAGAATTTTATAAAAAAACACTCTAATTGTGAACTAACTGAGTCAATCACTCTGCCAATTGAATTGAATTCAGTGTAAAATCGATAGATAATCAGCAAACAACGAGAACACCGCCAATATGCTGATTGGATTAGTGCGAGATTCTGTCATGCAGTGCTTCTGCCATACCTGCCGGTCGCCTATTCTGCCAGCAGGTGAGAACTTTTTATTTCCTGAAAGTGGAAATTTTTTCGATTTAATTTTTTTTGGAAGAAAAGCGCTGTAAAATCAAAAGTATGCAAAAACCATTTTGGGAAAGTTCTGAACACTTTAAAATTCGAATAGAGCTCTACAAGAACTCATTTAGAACTCTGCATTGTGAAAAGGTTAAATTTAAGAATGCTGGGGAGCCTGTCTGCCGGTATATCTTACTCAACCCTCAATTTCCTCAACGAAGCTATAAGATATTCTTCATCAAATATGGAACTTATGGAGAAAAAATCTATATTTCTCTAGTTTGACCATTACTTGGATATTTTTCATAATTAACATATCGTCATCATCTAAATTACATTATTGGTTATCCTCCAACTTATCCCTAACTTATTCTCATCCTCAATATCCTGAAACTTATCCTTAATCTGTCTTTATCCTCAGACTTTTTACAGAATCTACAGAAATCATAAATCATTGCAATGGAAAATTTTCATATTGAAATATAGATTTCCTGGAATGAATATTTCCCTTGCTTCCTGAATAATTCTGATAGTCCTTCAGATCATGAGTTCATCTTGAACTCACAAAGGGATTTTACGAAATTGTGATATTTTTAATAACTAATATGCAGTAAAAATATACATAAGACGCTGTCATCGTTTCTTCTACAAGTCTAAAGTGCTTGAAACAACAAGCGCCGATTTTCGATATAACCGTAAACACATAAAGTATGTTGGTCATTTTAACAATCGTCGTTTGTTATATTAAATAGAAAAAATTGTCAATATTGCTATTCTGACGTTGAAGAATATTAATTTTCGCTATATTAGCAAATTTGTTCGTCAATTCGTTACAAGTTTCACTCAACAAACACCGATTGTTGATACGAAAAATGAACTAATAATGTGTTGATAATTTTACAACATAATATTTTGAATAATAATAATTTTATTGGCATTTCGTTTGTCATTTGTCAACGAAAGCGTCCACATTGTCGATGGTATTATCAATCAAAATGTCAATAGTACTGTCAATTCGGTTGTCAATTATATTGTCAGTACAGATATCAGTTATATTGCCAATATAATTGTCACTTTTATTGTCAATAAAATTGTCAATGAAAATGTCATTTACATGATTAATGATGAAGTTTTAAAAAAAGAGGTTTAACTCAAATAAAATATGCAATTTTTTATTTTATAAATCTGTCCAGCCAATTTATTTAAATTTCTTCGTCTGTCTGTCTTGCGCTCGAAAGTAGGCAACAAAAAAAGCAGAAATCATGAAAATCTTGATAGCCTGTCAGAGTGGCGACTGGTGGCGCCAATGCAATGAGTCATCTCGTCGTAATGAAACCGTGACATGCGAATTGCTTTGGCATGGAATTCTGGCTTCTCTTTCAACCACCCGTTCCCCCTCCCCGCATCGCTCCCTTCCTTCCTTCCTTCCTTTCTTCCTTCCTTCCTTCCTTCCTTCCTTTGGAAGCCGGCTTTGGCTCTCCTATCCACCCACCAACTGCATTGATGTTGTGAGGAGAGGAGAAGAAAACACTAGAAAATCAACACCCTTGGGGGTAAATAAAGTGGAAAATAAGAAGAAGAAATGATTAATTTCATTTTTTCAGTAAATTAACGAACTGTAAGAAAAACTCTAAGAAAAAACAGCAGCTAAATGAAGTAACAACTTGGAAAAGCAACCACTGCGGGTAGGATTCACTGTAATGAGAAGGAAATTTTATTAAGAAATCACTGCGGAGTATCTGGAGATCCTGCGGAGATACTTTGTTCTGAAATACAAAGGAAGAAATTGCCAGGCTAATAAATTGTCAACAATCATAACAAAATTATGATGTTAGAAAATTATCTTATTTTTCATAATTTTCATAGAATAACTGAATTGTTTCGATATTATTGTGAGATTTTTGAAACCAATCGACCAATTTGAGGAGTGCATTGTGCTCTAGTAATTCTTTCTTTCCAATTTTGAACTAAAATATGGTATGAAATACTTTCTAGAAGGAATTTTCCATATAAATATTTTGAGGTGAGGTCTCGGAACTTACTTGATTTTTAGAATTTCCGTTTGTTTCATAGTTTTTTTACTAAGTTTTAAGTTAAGCAGGCGAGAAGAAACGCACAATCGTTCACTTACTGTTCACTTACAAATTCGTTTACACTTTCAACCAGTCAAGGTTAACAGAAGTAATGCATGACCGAACCACCAAGTAATCAACCGTCCCATCAACCATCCCATCATCCATCTCATCAACCAACCCATCGAACAACCCACCAACCAACCCACCAACCAACCCACCATCGCAATCCCACCAACTACCCACCCACTTTAAGTGGGTTCTTTGGTACCCCACAGCACCTGCAGACGTGGTCATGGCTAAATTCATGAGTGAACTTGGCAGTTACTGTCAATTTTCGTTGCACAGTCAATTGTGTGAAAAGGAAATCACAAACCAAATACTTTGCACTCATCAAAAACTCCTTAAAAAAACTAGAAAAAGGGAAAAAGAGATTCTATCTGTCCCACTGTTAAGAGAAAAAGTTGATCTTTCCCTTTTCTTCAGTAAAATGCTTAATAAAATTGCGCAAATTATGAATGACATTAACATTAAATACTTGATAAAAATTACCATTTCGAACCATCGTGAAAAACCCTCAAATATTGCCATTCTTCAATCAATCAGCTGATCGAGACAAATCAGCTGATTACTAATTTTTCATGTGTCACTAATTGAAATCTGATGATTTATAGTGAAGACTAGCAATTTTTCCCACTCTCCAGTGCATATCTGTCAATTAAACAGTCTCAAGGTCAGACATTGAGGTCATTGATTAAACAAACATTTTGTTAAATTTCTTTGTTTATTAACGCAACTTAAGCTGGCAACTCTGCTAACAACAAACCCATCACAGTTTTTTTTTTGTAACGTTTGATGATGAATCATCAACGCAAAGCTGTAACACGAGGAAATTCTAATACATCATTAGAAGTCATAAAAGGACAAAAAATCAATGAAAATAAAAAAGTGAGGAAAAAGCGTCTTTGTGAAAGAATTAATTTAAAACATTTCGATTATATAAAAAGTTAAAGAAAGCAGAAGAAATGAGGAGAGGGAAAGTAGAATTAGAAAACAACCCTAAATGTTTTTCTCTGTCTTCCTTCTCACTCTCTATCAGTTTTTCTTTCTCTAACTTAAATTTAAAAGCTACACGAGTTCAAAATTGTGTGAGAAAATCAATAAATTTCGGCGCCTAAAAGACGGCAACATAAAATTTACACAATCTTTTGCGTGTAATGGAAATTTATTTAATATTAAACGAACTTCAGAGGAATTTATTATTATTATTATTAAAACCTTCACGCTACAGTTAGAAAGTGATGCCTCCCCCTTTAAAACCACGCCTGCCCCCCAAAAGAGCCACGCCTGCTACACCAAATACAACAAAATAAAGTGGATTTATAGTTATTTATTAATTTTTTTCTATAATTTTCCTCAATTTTTTCTTACTTTCCGAGCAATGAATCAAGTTTATACAAAATGTTGTAAATTTTATTTTATTATTCCTTGAAAAAATGAACTATTTTTTAAATGAAAATCATTTGACTTTTCTAATATGAGTTCGCAACTCATGCAGAGAATGCAGCGAACCGTGTTAACGTTTCAAGCACGCACTCCTCTTTCGTCTACGCTTTTTACTACTTTTTCCACATACTACTACTTTTATTTTCTTCTCCTTCTTCTTGATTTCGTTTACACACACACAAAAAGAACGCACTGAACCGCATCCAACTTTTGATAAACGCAGTAAAAACAGTTTTTTTTTTCTCCTTCTACTTTTTTCCGCCCCTTCATTGAGGATTAATTTTTTCTTCGTTTCTATTTTTGCCCATTATTTTCAAAATATTCTGACAGTATGAAAAAAATCTGACTGACTGACTGACTGACTGGCTGACTGACTGACTGACTGACTGACTGACTGGCTGACATAACTGTGAGAGTCATAAAAAGTGTCCAAGACAATGAAAGCCGTTAAAATATCACGACTCGATTGCAGTGTATTTTTACACTCCACAACAGCAAAAAAGTAACAAAAAATTGGAAAATTTATTATGTCATTCACGCCTGTTGGGAAAATTTTTTATTTTACTCCAACAAAAATATTTGTTTTAAAAATATTTCATTTCTTATAGCAAGTTTTCTCTTTTTTCACTTTAACAAATTGCTGAACTTTGTTAAAAATTGAATCCTGACCTCTCTCCTTCTCTCTTCGTATAAAGTTACACTCGATAACCTCAAGATATCAAAACTTCCAACATCTTACTTAATTTAGTAGAGTCGTACGTAGCTGTCAAAGTCATAAATTATGAACGACTTTGCGAATCATGGAAGATAGGCATCTCCATCTATATTTGCAACTCTGCACATTTAAATTTTGCCCACAGTCGGCTTATCTCGTCCTCATCTACTCTCTCTCTCTCTCTCAACCAGCACAGCACAGCACATGTGGTGAATCCCTTAATGTTTTTGTTGTTCTTGAACTAGCAAGCACAACTTCTGCCGTTGGTCGGGAGAAGAAAACCTCAACTCAGAGTAACCGTTAGCAACAGTGTGAACAACACTGTCTGTCACGGAACCCGTCGAGGTGGGAAGAGGAGGGGAGGTGAACACATGTCACGACAAAATATATGGAGTGTGGGAAAAAATTTAGATGGCTGCTAAAAGTCCTGAAAAAGTTCGATATCAAGAAAATAGGAAAGCAATAAAAAACCTTTTAAGAAAATCTGTCTTCTCTAAAAAGGAACAAATATTAATTTTTAAAAAAAAGAGTGGTTAAATTACTTCTTATAAATTCACCTTTTACTTCATTTTTATGTGTTCTGCTCACTCTTCTCATTCCGTATAATTTATTTTCACTTTTTCCTTACCTTCTTGTTTTCTTCTTTTTTCTCATTTCCTCTTTCATTTTCCTTTCCTTAGCTTTTGCTTTCTTTCTTCTGTCTATTTCTTTGTTTTATTTTTTATACTTTTCTCTTTATATTTTCTTTCCTTACTTTCCTGCCTAATTTTCCTTTTTTCTTTCATTTTACTTCTCTTCTTTTCCTCGCAATTTTCGCTTCTTTCACTTCTCCATAATTTTTCTTCTCCTTTTCATACTTTTTGGTTTTTTCTTATCCTTTCTTTTGATTTCCTGTCCTTTGCTTTTCTCTTCTTTTCCTTTTTTTCTCCTTTCTTCTTTCTTTTCTTTTCTTTTCTTTTCTTTTCTTTTCTTTTCTTTCCTTCCTTTTCTTTCCTCTCCTTCCTTCCTTCCTTTTCTTTCCTCTCCTTTCCTATTCTTATTCTATCCTCTCTTTATTTTTATCCCTTCATTTTCCTTCTCTTCTTTTCCTTTCTTTTCTTTTCTTTTCTTTTTCATCCTTCTCGTTTTTCCCTTAATAAAACTTCTTGTTTTTAATATTTCTATTATTCCCACTTTTCTGTTCTCTTTATATCTATATTAATTTCTTTTTCTGTTCTACCTTCTTTCTTTCCTTTCCATTCCTTCTTCCTTTCACTTAATTTTTCTTCTTTTCCGTCTATTTTAGTTGTTTCACTTTTTCTTTCACTTTTCTATTTTCTTCTAATTGTTTCTCTTTTTTCCTTTCATCTTTTAACTCGAATATTTTGTGCTTTCATTATTCCTTTTTCACCATTCCATTGTTATTCCTTATTCTGATTTATAATTATATTATTAACTTTAAACTCCAAGATTGTCTTTAACTTTAAAACTAAGATTGCCAAAATTTTTCCCTGTTTTCTATTCCTTCTCTTCTCTAATATTTTTACTTGATTATTTCTAGTATTTCCTTCAAGAAATAACAGCATTTCCTTCGCAGACATTTCTCCTGCCAACATTTTTCTCCATTAGCTAAAAATTATTGCAGTTGTTGTAGTTGCTGTACCTGCATCGTTTTTCAAATTCTGTCACGTAATGTAAAAATTTGTTCATATTATAACGGTTCATTCTTCATGCCGTTCCTTATTGCCATTTTCTTTTGTGGAATAAATTTAATTTTTTATTCTTTTTTTTCTACATTCTTGCGATGCTGGCAACATTTCTGCAGTAAACTTAAAAAGAAGAAGAGAAAAATAAGAGCGGGGAAAAATTACGATTCTCCCACGTACCACACACACACACACACACATAGATAATGTTATTAATTTCATTTAGACGTCCTTCACACCACAAAAAAGGAAACCCATTTTCGCACGTTTTGCGAATGAAAAACGGAATAACTTCCGAATTCAAGGATTCAGAAGGGAATGATGGCAATTTTGAGAGAATTTAGAGAATGAGAGTAATGAATAATAAGTCTGAATTTTACAATTTCTTGGCATAAAAGTTATGTAGAAACGGGGATTTTAAATCTGTTGCAACAATCTTGAAAAATTGTTTTCAAGTTTTTAAAGTAGTTTCTGCACTCATGTGAATTCTTTGCCACCAATCACAATCTTCTCCGCTCAACTCTCTCAACACTTTTTTACTTGCTCTTCAGCTGACATCAATGTAAAATATTTTCCCCTCCACATGTTCTTCATTTGCATACTCGTACATGCGACTCCCGACATCCCGACAAGTGACGGGATCTCTGAGACAGTCATTGTCATTGTTGCCAGCACAAAACAATTTATCATCAGCAAACAGATGGCAGCAGTTATTTCATCACACAAATGTAGCATCCAATTGGGCGGAGCGTCAGAGGAGAAAATCATTGAGGCGAGAAAATATCATTTCCTGTTTTCCTTATTTTTTTGTTAGCTAAAATTCTCGTTTCACAAAGTGTCACCAATCTTCCTTAGTAAATTTTAATCTAATTTTAATTCCACCCCACTCTCAGTCTCTTCAATTCTCTCCCAGTCTCTCCATCGCTCACCCAGTCTCTTCAATTCTCTCCCAGTCTCTCCATCTCTCACCCTGTCACTCTCTCTTGCCTTCGTTCCTGCCTTCTCTCCTGCGTTCTCCGTCTCCATCTCCTTCTCCTTCTCTCCTTTCAACGGAATTCTGTAGAATCCCGTACACTCCATGAGTAATTAAATTTTAAACGTTGCCTGATTTTAATGCCTACCCGAGCATGAGAGAAGCTGTCACATTTTGACACTTTAAATGACAGACAGAAAGGCAAGTCAGTCGTAAAGCCATAAAATTGAATCATGAGAGCATAAATGAAGATAACGGTAGATGCATCAAATAAATAAGTAATAAAATTAAGTATTTTCGATGGTTCTCCAGTGTTACTTTAATTGTTGGTAGTTTCTAATTTCTTTCTCTCTCTCATTTCTCACCTCTATGTGAGAGGAGAGTATTTGTGGTGTGGTGACTTTCAAATGGTTTAGGTCCGTGCTAAGTTCGCTACGAATTTAACTTCACGCAGTTTTTATTTACTTTCTTCCTTAAAAAGAAAGTAAAATCGTTCGGAAAAAGATAAGAAAGAAGAACCAAAGAAAATAATCATTGCATAATGAAGAGTGTAATATTGGAAATTTTTACTCAAAGTTTATTACTTTGATGATTCAGAGCAAATTTTCAAAACGTTTCGCTTCCTCTCTCTATTCATTCCTTCTCGTCCTCTCTTCTCCTAATGACGTCTATTAATTCACCCCAAACTTTTGTCATTTCCAGCAGTTGTTTCATTTGTTCACTTGAGGGCCGCCAGAATGACATTTTAATTGTCAAAGTAGTTGTCATTATATAAAGTTGGCTATAACGGTTCCATACTACTGAGCTTCACCGTTAAGTTGCGCTGAGTTGAGTAAAAAGAAGAAAATTGAAGCGATTGTTATACTCGTTGTTGTTGTCATTAATACTGTGTTGTAGTTGTTTTTATTGCTTAATATATTTAATTAACGACATCCTCAGGTGTTGAAAATTAAAATCAAATTCTAAACCTTCAAAGTGTGAGATTAAATAACACTGACAATAACAATAACAATAATAATAAAAAAAAAACAAACTCAAGACCAACATTAAGGCAACGTGACGCGAAATGTTCAGACTATTTTGGCCATTTGCATAATTCGTCTATAAATAAAGAAAACGCGAAAGGAGAAAATGGAATTTAATTTTGGTCGCAGGTGTATTTTCACTGCTAGAGCTTTGGATGAATAAATTGGAGAAAAAGTGGAAAAATAATCGCTTTTATAACAGTTTGAGAAATATGAAAGAGGTGAAAATTTAAAATTTAAAGAAATTCACTCTTTCTTTAACGGTTAACGGAAACCCCACCGGTTGTAAGTAAAATAAAGTATGCGAGAAAGAGAGCAAGAGAAGCCGTCTTCGAAGAGAACACAAACCCATGTTTTTAAAACAACGACTTCCTCTCATTTTCCTTCTTTTAAATAAAGTGGAAAAAAATATATTTAACAACAAATTTAAAATTTAAAAGAAAAATAACAAATTTCTAAAACAGCTCAAAGAAAACAGCAAAAAGTAGTTAAATTATCAGCAACACTGAAAATTTAACGTCGAGAAAGGTGAAGAGAGAGGAGGTTGAGGTCGCACAATGCATCCTCTTTCTCGCTCTCTCTGCCTCTCCTTGAGAGGAGGTCGAATGAAACTCAGTATAAAGAGGGTAACATAAAAAAAACTCTAAAGATTTACACAATAATTGTATTTTCTTGCTGTTGTTGCTGTTGCTGTTCTTCATTATCAAGGGAGAAACTCTTGAGAAAACACACATTTTTACAGCAATGAATTCTATAGAATTGCTGAGAATTCAGTTAGGGTTGCCAGCTCTCAGTAATAAAATGTGTTTTCCCTTGAAATTAAGTTAAACAGGAAAAATTCTCCCGTTTAACTTAAATAAGTAAACGCATTTACTTATTAAAAATACTGAGTTCATTAAAAATACTGAGCTCATCATTTAATTAAAAATGTTCAACCAATTTAAATATTACAAAATTTTTGTTGCTGCAAAACTACTTTTATTCAAAAGAAAAAGAAAAATTGTAAATGCTTTCAAAAAAAAAAATTTTTTAAATTTTGGCAGTCGTTATCTTATTTTATTTTCCTCTAGTTTATCACATTTTGTTGTATTTCACTTTGTTTTAGTTGTGTAATAAATTAATTCCGATTTCTTTTCTGCTTTTATTATTTTATACTATCACTAAAATGCGAAATTAAAAGTTGTGAGTCCAAGTAAGACTTACATTTCGTTGCCATTGTGATATCATTTCATAAAACGCCCTTTTCATCTCATCCCCAAATCCCCTCATTGCTCATCTGGGTCCAATTAAATATGAAACTTTTCGAGTTCACATTTTCGGCCGATTATTGCGTCTTCTAGAGACCGAAACTCTAACACGGTGTTTTCAGAAAATCGTTCATTCACAAAGAAACCAACCATTTATCTCAAATTTCCGTTAAAACTTTAGTTGCTGGTGGAAACAGAAGAAGAAGAAGAACCAGCCGAGCAGGCAAAAGCTTGCCTCAGTAGGGAGGGCGTGGCTGTAATGTAATCGTATCTAACCTCACAAAATGGCTTTTGCATCCAATGAAACTTTACAGCGCGCTTTCAATGGAGTGATTTTACAAAATATAAATTTTAATTACAATAAGAAACTTTACTCTTCTCTCTTTCCCCCTCCCCCTTTCGTTTTATTGCTTACCCTAATTTTGTTCGTTTGATGGCGGCGGCAGTATCGAGGAGGTCCGCACCATTGAAGAAGAATCCGAAAATTCGCTCGAAGCAACCACGACTTTCGAAGAAAGTTAAGTTTATAAGTAAGTAAAATGAAATAAAAATGAAAAAGGTAACTTTTAAGGCAATCTTGAGAGTATATTTTTAAATAGAAAATTATTTTCCTTTTAATGTGCGAAATAAGAAATTCTATATTGAAAAATTAATACAGAAATTTACACATATATTTATATTATATTAATTACAGCGAAATAATTTGATTTATTCCAATTTATAAAAATTGTGATGTTCACACGAGGCGAATAAAATTATATGAAGTTTTGATTTTATTTTTACAATGAATTCAAAAAAATCTCTTTGCTTTTAGAAAATAATACTAAAATAATAAGAAAACTTATATCTTCCCTACCTGAAAAATTAAAAAAATTGATTTTTTTGTACACAAAGTATTACAACTTCATAACGTGAGTCACGAGTATTATGAGTATCTCTCACTCTCCATCTCTCTCTCTCTCACTCTCCCTCTCACTCTCCCTCTCCATCTCTCTCCCCCTCACTCTCCATCCCTCTCACTCTCCATCTCCCTCACTCCCCATCTCTTTTCGTGCTAAAATAGCTGGAAAATTAAAATCATTAATTTTATTTGTCATACAGAAAAGAGTAGGAAAAAAGTAGTGGAAAACAGTAAAGAATCTCTAAATTGAAGGAAATGGAAATTCTGCGAAAGAATGATAATTCATTTTTATTCTTGATGATATTTTGCAATATTGATGATATTTGTTTGCAATATTGAAAACTCAAAAGTGTAGTATGAAAAAAATTTATGTGTTTTTGTTCCTTATTTTTTAAATTTTTTGTATTTATTCTGCTACTATTTCCTTTACTACTTTTGGTAGAGTTTTACTCTCTTCAATACAATATTACAATATTTCTACTTCTTGTAGTACTTTTTTCGGCTACTTGCAAAAATATCAACGTGAAATAAAATTCAACAAAGTTGATGTGTAAATAAAAGATACTTTTTAATATGGCATTTTGCTCCACTACTTTTTTGCTTGTCATTGAAGTACTACTTTTTTACTAGTACTGTCCTTCCCTGATTTTTTACTGCTATCAGTTTTACAACTGTAATTCTAATATTATTAATACTATTTTGAGTTACTTTTAAAAATATTAACTTAAATTAATAATAAATACTTTATAATGGTATTTTATCTACTACCTTTTTACTCCTTTCAAGAAAGTAGTACATTTTTAGTGCCAATACGTATAAAAGTGTATGTATAATTTTTCATATAGTATTTTTTTTTCCTACTCTTTTGTTGCTTTCAGTAGTCGGGTACTATTTTTTTACTACTATTAACGGTATGAAAAAAATATCAATACTTTTTGCTTAACTACGTTTTTCGTGTCAAACAGAATTATTCACTTGAAGTGAAACTTATTAAAATTAATTTAAAGCGGTCATTTAATTAGAATTCCATGCAAGCTCTTTTTTTTATGACTTTTTACCGAATTTATTCCATTTCTTTCACTATTTTCTAAATTTTGACAAATTATTTGCTTCTTGACAGCTTAAAACGGAAAAGTGCTGCCATCCGAATGAAATTAATGATTATTTAAGCCATTTGTTGGTGCTGCAGTGCAAACAAGTTGCGCTGACGTCTGCTCGTTATGTGATTCTCGTTTAACAAAATGGCTTCCAGCAAAATCATCCATTAAGCTTTTCAGGCTCCATTTTTGCACACTCGGTTTTTCCTTTCTTTGCATTGCTACGAATTTTAATGCATTTATATTCTGAGGTATTCGTTGAAAGCATTTTAGTGTTGTAGCGGGAAACAGCGGAAGTTTTTGAACTTTGCGAAAAAAGGAATTTTTTCTTTTTCTTTTTTAATAATATTTTAGAAGTACTTTTTACGGTTAATATGGCAACCCTGCCGTTAATATCCGTTATAAAGTTTTTTATATAAATTAACCGAAGCAAACAAGATTATTGCAAATATTCGCAATTATTTATTTTTTATTAAAAGTAGCAAAACTTCGCTTTTCGGCTTTCATGATGAAATTAAATTTTGTTTCATTATCACGCTTTTAATTATTAAAAGTGTCATTAAAACCTTCAACGCCGCAGGATATTGAAAAATGCAACTGTTATTTCAATGAAGTGAAGAATAATCGCGCTTGAAAAACAAATTTTTATGCTGAAACAAAACTGTTTTGGGGTGCAAAATGAAGTCTTAAGTTTTGAGAGAAAATAACAAAAACAAAAACGAAAATGTCAACCGCATTGCACAGAAACGGTAAAACAGCAGCAGCAGCGGCAGCGGCAGCAACAACATCTCATGTCTCTGACATCTAATTTTGATTTTTTTTTATATCATCCTGCTAAACAACAAAATCAAAACAACGCAATTGCTGATGGCTTGTAGTTGTTATTGTTGTTGGATTTGCTGTTATTGCGATTTTTGTCTATTGTTTTTGTTGTTGTTGTTGCTGTTGCTGATTTATTTTCCTTGCTGTTGTAGCTATTGTTGTTGTTGTTGCAGACGTTGTTATCGTTACAGCAGCAGTAGTTGTTGTTGATATTGTTGTTGTTATATTGTTATTGTTGTTTTTGGTGGTGTTGTTGAGACCGTTTGTGTTGTTGTTGTTGTTGCTTATCCTGTTCTGCGATGAGCATGCCATGCAAAAATGGCTGCGGCTTTATTGCTCATCTGGCGTGTGTGTGTGTGTGTGTGTGTGTGTGTGTGTGTGTGTGTGTGTTATGTGTGTATGTGCGTGTGTGTGTGTGTGTGTGTGTGTGTGTGTTGTGTCTGCTTGCGTCTCCTGTGTGAATGACAAGTGAATATTTTGTTCATTTGCTGTCAACTCTGCTACGATAAATTTTATCCATCCATTTCAGTGGATCCTCTTGTAATCTCTCTCTGCTTTTGTTGTTGTTGTTGTTGTTGGTTTCTTTTGTTTCCTTATCTCATTTTGTTGCATTGACAATATGGATTCTCTTTTCACCAGAGGCGCATGCAAATTGTTCTTCGAGGGGGACCAGAATTTTATAATTTTTTATTACAATTTTTTTTATTACAATTTGTGTTTCTAAAACTTTTGATCCAAACAATTAATTTTTTTTTCTCTCTTCAATAAATAAAATATTTAATGACTAAACAATGAAGAAGATTTTGAATATTCTTTTCTTTTGTGTTATTGAAAACTGTTTGAGAGTTTTTAACTTTTAAAATGCCTATTTTGGAGAAGAAATAAGAGTTGTAAAATAGAAGTTTTTTAAATGTAACTTAAGATTTTCCAATTTGAGAACTCAGACGTTTTTAGGGACTTAAAAACCTTAATTTTTTAATTAATTCAAATAATTTCTATTTTTGTTTGAAAGATAAAATCCATAAAATTACTTATTTTGTGTCAAAAAAGGAGTAGAAAAATGAACAAAAAATAATTCACATTTTCATACACAACAAATAGAGGAAATAATAAAATATTTTGCGATTTGTATTATAGAAGTTATAACTGTGGAGGTCTAAATCTCTAAATTTCTTAAAATATTTGAGATTTTCAGTGGGGGAAGTTGCGCCCCCCTCCCCTTCCCTCCTTCCGTTCGCTCTTAACTTGCATGACGCTGAGTTTTTACTGCACTGAGCTGCATTTGACTCTTCTGTGCTGACAGGATATCCCATTCGGTTGACCTCAAAATGACCTTTTCAACACCATTGCCAGTGCTATAAAAAGTAGCTATAAAAAGTTTCCAGCTGCTGTGTCACTTGCGTCAAAGTTGTTGAAGGAAAAGACAAACAAAGAACTTCAGCCTCTCATAACCACAGAGAGTGAGAGAGTGCGTGAGAGAGAGACAACGTATTTAATTTCTATTACGATGATGAGAGAGAGTCAGCCATGCTATTTTTTTATAAAGAATTTAGCACGGCTGAACATGCATGAAGTTGAACGATTCGAATAAATATTTTCTGCGTTCTCTTCGTTGTTTCTGCTGTTAGTTTGTTGTTGATGTACTCTGCGTGTGTGTTTGTGTGTGTAAGTTTGTGTCGTGCTTATTATTTGCTCATTGCTGCCGCTACTTTTTCCTGTTATTGTTTTGTGATTTTTTTTCTGTTATTATTGTTGTTGAGTTCTGTTGTTGCTGGCAGCTCTGTTGTTGCTGGCAGCTCTGCTGTTGCTGGCAGTTCTGTTATTTCTGGCAGTTCTGTTGTTTCTGGCAGTTCTGTTGTGCTAGTTGTTGTTGCCACATAATTCTTGTGCCGAACATTAGCAGCAAACTATTCATTGCACTTGCTTCTCATACAAACTTTTATTTTATTGTCTTATTTATAATTGTTCATGCTTTTTATACAACATGGAAGAACCATTGAAGAGCAACAAGAAGAGCCACTCAAAGGCAACAAAGCAAAGCCACCAACTGTAAAAGAAAAAACAACATTTACAACATACTTCAGCTTCAGCTTCAGGTTACTTTTATGTGGTTCACTTTTAGCTGGCTGAGCTGATGATGAAGTGAAGTGTGCTGGTGGTGGTGGGTCACCTTCGACGTCATTCAAGGTGACGTTTCACCTTCAAGTTTTTCCTTTCGAACTCCAGAGAGAAAACTCAGCCAAGCGCTTAATAATGAGTAAAAAACGTTAAGAATAAAAATTTAAAGCATTCAGATAAAATGAGTGTAGCGAAAAATTAATAAAAGAGTAAAATTTCCGGTTCGTAATTCTTCTAAATTTGTTTACTTTTCCTGTTCGTAATTGCTTGAATCCTTGATTGTTCCGTGCATCCTCATCATCTAAATAATTCTCTGCTGAAAACTACTACGGAAAACCCAACCAAAACTGAAATCACTCTGAGAATCCGCCATCTAACAGAAGATGAGTACTCAAAAAAGATGAGTAGATGAGTCATTTTTAAAAATGAATAAATATGGTTTTGAATTTTTTTTTTTTTTTTTTTTCAAGACACCAAAAAAATCTTTTTCTAGAAAAAAGATCTTTTTCTAGAACAAAAGCTTTGCAAGAAAAAAGCTTTTCAAAAGCACAATCGCTGTAAAAGCTGTAAAAAGCTCTTCATGAAAGCTTTAGGCGGCAAAAAGCTTAAAAGCAAAATCAGAATCAATGAGTGAGTTCATTGCACTCTATAACGAAATTTACCGGGTCGACCTTCCTCGTCGTTCCACCAACCACCTCCGCTTCTACCACCCCTCCACTTCTACCACCCCTCCGCTTCCACCAACCACCTCCCCTTCTATCAATTCCCTCCTCTTCTACCAACCTCCTCCCGTTCCACCAACCCCCCACCCCTTTTCAACCCTCCTGCAGCCTACCAACAAAACTTACAACACTACAATGCGATTTGAGGAAAGCGCATTCTTAGCCTTGTTTCTCTCTTCACTCTACACCACCACTTCGCTGGCTATTATTGCACTTTTCAAGTTTCCTGCCGCAGTGTTGCCACCTTGTTGTTGTTGTTGGCGAGCGGGGAGAAGGCCGCAGTACTGCAGTACCACCCACAGTACGAATGGGCGACGAGATGACTCATCAACGTGGCAGCCACTTATATACTGCAGTTGGATTCCACTTCTACTGCAGTTGGCTTCGGTTGCACATGTAGTTCTCTGATCGATCGATCGATATATTTTATGATTCCGCTAGCTGCCCCTAGCAACTTGTCAAAACAAAGCGCTAGCGCACAACAACTGACAGCTGCAACAACAACAATTGAGGCAACTGACATTTTATTATCGTAAATCGACGAAAATTTAGAGCGTTTGAAAAATTTGAAGCCACGCGATGGGTGGATTGGTCTGGTTGATCGGTCGGTCGGTTGGTCGGTTGGTCGTTTGGCTTTTTTTGCTTAGAAAGCTTATTTACTAATTTTCAAAAGTTTTTAACACTTCAAATGGCAGTCTGAAGTGGAAGCAGTTGAATTCGTGTTGAAAAATAACAGCTGTTAAAAAGATGACAGCTTTTAAATAGTTAACAGCTTTTAAAGAGTGAACAGATGTTATATATCTGTTATAGAGCTGATGTAGAGTTAACAGCTGTTAACGGTCAATGCCTCTTGAAGCCAGTGATGTTGCCAGCTGGCAATTTTCTTTTCAGTAAAAAATTTAAAAGAAGGAATTTATTTTGAGATTGAAAAATGTTATCATACTTTGAACTTCAATTGATTTGCTTACATTTTTTAAAGCATTTTCTACAATTAAAAATATCTAAATTTATAAATTTCTTTTTCTTTTCAGGTAAGTTTTCAAATATTTTTAATTCCAATTAAGTGGAGAAAAGGTTGTAAGTATGTATGTCAAGTTTAAAGGCTGATGAATGTTAAGTTTCACATTTTTAAATTATCGAAATTTTCATTTCTATTTTTTTTATTTAGTAAATTTTATTTATTAATTCAGATATTCGTGACCTATCATTTCCATCTATTGATGATGATAATATTGTAACAACAACGACTTCCTTTCAATCAGCAACAACAACAACAACAACAACTTCGTTGCACTCTACGAAAATCCGAACGTGTTTAAAATTCTTATGAAAGCAATCATTGGAAAATCATTTCATGCTGCTGCATTTGTTATTGTTGCTGTTTTGAGTGGTGTTGTTGTTGCTGTTGTTGTTGTTGTTGTTGTTGTTGTTAGTCGTTGTTACATTTTCCTGTTTGCCACAAAATATTGCACCAGATCACGTGCCAGACATGCTGAGAAAACTGCTACATTGCAACATTTTATCAGTTAACACTTCAAATACACTGAGAGAATTTCCTAGAAGCTTCCTAAAATTCTCTCTATTTCCATTTCATTTTAAATTTCAACCCTTTTAACATTTTATAATTTAGCACTTGAAATTCACTGAGAAAAAAAGAAACTAGAAGTTTTCTGACTCCCAAAGATTTCTTTGTTTATATTTTATATAAAGTTTTAACAGAAAAGTTTTCTTATAACTATAAAAGTTCTGGGAAAATGAAAAAAAAAAACATTTTTTTGACTTAGAAAATGCAAGAAAAAATTCTTAAATTAAAACTGCAAGAGAAAAAAATTCAAAAACCAAGAAGTTTACATAAAAACAGAAATTATCGAATGACATCCGAAGTTAGTAGAATTTTGGCGGCGGCTGGACGCGTATCTTCACTGAAATTGGAAATTCGTTCCAAAACGCGACACAAATATCGCAACGAGAGAAAATTATTTTTATAATTCTTCATTGTCAGTACATTTTTAGTACTTTTTTACATAACATTTCTCGCAACGAGTTCTTATAACGAATATTACTCGCTAATGTACAATAAAGACTCGTAACGAGTTGTGGTAACCGAATTTAACGTTTTTACTCAATTTTAAACTTCAAAATGCTTATAACAAAAAAATCAATTAAAATGCATAAAAAGTAAAACCAGAAGCCAGTCACAATAAGTAACTGGTAACATAACAAAAACAACTACAACAACATCTAAAGTATTTCGCAACATGTACAGCAACAACATTTCGTAACACCAGCGGTTTTGGTTGTCCAACAACAAACTTGAAATGCGGCTAAAAACAGAGCGAGTCATCGGCTTAGTTTTTTTTTTGCCCAACCACGTTGGCAACACAGTTCATTGGATTTTTTAGCACGGCTACACTAAGAACAACACAACAACAACAACTAGAATAATGAGAGTTGAAAGAGAAAAAGCAAGTTGAAGGGGGAAAAAGCAAGAAAAAACTCGTACTTTTGAGAGAGAAAAACAAAAATTCGCCATATTTACGAGTTACGTATACACGCAAGTGCACCTTCTTCCTCCTCCTTTCCCGCTCCATCTGCCTGCCCCTCTCTGCACCGAAGGTATCCGCGGCATGTTGCCAACAACCAGCCAACGAAGCATTTTAGCCAGTCGAGCCGAACCGAATCAGCAGCAGCAGCAGCAGCAACAGCAGCAGCAGCCCAGCCAAGCTAGCATTCTTGCTGGCTTTCATATCCTTCCGTCTTCACTTGACAGTCGTTGTTCAGTGCGGTTCGTTCGTTTGCTTCCAGCCAGCCAGCCAGCCAGCCAGCCAGAGAGAGACTTGAGCGCTGCTGCTGCCACTGCATCCGCCATCGTCGTCCATTCCGTCTGCAGTGTTCATCATTAATTAGCAGGCTGCCGGTGTGTCTTGTGTCGGTGTGTCACGCGTCGGTGTATCACGCGTGTGAGACTGACGGAATTTTTCCATTCCTTCCACTCACCACGCACTGATTCCGATTTTATTCGAAGGATATTTCAAGGATTGCAAGTTTCCCCCAGTTGACTTGAAATACCTGCAGCGCTTGTATTTCAAGAATTTTTTCTTCTTATATCCTTGCAATCCTACTGAGAACTCTAGTCAACTCATAGAAATCATGGTGGCCATCAATGCGTGTAAGTTAATTTTTCAAATCTCAGAAGTGTTCGAATTATATAACTTGAAAATATTATATACAAGTTTTCAAAGGAAAAAGTTATTGTATTATTATATAGTTAATTATTACAATATTATATAGTTAATTATTAGAAATTACAAGTATTTGCTGTGCGAAAAATGGAGAAAATGTGTATTTTTCGAGTAAACTATTAGGAATTGTAATTTTTAGAAAAAACGATATGGCACATTTTTTCTGAAAAACTATTAGGAATTATAAGTATTTATGAAGCAAGGACAAAATTTGGTTCTCTCTATGAAAAATGTATTAGAAAATTCAACTATTTACATCAGAAAGACTTCGTCACTCGAAATTAACAATTGTAATTTCTATAAAAGCATTTTAATTCGCAATTTAACTAAATGACACGCAATTTAACTAAATTATTGAGTGAAAACACGTGCAAAACAACGTTGAATTTACACGGGCAGAATAATCTTGCCGGCTTTCTGCCAATTTTCGTGTTGTATTTGCATCAATTTATGGAGGCGACTTAATGTCTGTCTATACGTCTGGACTGAGAAATTCCCACAGAGTGTTACTCTCTCCTCACCATCACCCAACCCCCACCCCCCACCCACCGCCAGCACCTTCTTTTCCCCTTCTTTGCTCACACGACTTCTCTATCTTACTGTCGTTCTCTCCAACCACCCGTCTTGCTCTCGCTCTCTCCCCTCCGCTCTCTCTCCCCCCCTCCTCCCTCTCCCCCCTTCTCTCTCACCCCCTCTCTCTCACCCCTCCCTCTCTCTCACTTTCTGACTTCCACTTATACTCGTATTTTATCTGCAAGAATAATAAATGCTTCAGCCGAAAAGTATGCAGCATTTTATATTCACGATTTTCTCTTCCTTCTCCTTCATTCACCCTCTTTTCTGCCTTTCTCTTCGTCTTTTTTAGTCAATTAAAAACAATTTTCCTAATAGTCTCTCGAAATTGTTCTCGAAAATTAATTTAAATCCCGACCATCGTAGACGACGATGCATGATGACGTCAACTTTTCCGTTGGTGTTGCTGTCATTCCTTGTTGGGAATTTGTCAGCCCAAAAGTATGCTTCACAATA
The DNA here is from genome assembly GCA_922984085.1 of Sicus ferrugineus. NCBI lineage: Eukaryota > Metazoa > Arthropoda > Insecta > Diptera > Conopidae > Sicus > Sicus ferrugineus. The sequence goes on along the minus strand of OV277349.1, from coordinate 9,278,222 downwards.
TTATGACTCACTTGAGTGCAGCAAAAATTTTACGATGAACTTTTATTACTCCCCGCATGAAATTAGCAAACATTTTTTTTTTTTTTTTGGTTCTACTTTTTTTGCAAACAGTTGCAAAAGTTTATAGAAACACTGAAATGCTTGAAAATGTAGTAAATGAATTTTTCTCTGTTTTTATTATTCTTTGAGCTGGATAGGGTGACGTCAACTCTTTTGAATTTTATATATTATAAAAGAATACGAGTGTGAGTCCACGAGTGTGAGTCCACGAGTGTGAGTCCTCGAGTGTGAGTCCTCCAGTGTGAGTCCTCGAGTGTGAGTCCTGGAGTGTGAGTAGCGCGACTCTTGCTGAGAGTTCTCGTTCTTGCTGTCGTTATTATTCTCGTTGAGTTTACTCGTTGTTTTTCGCAGAAGTGTAGCACACTTTCAGGAGCTGCAGTTTGGTTCGTTTTCGGTCTTCTTTTCACCTCAAGGTCTCAGTTGGCAGCTGGTTTGTGGGAAAGAAAGTAACAATCTAACGTTAGTTGAGTGTAAACAGTTAGTTTTAAACTGTTTTTAAACGTTATTAATTGTAATTATATAATTTTTAGGCAGTTTGCTTCTTTTTTTTCTGCTGTTATATATTTTTTCTCAACAGTTTTAATGCAGAGAGATATGCACTTTCTTCTTCTTCTCTTCTTCCCCACCCCATTCTCTTTTGCCAGTCTTCTGTCATCCGCTCCGCATTCTCTTCTGATCTCTCTCCCGCTTCTCTTTGATCCCTTCTCTTCACTGCCGTTTCCCTCATCTCTTCTGTCCCTCCCACTTGTACTCTGTCCCTCTGTAGAGAAAGGAGAAACTCTTCTGTATCTTCCTCTTTTTTTCCGCCTCTCATTTTCTCTCCTGTCCCTCTTCCTTCTCTTTTGTCTCACTCCCTTCTCCCCAAAAAAAAACACTTTAGCATCTCCCTCCACCATTAATTCGCTTAAATTCCAAACATTAGCATTGTTTTCCAAATAATTACATTCACATCCGTTTTGGGTTGCACTGTGTTGGCAATAATTTGCCTGCTGTGATAAATTATGTGGAATTATCGTTCCCCTCCCACTCCTCAGATAGTTTTCGGAACAATTCAATCTGCATGCGCTGTAATTTGTCTTCCCTGGTATAAAATTATTCCTCATCTCTGCATATCATTATCCAGAACAGCGCATAAAATATGGAAGGTTGGCAACACTGCAATGGCTGTTGCTGTACTTTATGCAGATTTCGTTGTTGTTGTTATTGCCAACATTAGAGAAAATTAGCATTTCATCATACATGCTGTCAACCAACAACAATGCAACATAATTTTCCTCTTTTCTCCCCACATGCCGTCACAAGACTGCCAGTGTTACCACCATCAACCACACAACATAAAATGTTCTATGGTCTGTGTTGTTGTTGTTGTAAGCCATCAGTCACGTTGGCTACTTCAAATTGTGACCTTTTAAGTGCTTCAAATTATTAGAAGAAAAAAAAATAATTCATTAAAATGATTTCAGCTAAAAAAAAAAATTAAATTAAATGCGCTTGTAACACAGAAAAAAATTAAATTAAATGCACTTGTAACGAAACAAAGTTATTCAAAGAAAATTCATTTATTCGTTAGAATATTTTTGCTGATTCACAGCTTTCTAAAATAAATTTTAAAATTTTCCATTTCTTTTGTATGTCGAGCGCTTAATTAGCTGAAAGGGAGTCGCTTTCGTTGTTGCTATTCATGGATATTTTAAGCAGGACAAAGTGAAAGCATGCGCTCAGTCAACTAATTAATTAATTGAATTATGACAACCAAGTTAAAAGCAATGAAAGGAAATTATTAGGTTGCAAAGAATCCTTTTAAACTTAAGCTAGTGATGTGCAGATGTGAGACGAGAGAGTCGTCATCTCTACATTTTAGTGATGTGCATGACACGATAGAGTTTTGGTCTCGATGTCGATAGGCGATATACGTATATTTAAAATCCATTTCGACGATAGTTTGCCAGGACCATGTTAGGATTTTTATAAGTCATCGTATTCATTGTATTTCACATCGTATTTATCTGAATTATCTTATTTTAAACCGAATTCGAAGAATATACTCGATGAAAACGTTCAACGACGTAAACGTCCTGCGAGGATTCCTTCTGGGGATGACTTCTACATTACAGAAATCAAATATAGCTTATATTCTCAGTCCTGTTTCATCGTGTCTCATCGCATTTATTGCATTTTACATGATATCTGTCTGAATTATTGTAGTTTAATTATAATTTTTAGAATGTATTGGCAAAAACCCCGCGACAATTCTGTTTGGTGGCTTTTTCAAGTCAAAAATAGCTCTTATTTCCAAACCCTGATTGATTGATAAACCTTTTTATTGATTTTGTGTTGTCACCCTTCGTTTAATCGGGCATTCATTCACCGTTCTCCCTCCCCGCCTTTTAATCAGCTTACAGCGAATGCTCAACCATCTCAAACTAATGGCAGGCCATCAGGTAAAGTTTGGAGGTGAACCTCCAGGGAAACCCATTGCATAATAATTGAAACAAGTGACTGATGCATGGTGTTCGTCGCGTAGACGCTTTCGAGGTGATGGCATGCAGAATTTTAGACATGCTACGCGCAAGCAAACGCGTGACCACGACTTTAAATTTTCATCATAATCAGGGTGACCATTTTTGGTGCCTTTAGCACTAATCTAGTACTATTAACTGGTACTTTTTCCCTCCAGCAAAAATTTAATTTTAGATAATTTCGGTTCTCATCTCGTCTGAAAATTCCAGCCTCGATCTCGGGTCAGACTTCGACTGGAAAAGGCCGGCCGGCCGCCTGGATCTTGATTATCGCCTCAAATTAAGTCCGTCTCAGGTTTGATTGTCGTCTTCAGTACATTTATTACTTATTGATTAAGCTTTCAGTATTAAATTCCTTTGCAAAACGGTAGCACTGAACGAGAGAATGGAAGTGGACTCGCATCACAATCTCAGGTGTTGCTTTCATGGTTCCGAACGCTATAATTGGCAAAGTTTGAAGGGAGTTCATAGAACGTTAAGCCATCTTTAATTAAAATATGCGGTCACGCATGTTCCTCCATCCTTCGAATCCCTTGGGTTGCATGCATGCATATGTTGTCGTGTTACAATCAAAGTTTACTAATTTTGCAAACCGTCTGCTAGATTTTGTAGTGTACCTAATTTACCTGATGGTCATGTTTGGGACGTCTTTCCGTCTCCAGTGGAAACACCCTCATCACAGCTCACATTTTTGTTCTCCTCTCGCAGTAAAACCAAAATTTCTCAGATCAGATAAAAGCAATTTTTAAAGTTTCAACAACTTGGACTTTAAAGTTTCAACAACTTTTGAATTTGTTCCATGTGCAATTATTCTCAATTTCATTGTACATTATAAATTCTAACTAATAATGTGAGTCTTTAGTGAGAAATGTGCTGACAAGAAATTTCCGGAAAATTTTAATTATAAATTTCAAACAATTAATATCAATCAATATTTTGTGCTTCTCATTTCTCTGCAGCCACTGAGATTCGTTGCCAGGAGAAGTCCAAGGGCGGCCTTTGCTATGAAGTCATATTGGCTGAACCGGCACCGAACGTCGCGGTTCCCAAGCGCCCCGTAACACCGGGCAAAAATATTTCCGTCGAGGAGATCGAGCAGAAGTTGAAGGCGGCCGAGGAGAGACGTATTGTAAGCAAATGGTGGAAAATATATTTTAAAATATATTAATTGTGTGTGTGTTGTGTATCATTGCAGTCACTGGAGGCAAAGAAAATGGCAGATTTATCCACTAAATTGGCTAAAATCGAAGAAGCCACACGCAAGAAGGATGAGATTAATAATGAATTCATTAATCAGACGAAGGAGCAGTTGGAATCCAAGATGGAGCAACATGTAGAGAAGCGTGAGGCGATCATTAGCGATTTGAAGGAGAAGTTGAAGGTAAACATGCGAGTATAGCGAACATTAACAATATTTATAGAGGAAACAAACTCATCAAAACTAAATTGCAATTTTTAAATCTAGATTATGCAATTAGTAGTGTGCATTGTTATTAGTGTACAATTTTATTGCACAATTTTATTGCACAATTTTATTGCGCAATAATATTGCACAATTTTGCTTACACAATTATTTTGTACAATTTTGCTACACAAAAATATTGCACAATTTTATTGCGCAATAATATTGCACAATTTTGTTTACACAGTCATTTTGTACAATTTTGCTACACAAAAATTTTGCACAATTTTATTGCGCAATAATATTGCACAATTTTATTGCACAATAATATTGCGCAATTTTGTTTACACAGTCATTTTGTACAATTTTGCTACACAAAAATATTGCGCAATAATATTGCACAATTTTATTGCGCAATAATATTGCACTATTATATTGCGTATGTCTTTTAATTCTACCGTGTATCTCATTACAGATTCATTCGCAAGAAATCGAAAAGACACGTGAACAATTGGAGCAACAAAAATATATTGAAAAGGTGGCCATCGATGAGAAATTGAAGACCGCACAAAGTTTGCGCGATGAGAATATCAAGAAAATGCTGGAGCGTCTAAAGGAACATGTAAGTGAAACCCGAGTAACAATTCGTCCTTCAGTAAACGTATTTTCTGACCGCTTCACCTTTTGATGTGCACTCGTATTTGGTTTTATTTCTCCTCTTTTCTTTTACACCTTTTAATTGCACTCATTTTATATTTTTCTTTATTAAGTCGTTGCTTGTATTTAAAATGTCAACTTATTACAGAATCTGTCATGCTTTAAATTCACAGTGAAATAGTTATCATCATCATTATCACTTCATGCTGCTTTCTTTTTTCTTCTTCAATTTGTAGTCTTGAAACTGCTTTTTTATTAATTTTCATTGTTGTTGTTTTAAACGTAAATTTATATATATTATTCTTAGATTCGCATTGAAAATATATAATCTTATTTTATCGCAGTTAATATTGATACAAAATTGTAATCAACGCGTGAAAAACCAACTGAAGTCAGTACAAAACCTGAACTTTGAATGTTTATCTTAGTTTGTTACTTACTAACACACAATCCACTAACAATCTATTTAACTATCCATCCTAATCAATACTAATCAACGCACTTACTAGTCAGTCCATTAAGTAATTCACTAGTTAAGTCACAGACGAATCAGCCCTTCAACTAATTTTCCCGCTAACTAGTTAATCCTCCACATGTCCTCCCAATCCCAGTCTACCTAATTACTAGTCAGCCCTCACGCCCATAATCGACTACTAAGTAATTAAGTAATCCTCCAACTAAACTAATCGTTGCTCTACCGAATCATTCCACTTAATAATCACACGACTAACGAATCATCGGACTAATTTTCTCTCTAACCAATCATTCCAATAACAAGTCGTCAGACTTCTTCTATCCACTATCAACTTCTATCCACTATCACCCCACTTCATCCACTAACATCTCACTAACCTATCATCCCACTTACTAGTTATCCTACAAACTATTCATTCTATTAACTAATCTTCCACCTAACTATCCAACTATTTATCCAAATTAACTTAACATCCTCCAACTAATCAGCCGGTTGGCTAACTATTTCACTAACTGATCATCCCAATAATGAGTCATCCAACTAACTAATCGTCTCACTGACTGAGCAACTCACTAGCTAATCAACTCACTAACTAATCATCCAACTAAACTAATCATCCAGCTAAACTAATCACTTCTCTGACTAATCAATCCCTTGACTAATCACTCCACTAACTGATCGTTCCACTAATGAATCATCCAGCTACCTGGTAATCTCACAGATTAATCATTCTGAAAACTTATTAAATCAATTAGTTTCATTTAACTAATTAATTTACTAACCAGTAATCCAACTAGCTAACCAACTCACTAACTAATCAGTTCACTAACTTATTATCCTACTAACTAACTAATCGTCACACTAACTAGTCATATCCATAACTAATCATTCCACCAACTCACCAATCATTTCACCGCCTAACCATTTCATTAATTAATTATTCCACTAACTAATCCATCGTATTAACATATCAACAACTCACTAACTAGTCACACCACTAATTGACCATCCCACCAACTAATCACCCGACTGTCATCACTCACTAAATTCGTATTTGAATTTCAACAAAAAAATTTTCAAAAATCATCTGTACGAAATCTTTAAACGAAAACATCATACTTTTTAATTTTTTTAGAACACAATCAAAATTGCTGAAATCAAAAATCAAATCGATCAATTGGAATCACAAAAAATTGAGGAGAAGGCCCGCATTATTGAAAATAAATTGTACACCGCCGAACAGAATCGTGAAAAGGAGATCCAAAAGAGAATTGAAAAAGTTCAAAAACGTGTATGTTCGTTTTTTTTAATTCTTTAATGCTATTTATTTATTTACATTCATACATGATATTTGATTTCTGTTTTGAATTGAAAATAATTACGATTATCTCAAATTACCTTAAATTCTTAATTTCCTTTTTATTGCAACGTATTGAATTTAATTATAATCCGTTTTATATTGCAACCATTAACATCATTTAGAACAGACACATAAAAATCGATTTAGCATAGTTAATTTCTTCAACTGAAGTCTATAGAAATCTTTATTGATTACTTATTTTATATAAATTTATATGTAACTGTGGAGTTTGTTATTACAGGCAAGAACCAGTTTGTAAGTTCAGGTTCGTGTTTGCAATAAAAAAAAAGAGGTTTTTATTTAGTTTGGTTCTTGTTCGTGATAAACTGATGAGTTTTACTTCTTTTTGTGCGTGTCCTGGATATACTAGAAAATTTTATTTACTCTGATTCGTGTCTGCAACGAACAGTTTTTATCAAACAAGAATAATCTCTACAGTTAGCTAATGGCAGACTAAATATAATCAAGAAGAATTGTTGAAACATTAGAGAGTCTTTGTCTTATTTTAAATTGTATTCATTTAAGAAACTTTGAATTCAACAGGATTTTGCTTTTATATTTTAGCAGTCATTTATATATTTATTATAGAAATGCTATATTTTAGCTTACATTTATTTCTTTTATTGTTATTTCAAGTTAAATGACTTAATATCATCCATTTGCTAATTTTTCCCTACTTTTCTTTTGCTTCTCAGGAACGCCGAGCTGAATTGGTGCGTCAGAATAAGGCGGCCACCCAGCTGCCACTGTGTGACGGGGACAACGTCACCGTCGTAGCAACATCCGACTAGAAGAGCGGAACCGTCAGATGGGTTGATGTTGTGTTTAATACCAGTGATGATAAGTAAGATTGTGTGTGTGGAGTGTAGAAGAGGAGGGGAAGCAGCCTCAGCAAAATGCAACAGCAGCAGCAGCAAATAAAACAAAATTAAACTAAACTATTCACTGATATAAGACAACACAAACAAAACAAATAATTTAATTCCAATCCATTAAATTTAATAAGGGACAAAAAGGCAAAAAGAATATCGAAGCCACTGTAGCAGTTGGAATTTTCGAAGTTCACTGAGATTTTATATTACTACTCGAAGAGAGCGCGACGAGTTTTGCTGCTAATTGCGATACAGTGGGCAAAATTTATATTCTCATGAATAAAAAAAATTATTTAATCAACATACTGTAACACTTGCATTCAAGCTAATGAATTGAAATATTTATGCAAAAAACAATAATAACAACAACAGCAACAACAATATAGAATACAAATTTATAAAACAAGATATTTAAGAAAAATAATCAGAATTACAAAAGCAGAATTACAACTACACCTTCATAAATGCAGAGACAGTTGCTGCTTACATATTGAAAAACAACAACACAACAACAAAAACACACAGCATATTATTCTAAAATTACAAAAGCAAATAAATACGCGCATACTTACTTTTAAATTTTTGTTATTATTTTAAATTATTGATTACTGCTGCTATTATTATCTACCGAACTCGTTTTAAGTATTTCTCATTATAAAATTATTAATGTATAAGCTCTACAAGAACAATAAAAATAACATGAAAAGCAAGCAACAATGTGTCATATGTATTCTGCGTTGGCTGGAGAAAAAAAAGGTTTTTTTACTTTTCTTATAGAGTAAATTGCAGTTTTTATTCACATATTTAGTGTTTTAAGAAAAATTAATTTTCAGCTTCAAGTGTGTTTTCCCAGAATTTTTGTTGCGTTGCTTCAATTTGGATATCAAGAAATCCAAGGAAGGAATGGAATACATTAATTTACCTTTTTTTTCCGCGTTTCTTCTAAGGACTTCTCACTTTTTAGCTAGAAATCTGAAATTTCAAAATAGCAAAAACGCTCTAAACTTTTTCACAAACTATTCAATAACGATACGTACATTCCTTCGAGATCGAAAATAAACCGAAACTACATTTCTCCTTATTAAAGCGGAACAAAATAGATAATTATTATTATTAAACACTCAGACAATTTCAAAATTAAACCAACATATATTCCAGAACTTCATCTGGTTTATAATTTAGTATTATATCAACTTGAATAATGAACACAAAATACAATAAAATTTTCGTTCCTTGACAAGATTTACCTTAAGTGGGTAACGAGAATACATGATATGGTAATAAAATAGAATACAAATTATAGTATTATAAATATATACCGTATATATACTGAAAGGCAAATGAATAAACGAACATTTATAATTGGGAACTTTAATTGTTTTACTAAAATAATAATAATCAACGAAAGAAGATTACTTCACCTTACCTGGCCTTGCCTTACCCTATCTCACTTTAGAACCATTTTCTGCGAACATTTTAGCAATGGCGCTATATGTTGCGGAATAGAGTTATGGCTCAATATCTCACATGGTTTATGAGATATTCAACCTATGATTTTTGTAAAATGAGGTACCTTTACATTCCATATGTAAAGCAGGCGTGGATGTTAACGGATTGCGTATATGTTAATTCCCAAACAGCCTACAATGACAGAGAATATTACTGCCAAATTTCATGACGATACCTCAGTTCGTTCTCCTGTAATCGTGATGTCGGCAGACAGACACATGGACGGACATGGCTAGACTCAGGAGGTGATTCTGAGCGGGAATATATATATTTTTCTATATCTACCACGCCTACTTTAATGCATTATAAACAGAAGAAATTGTAATGCATTACAAAGTGAATTAAAAAAATTCGCTTCGTGTGTAGAGTATAAAAACGAAGAGAACAAAAAAAAACATTGAAGGTGGCCATAAAAATTCGTTCCAAAAAGCAATAAAAGTACTTATCTAGAAATAAAGATTTTGGAAATCTGAAAATTTTACTTGTATTTATTGGGATCGAGAAACCAGGGAGACACAATCTAAAATGCTATTAGGGTTTGCCTGGGTTCGCTTTCGAATTTGCTTTGAACTTACCGAGGGCATTCTTAAGAAAGTAGTGGAGTTTTTAACGGGGCATTGCAGACTGAGGAAACATTCGATTTCGATATAAAAGAAAATTAGAATAAAGAAGCTAGTTTTACTTTTGACTCAAAGGTGGGCAACAGTCTCAGGCTGGAGGAATATTCGTACACTCAGAGATGTCTTTAATGACAATTCCTGAAGGTTGGAATCGACATCTCTTTATTTTTCAATAGTCATGAAATGAGGATTAAAAATATTTTTCTTAATCGAGACATAAATTGAGATCGAGTCTTTTTAGCCAAAACGAGAATCAACATCGAGTCGCGATGGTTTTTTCAACGTTCTAATTTGTTTTCTGTCTTAAAATAGAAACAAATTTTTTTTTCAGAGGGGAGGGACGTTTTCTTGGAGATTGGAGACAAAATTGTAACCATTGTATTTCAGTCCAGGTAAAAGTCGAGATCTTCACTTTAAGAAAAAAACCGCGACTCGAGATCAAGATAGGAATTATATTGTAAGAGAAGATAAGCGAAATTGAATTCTCCCCCAGGAAAAAGCACGAATTGCTTTAAAATTTATTAACCAACTAATTTGAATCTTAATTACATTTATTTAATTCTATATTTATGTAAATATATATGTACATTTATATTTGTACGAATACATAAATGTACGTATTAACTCAATCGAACAATGATATTTTGTACGTGGATTTAATTCAACAGTTTTTTCTTTCGATTTCTAGTGCATTCTTAATATTGTACTTTGCTACACGAAATTATAGAGAACTTTGGGAAGAATAGGTATATCCTTATGTAGAGGATATATATATATACTTTTATACGTATATATAAAATATGTAAGAAGGCATTTGTTTTCAAAGACAACTAACATAACTACAGAATATTTTATTGTGCTTAATTTTCATTTAAAAAATATTTAAATACATATTTCAGAAGAAATCCTCAAATGAGATATTTTTAATTACATAATGTTTTATTATAACTACAACTAATTATTTATTTAATACGCTTTAAGATTTATATTAATAAAATTAATTATTTAAGCATTAGATTAATAACTCTAATGCTTAAAAATGTTAAAAACAATATATTCAGTTGCTAAAACGAACTTTTAAAAGCTTAAAATTTTCTTGTACACCGAAAAGCCAGGCACTATTCAAAAAAACTGGTAGCTTTTTAACAGATAATGAATAGTAGTTATCCATAATTTCCAATTCGAAAAGTTGAGAATAATAAAAGTTATAAAGTAAGATTTAAAATTTTATATTCCTCCAGCTTATTGTTTTTAGATTTTTCATTTACTTTAAAGCTGGTAGTAACAAATTTAACAAAGTATTGATTTAATTTAAATACTTCAACTGATTTTTAGCAGTTTATAAAATTGTTAACCATAACTACAAAGACTGTATTTTTAACTCGTTAATTTAACCTCATTATATTTCACTTCCCAACAACACTAAACCGAGCAATATGCTTAATTTGGCATTGTCTCTTTTCCGGTGCTTGCCGCAATTTTAAGCACGTGCTTAGCGACGCTATCGATGGTCAGTGAATTCTCAGTTAATTCAATGATCTGTGACCGACCGCGCACATAGAAACGTTGACTATTCTGCGGCGGAACAAGTGTCATTAGCTGTGGATCGTTGCAGCTGATCCATATCTCCTCATTATTCGGTGCGGTGAGCAACAAATGCTCGCCAGTATTGATGACGTTCGTCAGTCGTCTGAAGTTCGGACTAGGTAACGTATGCCGTACAAGCAGACGGTGTGAAGGCGACACATGTGAGATACTGCAGGCGATAACGTGTACTTCTGAGTGCCCAACAGCGTCAGAACCAATTATATCACTAGGTATATCAGCGGTATTTTGAACATCTAGTTTGACATGTTCCGCGTTTTCATTAGCTAGAGTAGCCACAGTTTGCATGAACTGAAATATAATGATCATGCTATTCTGTCCGATCTCTAAACTGGGATAAAAAACTGAACCCAAATTCCGACCAATTTCAATATCGAAATCATAATTCATTAGCACATCACCGCTGCGATGATCCCATATTGTCAGCTGTCTTGCACCAAAACCGAGTAGTTTATCATCTGAGAAAATCAAAAATATTTAGATAATAATCATTAAAGAGAATTATTCAAATTTACTTCTTATTTAGTTAAAGACAATAAAATTTGTTGGTAAAATTAAGCATAAATCGGCAGTTAAATTGTTGTTAGCTTACTACTAACAATACTACTTTCAAGATGTTCATGCTTTCAAATACCACAAATTGAAACGTGAAACAAGTGTTCTGTGTAAAACTTATTTAATCTTCAAATGCATATGATTCTTGAGTCTATAAGACATGTTTCCCTAGATATAATGGCAATTATATCTACATAGGCATACATGCTTCCCAAGATAAGTATAGTACAGTAGTACAGTGGTTACATCCCTTTGCTTCAATTCCATCCCTTCCCATTCAAGATATCTTCGAAAGTCAATCTCACCCTTAACGCTATTCAACTAAGGGTTTTCCTCGATGGTGTAGCGGTTAGTACCCTCCCCAAAATGCCTATGTATAATGTAAAAGTTGTATCCCTTCATAGCTTGTTTTGCATTCAGGACTCCATTAAAAGACGTGCCCTTTTTTACCATTAAGACTACTGAAATATGTGCTTTTGTCGACAGTATAGTGGTTAGTATTTTCTCCAATATGTCTATATATGATATAGTGGTTATACGCTTCCGTAGCCTATTAAGTAATATTATGTGGAATTCTTCTTCATCTGGAAGTCACGTTCATTTCTAACATTACACTTTTCAAAAGTTTATTTATTGTAAATAACTTTTTTCCATCGATAGTATAGTGGTTAATAATTTTCCCCCAACATTTATAGACGTTATAAGACTAAAAGAATTTTTTAGTTCGTTCATATACAGAAAGAAACTGTTTGGGATTTTTTTTAATCCAGACTTACCATTTGTACAGTCCAGATGATAGATCTCGTGACGCATACTCTTAAATTCACGTATGCTCGCTAGTGTATCCAAATGAGGAGTTAATGAATATTTACACAAACCAGAACGCATTTTGCCCAACACATTCTCTTGCGACCAGGACATGACAAAATAACGTGAATCGGTTATTGCAGTAAAGATGACGCTAGCAGGAATGCTAAGTGAAAGCAATTTCAATTTTTGAGATATAAGAACAGAAAAATAACAGAAGGTTTCTCACCTTTTAACCGAATCTAATTGAATAGAGTGCGTTCTGGCTGTCATATCCTCATCATTGTAGTAATAAATATTTATGTACAACGATAAAAGATTACAATCGCGATTTTCTTTTGCCAGCTCCTTGCAGCGCATCTCAACGTAAATTGGTATAGAGTTATGAATACATATACGATTAGGATACGGCGAAGTAATTTCGTAATCTATAGAGAATATAATAAATAAAATTGTGTACGTTTTTAAGATTGAATATTAGTAAATGATGTGATCGATCCAAATTGCGTGAGATTTGGCCAAGTATATATTATAACTAGACTCGAATGAATGAAACTTTAAAATACAAAGTATAAATGCTCGCCTCTATTTCAATATGTAGATCAATCTATGCTTGTTTTTACTGAAAATGGTGCTCGCGATTATCGTCTTCAATAAATTTCTCAATGAACGAAAAACGACACTGAGATGGCACAGCGCCGAAACCGCTTTGTCAACAGAACAAATTTGACGAGGGATGACGGAAATTCGTTCCAAAATATATCATCTTCCTAGCCTGTCGGAAAAACAATCGAACACCTAAAAACAAATTTCTCAATATCTACTTATATTTTAGTTTAAAAAAGACTAAGATGTAAAACATAATTTTCGAACGTTTAAAAAACCTACGATTTCAATGCCGTTATTTAAAAAAGTTATTTGGACCTCTATCATTATTTTCACCCCCGATCAACTGAAAAAGGGTTTTCAATTTCGTGCGCATCACTACTAATAACAATTCTAAATAGTTTATAAATGTAAAACTTACCATAATTTAACCGTTTGCATTCCCCGAGGTGAAGCCATTCGCCTAAACTTGCTCCCAGAACTGGCGATTCGTCTTCACGCTGATGTTGATTGCTGCAATGTTTGGTTTGCTGCGACTTTCTTGTTGCTGGCGCAGTTAAGATTTTCAACAAATTTGAATGCTTCCAGAAGCTAAGCAGCGTTTCTTGCACCACAATCAGAACATCCAACTCGTAGTAGCTGTATAAGACTTTGCCGTTTGCAGACTTCAGTGGATTTCTCAACGGTCTGGTGGAAGGCGTCAACTGAACGATGGCGTTGGGCAACGGCACAGGTTCACTTTGCGTGGCCATATCTTTGGTGTCGACTGCATTATTATCGATGACGAACATATGCTTCGAATTTACATCATCGATAATTGTATTGCTGCATTCTTTGGTGGTGGCTTGTTCATCGAAGCAGTTGGTTGTTGAGGAAACGACAACGATTTCATTATCGGCTGTAGCTATTAATTCCTGTGAGAATCGGTTCTCTTTTGCTGGAGCAGCTTGTACATTTGGCTGTTGTTCGTATAGAGTAGTTATGAGCTGTGCGCCTGCGCTTTCGGTTGAGGATTCTGCACGAGGACTAGGAGTGGAGGGATAGACTTTAAGCGATTCCAAGGGAAACTCGACATTATTTCCGTCAAGTGTATCGACTGGCAATTCAGGGGAAGTTTTGGAGGTTTTTTGAGCTTCAGATTCGGCCGCAATCTCACTAGAAAAATTTGTAGCTTTCATTTTCTCAGTGATATCAGCTTTCTTACTACCTTCTTCTTGTAAGATCGGAATCTTCAGCTCGGATTTATTATTTTCTTCATTTTGACTGCTGTAATTTTTTTTTAGCTTTCTCGCTTTACTTCGCGCGGTTATCGATCTGCGCTTTATAGTTTTAAATATAAATAATTTTCGATTCCTTTGCTGTGGTTTTGTGGCCATATCAAGCACATAGCGGGTCAGTAGTTTCCGTAGAATTCTTTTAGTTTTGTGTTTTAGGTGTAAGCCACTATTTGAATTTTTCCTAATTGAAATGAGTGGTGCCAATGTATCCCCTTTAGGCCTTACTGCAGCAGTAGCGACTAAATTTCGCTGATCCTTAGGATTTCTTAACACTGGTTTTAATCCAAAAAAGGTATTCCTTTTCACTTTACAAGATGATTCAGGGACAACTTCGGGGGCAAAAACTATTTCAGGGTCAGCAACTGTTCCAGGGACAGAGACTATTTCAGGGACAGCAACTGTTTGAGGGACAGCAACTGTTTCAGGTACAGCTACTGATTCAGGAACAGGTAGTAGTTCAGGGACATCTATTATTTCGGGGACAGCTGTTGATTTTGGAATATCAAGCGGATCCTTTTTCTTCTTATCGCTAACAATGGATTCTACTACATATATCGTTGGTTTGACTAAACGGCTAGCCTTTAAATACTCTTGGAACTTCATATGTAACTTCTTTTGTGTATCCAAGTCGTTCACAACTGACCTTCCCTGCTTCTTCGCAGACGTCAGAAATTGGTTGGAATGGGATACATCTTTTGTATTAGCACTTTGTATAGCGGACTGATTCAGGTCACAGTTACGCTTATGTTTAAAATCGGATTGCTGACTTTTGTTCCTTTTCTTATTACCGAATCGCGTTGTTGGTGGCGTATATGATCCTTCCCTTGAATCCGTCCTAATCATTAGATGATCTTCAGAAAAGGCTCCTTCCTGTTCTGATGATTCACCGTACGCTGTGGAGTCTAAACCGTTTGTCTGCGGAGATCTACCGTTGATTGTTAAATTGTCTCTTTTGAAATCCGGTATCAAGGTGTTGCTCATGGGTTTCCTAATTTTCTGCAAACCATTCTTTGACATCTTTCTAATTCGCCTTTTAGCTTCCGTAGCCATGTGGTAGAGAACTTTTATTTCGGAATTCTGATTAGTTTCTTCAAAAACATCCCTACTTTTTTGTAAAGCATTCCTACTTTCAGGTATATTAGAATATGCCAAAGATTCAGAAGCGCTAAAGAAAGAGAAAATAATTGTAATTTTAAAGCAGCTAATGCAGGTGTTTGTGCGATTTTAGGTTTTACAGATTTGTCAATATTTTTGTATTTGTACTTTTTCAGAGTTGTGCTTCAAATCGGAAAAAAAATTTTAAATCATAAATCAAAATCAAAAAAAATTATGTTTTAAATGCTTGTAAGGCTTAAATATTTTATATTGGAATAAGAAATTTTTTTTTTGGTGGTATGGTTTGGTAATATGGGAAATAAGAGAAAAATAGTACACGGTCTCTCTAAGCTTGTACCTTTCAGATTTTTCCAGTTGATCCATTTCTGCGATATCATATTTTAATGCTTTCTGGTTATGCCTAATTCTGCGTAGCTGCTTCATTTTAAGAGCTTCCAATTGGTTTCGCTTCTTGGCGCTCCTCTCCTGGTTGTGTTGCTGACGACGCACACGCAGTGAACGTCGCGCAATGTTGCTGCGTGCTAACTCAGCTACCGCACTGGCCACAGCATTAGCTGTTGACATACCAGTTAAGCCGAGATAACTACAGAATTCATGCTGCTGATGGAAATCTTCATGATAATGTTGCAAGCTCGCATCTAGCTTTTGGTATTTACCTCCCTCTGATTGAGTAGACCCTGCTGTTGAATTAACTAATTCCTTAAATGAATTACCTTGCCGCTCAGCTGTGTTGTCGCCAGCATTTCCACCAAGCAAAGCTGAATCATTCGAGGGAAATGAATCTTTTAAAACCTCAATGCTGGATTTAAGTGGCGTATTTGGTGGAGTAGAAGGCGGCACATGTTTAGTTGGCAGAGGAGGTGCTTTAAAGATTTCAACCTTCTTTTCCCGCAAGTTGAGATCCTTTTTTCCAGCCACAAAATCTAAACGCATTTCGATCAAGCGTTTTGGTTCGCGATTGTCATGAGTAACGAGTTCTTGTTTGTTTCTATCAATTTCAGGCTTTAGACGTTTCAGCCTTAAAACCGAATCATTTTCCCTTGATAACCAGAGAGAAGCGGAATTAAAGTTAGTATCGGGTTGCTTCATTGATGCGGCAGGTATTGCTATTTTTCCTTTAGCTGCTGTAAATTTCGGATTTATATTTGAAGACACGCACAAATTACCTTCCGAACTGCTACTGCGACACAACTCATGTATTTGTAACTTGAAGATGTCATTCTGTTGTTGCTTTAGTTTTTCATTCAGCTTAATTAAATCATCTGGGGCCAAGTAATCTGAAGATATATGTGATGAAGGTGATGAGGACGTAGCTGGTCCGGGAGTTGTAGAGCTTTGCGCCTTCTTCTTCTTCTGCTGGTGCTGCTGTTGTTGGTCTCGCTGTGGTCGCATTTTCTTCTCCTGACGTCGAAAAAGTTGTGAAGCGGCTGCAGCCGCTGCTGCTATAGACGTGGAGGGTTTATCACGTCCGTCCAAATGTACCATGGATGTACTTGCAGTCTGGGCATTCAAATTTTTCAAAATAACATTACGGAAATGTGAGAAATCATATCCCTCCTCCACGGCCAACTTATTTTTTCTGGTTTTGATTGCATTTTTCCGTTTGTTATCTTCATTACGCTGGAAGAGCGCATCAAATTCATTTACATCCTCTACATCGCTTAGCTCTGGATCACATTTCCAATCTCGTATCTTATCGACGAGTGTCATCTGTGGATTGAGAGTGGTAACTCCAGCCATTTGGCGCTCGAAGTAATCGTTGGGCAACGTATTTTTAAGCAGCGGAGGGCGTTGTAGGCATTTATTGGCGCCTGGCTGTGGATTCGACGGTGAGCTGACGGGAAACTCACTGCTGGTTTCTGCAGAGCATTTGGTTTTATTGAATTTCTGTGGAGCAGATTGTTGTGCACAGCGTCGTTGCAGTCGCTGCTGTCGCTGACTATTTGTCGTCGAGGTGGAGTCGATTTCAACCACCTGACATATTTGTGTTGGTGTTTGCAAAAGCGTAGTTGTTAAGTGAATAGTGTGTTCACCTGGAGTCACAAACATCTCTGCGAGAAAAGATGCATTTTAAAATTAAATTACTGAGAATCAACAACTTATCCATCTTACCTTCCGCTTCTTGTTCCTTTGGCTCTTTTTTGCGCTTTACTTGTACATCCGTCTTCATCTCAACTTCATCGTAACCTACTGCACCTAATTGAGAATCGTATGAGCTCCGCTTGCCCACCTCGCCGACAACACCTCGCCCACTGGTGCTAGACTCTTCTGACAGTGGCGGCATCGTCGGTGAACGCAAAATAGAGCGTAACGTGTTTCCTGACACATGCGATAAATTATTTCCCGGTGAAGGGAATCCCGCAAAACCAGGATTCTGTTCAAATCGAACACTTCGCCCACCATCTCCCAGAGTTTCATCATCGCTAGAGATGACATGAATTTCTTGCATGTCTTGAACCCTGTGAGTGTTTTTTCTCGCAGTCTCCTCTTGTTCGCACTGTCCTGTTTTGTATTTTCGTAGTTGCGGTATAGTATCCTGCTGAGACATGATTACCTCTTGCGAATCTTTGTTTAGTTAATTAGTTCTTAATTTGCAAATATAAATGTTAGAGTATTATTCTGCTATTGCCTTTACAATTTAAAATAGTTCAAAACAAGAAATTTTTTCTCAATTATTTATTCTTAGTTTTTGTATAAATTCTGATTATCTTTGATATATTGTTAGGTTTTATCCCTCTGAGGCTCTGCATCGGTTAACAATTTTTCTCCAGAAATAGTTGGTATATTTACGAATTTCTTGAATTTCTTATCACTTGAAAAATTTTTTTGGAAAGCAGCAACGAGACTATTTTTTTTCTTGTCCTTTTCCCTCGCACCAGAGTTGCCCATCTCTTAGGGATAAAGATGTTTTTCTTGAGGGATTTTTTTAATTGTTCCGAAATTAAGAATTCTCATTGAATTTCTTTAATTCAGGAGGGCTGGTTTTCTACGCTGTGTTTTTCAAAATTTTCTTCACGGTACTAATTAAAATTTATTAAATAAAATTAACAATATAATTTTTTTGGTGTCATATCCGCATCATACAAACGGTAATAGAATACACATATATGATAGCCATAAGGCTATCATATTGTGCATTCCACTGAGTTCATGAAAATTAAGACAATATATAAATTAGCGGAATCAATAAGTGTAGACCCTAAATTAGAGCGACTGGTGTGTCATATCTGTCCAATACGAACAATTTTTTTGTTGTGTTTTGTACCACATTAAAATGCTTGATCGATTTTTTCAGGATGTTTTAATTGCTGTGGAATTTGCTTTTCATGAGCAGATTTTAAAATTTTATTTTTCCCTTGAGGAATTTCTTCGAGAAATTTTATGTGGAACCCCTGCTTTCCATAGCTATTCGGTGACATCTGTCACTGTTGCCACAACTTTGTACAAATTGCTTCCAGGGCGGATTATCGACGAAGTGTCCACTTCTGATATATTTTTATCGTGTTTACACACTATAATTACACTTACGTTGAAGAGAAGAAAAAGTGGGTTTTTTTTTGTTCTCTCATTGTGTCATGCTAACAACTCTTTAATTTCTGCTGTGTCGGAAAAGTAATTTTTTTGTGAAATAGATAGACTGGCAAGTATAGTGCTTGCAATTTAGATCTGCCAAAGAGCAGTCCCGGTCTTGTATTATTGACTCCATTTTGAGATGTGAACTACTTAAAACGGAACCGAACTTTTCTAGAAATAAAACTTTGGTCTAAATTAAGTACTGCAGGTAATTTACCTGTATTTTCTAGCTTTTAACTTATCATAGCATAAAACTTCTGTAATAATATAAATTGCGATCGGTTTTCTGAAAAAGGGGGACATTTTCCTAAAATTCTAAAATTCTCCCTTGATTGTTTAATGTACGATAAGATAGAACGCAATCTTCTAATGTTGTTAGGGTGCGATTCTCATTATCATTGAAGAGATTGGTGTATTTATAGTTAAGTCCAAATTACATAGTAAAAACTTTGAATGAACATTCAAATTTATTATAAAAAAACGAAAAGAAATTATCCAATGGACAAAAAGATTCTGCACACTTTATTCTTCGAGAGAAGTAAATTTCGTTATTTACATTTCCGAAGCCGCGATTTGCAAATGCTACCATTTCGAATCCTAAAATACCGATAGCTTGTACTTCGATTTCCATCTTTAAGACAAATTTATACCACTAACCACATGTTTTTCACGATTTAGACAAACGATTATGAACCCTTTTAGCCAAACGATTATGAAGTAACAAAGACTGGAAAGATATATCCATATTGACATGAAATTGTAAAGAAAACAACATGGAAGCATACCGGGAAGAAATTATAAAAAAAATTTTTTTATTAGGCCATGAAAAAAATCGCATTTGTTTTGTATTTAGTACCATGGGACTGATGTTACTAATTATAATATTAATATTAGTTAAACAGTTCAAATTTAAATAGGTTAATATAAAAAATATTATAAGCTATCCTCATTCGAATTCACATTAGTATCAGTATTCAATTTAAATACTTTAACAAACTATACCCTTAAATTAGTATTTAACCCTTTATCACTGCAATGGGTCGTAATTTAATACACTTTTTACTTATACCAGCCTCGTGACAGGTATCCACAACATCAGTGACATTTTTGTACGATTCTGGTGCCTCCTCCATGACTAGCTTTGGCGAGGCAACACGTATGGATATACCTAATGTTTCAAGTTTTTCTAATACATCCTTGTAATCCAGATTTCGACGAGATTTTGCGCGGGATAGTGCGCGACCCTGATTTTTAAGAAATATCAATAACGTTAATAATAAGATTTTAAATAAAACTCAATATATACTTACTGCGCCATGACATGTTGATCCGAATGTTTCATTCATGCCACGCTCCGTGCCTGTGAGTACATAACTGCAAGTACCCATAGTACCACCCACTAGCACTGGTTGTCCGGTAAGCTGATAGTCGACTGGAATCAGGGGATGATGCGGGGGAAACGCACGTGTAGAGCCCTTAAAAAAAAAGATAAATCAACTCTATTATGAACTGAATTAACAGACTTCTGAAAGGCTGATACAAAACTTATTTACCTTCCTATGAACCAACAACTTCTTCTCTTTCCCATCTACTAAGTGATTCTCCACCTTCGCAATATTGTGCGAGACGTCGTATATTACGTGCATGTCCAGATCATCCGGTGCTGTTTTGAACATCTTTGCGAAGGCCTGCCGTGTTAAGAATGTCATTGAACTGCGATTAACCCATGCGAAGTTAGCTGCAGCTGCCATAGCCTTCAGATAGTCTTGGCCTTCAACTGAATTGATGCGTGCACATGCCAATTGCCGGTCGTTGGTTTCTATCTGATCGCGCTTCATAGCCTTCTCCATTTGAACCAAAGCATCCGTGGCTACTTGATGGCCGAAACCACGACTACCAGAGTGAATCATAACGCATACTTGACCCACCTCTTCAATGCCCATTTTAGAAGCACTCCATTTGTCGAAAATTTCATCCACTACTTGTATCTCAGCGTAATGATTACCAGCACCAAGCGTACCGAGTTGTGGCAAGCCACGCTTCTTGGCGCGTAAGCTGACCTTCGAAGGATCAGCATTCAACATACGTCCATACTCTTCACAATGTTCCTTATCCTCCGCCCACACGTATCCTTCGCGCAACGACCAATCCATGCCCATCTCGAGCGCCTCCTCCAGATCGTGCGCGTTCATTGGGATGATGCCCCTCGAACCCACACCAACAGGAATGTGGTCGAAAAGTGACTGTGTTAGCTGTTCTTTAACGGGTTCCACATCCTTTTCATAGAGGTTTGTGCGCAATAGACGGACACCGCAATTTATATCGAAGCCGACACCACCAGGACTCACCTACGACATTATAATGTATTAAACCACTAAATTTGTTGTTGTTATTGACTCACAATCGACTTCGGGTCATCCATATCGAACGCTGCCATGTTACCGATGGCGAAACCATATCCAGAATGTATGTCTGGCAGTCCAATGGAGCGCCCCACGATGCCAGGCAGAGCAGCCACATTCGCAATTTGCTTCACACCAGGAAGGAAGCCACCCACTGCACCCGGACGACAAGAATTCCTCAATTCATCCAACATCAGTCGTTCCAGGTGACTATTGACGTAGAAGCAACCCTCCACATTCATATTTGGCTGGAATCCCTTCTTGATCCGCCAGCAGCAGTTACTGATCTTTTCCAGATATTTGAGTTCTTCATTGTAAGGCCGCACAACCATTTTGAATCACAAGATTCCTTCTTATTCACAATTTATTAAATATAAATACTCTTCGGAAGAATAATAATTGTCCTAGAGAGAAACCCAGTCAAATACAATGTCAGGTATAAATTTATCTTTGTACAATGCAGTGTGCCGGCTCCAAGCCCACCAAGAAGAAAGCCACGCCGATTTTTCTGGTTACATAGGCTGATAATGTTTAGAAACTGCCGCCGAGTATTTTAATGTTTTGTTACTAAATTGGTATTAAGATAATTCTATATAGCTGATATAACTTACCAATTACAATAATTTTGAATAGACTTGCCTGGAATAAATATTAAATTTGCATAGAGATGGATTTTAGCCACCCGCTTTTCTTTATAGGGGTCCCGACGCCATAAATTTTTTAACGTTTTGGGCTATGGCTTAACCACCATTTAAATACTGGAATACATTTTTATAGGGTGATAGGAGTGACATAGACAGTTAAATAGACATTTTTTAAAATGGTGTGAAGTTTGTCATTTAAAAAAACGCGTATTTGAAATGCGCATAAAAATTTTTCATTTGAAATATGCTACTTTGCCAGAAAATTGGACATTATAAACATCTTTTTATTTTAAAAATACTTCTATAAAAATTTTTGGAAAAAAGAAGTCTACATGAAGTAAATGTAGTAATTAGTACATTTTCACAAAGAAGGGTGTAAGTTTCAGATAACATATTTTTCTATGTGGCCGTTCTGACGGCCTTAATCAAATGTGAACGCTTCTATAAAATCTATTACATGATTTGTATATGTTGCCAACTCTATAATATTCAACTTTTTTGTGGAAATTTTTATTTCTGCGTAGGAATAAAGTACTAAACTAAGGTTTATGGAGTATATAAAAAGTATAGTATACGTATATAAACTTTCTTGTAATGTAATAAAATTCATTCATTCATGTAATGTAAATAAAATCATTTTAATTGTGTGCACTTTCTTGATTTGAATATAAGGAATGACGTATACGTATATTCATTTGTATATACAAACAAATACATGAAAATTGCCTCAAAGTAATTTGCTTAGATTCACTTCGCCCAGCGTTAATATATCATGATTTCTTTGCTTTTCAGTTATGATTATGTCAGTATCTTAAATTCCAAAGTAAACATTTAATTTTTATCCTTATATTTATATGTCACGTGTCTTTTGTCATCTAGCCAAACAAAAATTGGAAGTCCTCTCTTAACAAACTTACCTTGTCGATTATGGCTTGGTATTACAATTTCACGTGATTTACAATGAAGTGAAACAACATCTTGTTAGCTATAAATTAATCGCATTGACTTTGAAAAATTAAGCTAATAATGTACAGGTTTTAAAAATGCGCGTCATTAACTACTACGATTTTCGGGTGGCATCTTTGCTAGGTATCAACTTAAGTATACCACTGAACATATTTTCGAAGTTTAATCTAATCACGAAATTGGCTAAAAATAAAATGGCTGGTCGGTAATATGCGTCAAGAAGTGTTGAAATAATAAGAGTTACTAAATATCAACTTGATAATTCTAATGATCTCAGCTAGAGGTAAATTAGGAGGGAATACATTTCAGGTAAAAAGAAATTACTCCGCGTAAGCAGTTGCAAAAATGGCCGTTCAGTAAAAATCTATGAAATGTAACAGAATAAACTACATATACACAAGCAATGTACAAAAGAAGTGCAATACAGTTGACAGTACAGTTGGCAACGCTGCATCAACGAAAACGTCGTCACGTATTGCGAAAAACAAAATGGCGTAGTTTTCGATAATGATGATGGTATTGGTTTGTTCGACGGCGACGGTGAAAGAAGTATGAAATTTTTTTGCTGCGTTGGAGTTGGGAAAAATTTTTAATTTGCAAATATTTAACTAAATCCGTGAAAAATATTAGAAAAAGTCAGGGAATTAAAAATTTTAGTGAATTTAATGAGTGGATTAAAAGAAAGTCAGCTGCGACAATTATATCATGAGCCAGGTGAGTACAAAGTGGAAACTTTATGTTTGTTATGATTATTGAGCGCTTTTTTATTAAATAATTCAAAAAATTTGAACGAATTTCAGTAAATTGCAGTTTTAAGTGTGGAAAATGTGTTTCTGAAAATTGCACAGACCAGGGGTGTGGCCACAATCGAGTTTTTCGTCGACCCTCACGCGTGCAAGTCCAAGAGTTCTTCGTCAACTGTATTTTTCAGGCAGCCTATATGAAGTTGTTTTGAAAAAATTTAAAAATTTTTATTAAATTGCAATTGTTTCACACTTATTTCGACGCAGATATCTTCTAGAAGGATCCCTGCAACATAAAACGTAAAAATTTTGAAAATTTATGGGGGACCCATTTTTGCAAAATCCACTTAAACATTGCTTTTCTGCTAGTTTCAGAGCATTTTCGGTAAAAAATTAACTTAAATGAGGTCCTTTTCATGTTTTTGAAGTGTTTTCAAGAGATTTTTCACTGATTACGTAACTGCATTTCGCATGGGAACTTAAGAAGATTCCCAATAATCTTTGGTCAGATGGAATATTGATGGTTTTTTCGAGATTTTAGGCCAGTTTTAGTGGTCCACCTACATGTTTAGAAGTATTTGGAAGTCCTAGACATCAAACTTTATTTTTTATTATCGACTTTTTTGTAAAAATGCTTTATTAACAATTCTTGTAGCTTTTTGTTCTAAATAATTGAATTTTTAACGTTTTCTGGAGTATTTTTCTCATTTCCTTGAAGATTCTGTCCAGGATTTGCTCAGTTATCGCCTCAAAGTGCTCTAAGACAGTAATTATTGCTTATTTGTATCTTCTATTTCAATTCAGACAGGATTTCTGTTAAGAATTCATTGCTTCGGTGAAAATTGTTGATTTTATTTAAAAATTATAGAACCTTTTACTATTTGCGGAAGCATTAATCATGACATCAGGTCCTAAAGTTAGCAGCTATTGAGTTCTTGGTTTAAATGTTTAATATCAAAAGGATTATTACATTTCATAAATTTAAGAAACGTAATTTGATTCTACCATTATATAACTTAATATAGGTCTTAATATATCCTTAAGGTCATTCACCCTTCAGTACTATATAGTTAAAATTCGAGTTCATACTACTTCTACTAACATGAGGACAAAAACAGACTTGTAGAATAATTATTGATAATATAATAATTCCGAAGAATAAGCCTTAAGCCACTTTAAATTAAAATTTAAGTGATTGATAATCTAGGAATCAGCTGATTTTCAACTGGTGTGATCAGCTGTTTAACAACAAATTAGATTGTTTGGTAAGTTTCGAAAGGATGCTTGTAATTTAGAAATTAAGGGTTTCTTTAAGTCTGTTCAATTATCTTATTTTATAGAACTTTTTGCTTTATGTGATCAACTATTGCAGATGTAATCCTTGGTGAATTAGCTTGATGGCTATTAAATCAGATAATATGGTAATAAATCTATTAAAATAATTTCAGACAAATGTATTAGAAAAGTACAACATTTATTATAAAATTGAAGAATATAAACAGGGTTTAAAGTTAAATTAGCTTGAGTTTGCAAAATCCGGATCTGGAGGAGATTGTTCTTTTGTAACATCAGGCTGCGTATGTTTTCGGATCGAACGATGAGGGTGCTGTATGTGGAAGGAGACGATAGCCTTTAGATGTTCCTAGATGTGGCGCCGTAATAAGGAGCCTCCACCTCAAGTTATTAAAAATCGGAAACTAATAACGATGGAGTTTTTTTTTTGGATTGCTCTATTGCCGAATGTCATCGAGATGATTAATTAATTAGCAATGTTTTTTTTTCATTCTTCACATTTATCATGTTCAAATAAAACAAACTTTAAAATGTAAATATAACTTTCTTCCAATTTGACTAAAGTCTTTGTAGCGATAAATAGCCCATTGGTATGTATATTTAATAATGGTTATTATATCTCTGGTTATCTCCGGATCATGATCACTAAATATGTCGGCGGCATCTGCACCAGGTAGGTACACAGCATGCTTAAACGAAAGATTCATATCAGCTCTAAGCAGTTTTAACTGTAACGGTATATAAGTGCTTTTGTTGAGTGAAATCAGGATTTAGTCGTACGAGGTCACCTATTCTAATAAAACTAAAGGAACTTAAATGGGAACTTAATTGGTTGGTGTATTTGTACTGAAGAGTTACAGTTCAAATACCAGCGACATGTACATTAGGATCACCAACCCGAAACATCTACCATTGTGAGGTTCGCAACCATTGAGGGTATTCAAAATTACAGTATTGGTAGTTAAGATTTTTAATTCTTCGAAGAGAGATACAATCACAATATTTTAATAGGTCGTATTTTCCGTATATTCGGAAATAGTTTTGATTAAATTTGCTCTTTGATTATAGGAAAAATGGAGACCTCTGAGGAGAAGTAAATGCAAAGTTCCATGGACTAATAATGAAATTTAGACTAAAGAGTGCAAGAGTGGCTTTGAAAAGAAATACTTTTCTCACCGATTGTGACTAAAGTCTGAATTCTAACTGCTTTTTGGTTTATATATTATATTTTGAACTTTTTGTCTTTTTTAGAATGAAAGCTTTTTAGATAAAGAGATTATGAATTTTTCCCAAACCTCTAAAAAACTTATGTGTTTCGAAAAAGCAAATACACTTTATTGTAGAACGTTTTTTATTAAAAACAAAATAATTAATACGTCATTATTTTTGTAAGATTGATAATACTTTTCCAATGAATTTTAAATGAGAAAGAACATGTCTTTAAAACAAAGTGTAATTGTGGAAGTTTATAGTAAATTAAAAAAACCTGAAAGGTTAAATTACACTCGTTGGTAATTCTATGTACAATATAGGGTTCGAATCTAAGTTGGTTCTGAAGATGATGAAATATCATTTGAGGTCGACCTAAACTGGTGATCATTATTCGCAGACTTTCTTGAGAACTTCATGTGAATATATGTCCCTAATTCATGATCACTTTTAGAATTCAAATTTGTTTTCAGTTGGTATTGATGTCTCCGAAAGATACCACGATTTATTTTCATGCTATGCATAAGCTTACCGCATTAAGCTTTAACAGTTTTTCTCATTCCTTGCGGTTCACCGCAAAAATTTCGTACATAGACCTTATCTTCTACTTGGAATTTACAATTGTAATTTTTCTTTACTATACATGGTTCGACAAGAATAAACCAGCAAAAATAGTACGATTTTATCTGGAATTCTGAAAAGTTTAACGTTTAACCATATGCATCGGAGAATTGGTCCAGCAGAATCTATGTTGAATCTTTCAGAAAGTTGAACTTCAAACCAACTTAAAATTTAATCATTTCTTTGGACTTACAGATTCTTGGCAAATTACACACAAATTTCAAAATTGGAAAAAAATAATGATAATTATAACGATATATAAATGTGGAACATTCAGAACCACACTGAGTTTGGAAGGTCCTTATGAAACCAATAGATTTATTTAAGGACCTTTGTAGTTAAATAAACGCAGCTTTTGTGGAGATATGATGTATGATTATATATATAAAAATTGTTTTTTAAATTTTTATTTTTATATTTTTTTCCATTTTTTGTATCTTGTATTCTGTTTTATCTCCTTTTTCTTTTTTAAAATTTTTATTTTTTTCAGAAAACGTAAAAAAATGGGAGTAAATAATGGTAGGAGAAAATTAATTTGTGCTGTGGAACAAAATACGAATGAATACATAAATAGGGTGACAATTTTATTTTACAACACAAAGTTTAGTTTTGAAAAGTTACAACATGCGCTCATGTTTTTTGTTTTTTTTTTTTTTATACATACATACACTCTGTATTCACACGTACACTTCTATCTCTTTCCGAATCTCATAAAGGAACACGATGAATCCTTTCATAGTATAGGATCAGACGAAATCGACGAATCCACTCGCATTGAAAACAATGCTTTTGGAAGGAGTAGAGGTGGTTTCTCGGGATCCGAGTTCGATTCAGATTCTTCATCCGCATCTTCATCTGCATCCAGTGGACACAATTCACTCGATCATGAAAGAGAAAGTGGTAGAGACGCCAGAGATGATCAACCTCACAACCAACGGCATCATCAACAAAAGCATCATCACCACCGGCAGCGAGAACAACAACTGCAGATGCCGCAATACTCCACAGAAAATGAAAGAAATACAGTGTCTAAACAAACGGTGGCGGCTGGTCTTCCACCGTCAGCAGCAGAAGCCACAGCTGCAGATCCTCCGCAAGAAGAGTGTAAAACAAACGGTTTTTCCGATTGCAATGAATCGGCGAATGGTTCAGATACAAACTCTGATTCCAATGTGGAATCTGACGATGAACTTAACCACATACAACATCAGACCACAACCAGCGAGAGTCAGCACGATGTGGCCAACGGTAGCGTCATGGCGAATTCGACAAACACTACCAATGACGATGAAGAACAGGACGACGATGACGAAGAGGTGGACGAGGAGGAACAGTCGAATGACTGCATCTCACACAGGGAAGGCGAAAGTGACGACGAACCTGGCGAAGACAAGAATAATTCAAATGAAGTGGCGCGGACGCAGACGGCGCAAAACACGACAGTAAAACTGGTTGACGATGACGAGGAGTCGCCTGAATCGGAGAAGAGTTCAATGTCTAGTGTTGAGTCTCCAACAGCAAGTAGTAGCACCAGTAGTGTAAGTGTATTCATGAAAGAAGCGGACACAGTCACTTAATGAGTGTAACTCCTTTATTGAATGGCCATCTCCAGGAAGATGACGAAGACGAGTACCAACCAAAACGCTCCAGACGCCAAGTGCGCAAACCGCCATCAGAGAAATTAAAGAAACCAGTGAAGAAAAAGAAGAAAAAACAGAAGTAATTATTTTATAATCAAATAATTAAATACTTGTATATTTATACAATTAACACAAATTAAATAAATCTGCAATTCTCTACACTCACTCAGTTGGGATTCGGATGAAAGTGATGAGAGTAACGAGGAAAGCGATGATTCTTCGCCACCAAAACGAAAACCGCCAGCAAAAAATAGCAATAGCAAACAACAAAATCAGCGACGCAAGAAAACTACAAGCTATAGCACTGAAGAGAGTGAAGAGGATAGTAAAAGGTTCGTATAAAAAAGCAGGAGTAGCAAATAACGATTATTCGTGTTTGTATTAAGTAAAATCATAAAGTAAACCTACCAGAAGTGTGAATGATGAAACAATCGAACTAAATATGAAGTTGTTACCTTTTTGCTTTTTTCGAATTGTATCGCATTAGTTTTTATCATAAGCTTTTTTCTTATCTTACATTCTAATCTTAAATTTTAAGCTGTATAATCTTAACATAAAATTTAATCTGTTTAGGTGTGGTACACGTCGCGCAGCGGCCACTGTTAGCTATAAAGAAACATCGGATATTGAAAAAACTGATTCCGAAGATTTACTTGAAGTGGAATATGGCGAAACTCAGGCTGCAGCAGCTGAAGAAGACGAGAAATGTGAAACCATTGAACGCATTTTGGCCAAGCGTAATGGCAAGAAAGGTTGCACCGGAAATCAGACCACGATATATGCTATCGAAGATCAGAGTCGTGATCCAAACGAAGGTACTGATGAAAATGATGAGGCCAACACCGAAGTGCAGTATCTAATAAAGTGGAAGGGTTGGTCTTACATACACAACACCTGGGAATCGGAGAAAACGTTGCGTGAACAGAGGGCCAAAGGTATGAAGAAGTTGGATAACTTCATAAAAAAAGAACAGGATATTACGTACTGGCGCAAATATGCTGGACCCGAGGATATCGATTATTTTGAATGCCAACTGGAGCTTCAGAATGATTTGTTAAAATCCTATAACAATGTAGATCGCATCATAGCTCACAATGAAAAGCCCGATGGCGGATCTGAATACCTTTGCAAATGGCAATCGTTGCCTTACTCGGAAGCCACCTGGGAGGATGGTGCTTTGGTCCAACGTAAATGGCAGCGCTGCGTGGATCAATATAACGACCGAGAAATGTCGAAATGTACTCCATCGCGTCATTGCAGAGTGCTAAAATACCGGCCAAAGTTCTACAAAATCAAGACACAGCCAGAATTTATAGGTAGTGAGATTTTAACACTGCGTGACTATCAGATGGACGGTCTAAATTGGCTTCTGCACTCATGGTGCAGAGAGAACTCGGTGATTTTGGCCGACGAAATGGGTTTGGGCAAAACAATACAAACCATTTGCTTCCTTTACTCACTCTTTAAGCTGCATCATTTGTACGGACCCTTCTTATGTGTTGTGCCCTTGAGTACGATGACTGCATGGCAGCGTGAGTTTGATTTGTGGGCTCCTGAAATGAACGTGGTCACGTATTTAGGTGATGTGAAGTCTCGTGAAATGATACGCCAGTTTGAATGGCAATTCGAAGGTTCGAAAAGACTGAAATTTAATTGCATTCTTACCACGTACGAGATTGTTTTAAAGGTAAGTTTTGCCTAGTTTACAGTATAAACATTAAATGTTAAATTGTGTGACACCCTAAATATATACAAAAGAAAGAAGCTCTACATGGTCCTCTACAATCGTTTTTTGAATATTTTATCGCAGTTTTCATATATCGAAAACCTTCTAAATATTGTTTCTGTTTGCTATATACCTACTACTTTGTCATACAAAATCATCCTTTTTTACTATAAAAATATGTATAACGTCCCTGTTTATCTTTCTCCATGTTCTCTAAGGATAAACTCTTTCTTGGTACCATACAATGGGCTGCATTGCTTGTCGATGAAGCACATCGGTTGAAAAACGATGATTCATTACTTTATAAATCGCTGAAAGAGTTCGATACCAATCATCGACTGCTTATCACCGGTACTCCATTACAGAATTCACTCAAAGAACTTTGGGCTCTCCTTCACTTTATAATGCCCGCGAAATTCGAAACTTGGGAGGATTTCGAGAAAGAACACGGAAATGCCGCCGACAAGGGTTACACAAAACTGCACCAGCAACTGGAACCATTTATATTGCGACGCGTTAAAAAAGATGTTGAAAAGTCACTACCCGCTAAGGTCGAACAGATATTGCGTGTGGAAATGACCTCGTTGCAGAAACAGTACTACAAATGGATTCTGACCAAAAATTTTGATGCCTTGCGCAAGGGTAAAAGGGGCTCAACATCGACTTTCTTGAATATCGTGATTGAGCTTAAGAAATGTTGTAACCATGCCGCCCTCATTCGCCCATCCGAGTTCGAGTTGCTTGGGTTGAATCAAGATGAAGCTTTACAGACGCTGTTAAAAGGTTCCGGAAAGCTTGTTTTGCTAGACAAACTGTTGTGCCGTCTGAAGGAAACAGGGCATCGTGTTCTGATTTTCTCGCAGATGGTGCGAATGCTGGATGTTCTGGCGGACTATCTGCAAAAACGTCACTTCCCATTCCAGCGCCTGGATGGTAGCATCAAAGGCGAAATGCGACGGCAAGCGCTCGATCACTTTAATGCCGAAGGCAGTCAGGATTTCTGCTTCCTGCTTTCGACGAGAGCGGGGGGGTTGGGTATTAATTTAGCTACCGCTGATACGGTAATTATTTTCGATTCCGATTGGAATCCACAAAACGATCTGCAGGCTCAGGCGCGGGCGCATCGTATAGGGCAGAAGAATCAGGTGAATATCTACCGATTAGTGACGGCGCGTTCGGTGGAAGAGCAGATAGTAGAGCGCGCCAAACAAAAAATGGTATTAGATCACTTGGTGATACAGCGTATGGATACCACAGGTCGTACAGTGCTCGATAAGAGCGGAGGCGGCAATTCGGCCAACTCGACGCCCTTTAATAAAGATGATCTCTCGGCGATTTTGAAATTTGGTGCCGAAGAATTGTTTAAAGACGAGCAGGAACACGATGACGAGTTGGTTTGCGACATCGATGAGATATTGAGGCGCGCTGAAACACGCAACGAGGATCCTGATATGCCGGGTGATGACCTTCTGTCGGCCTTTAAAGTAGCTAGCATAGCGGCGTTCGAAGAAGATGCTACAACGGGCGGTGATGGGGTAACAACAGCAGCTGGAACGACAGTTAAAGATGAGCTAGCTGATGATGATGACACCAAAGATTGGGATGACATCATACCAGAGGATTATCGTCAAATTGTTGAAGATCAGGAACGCGCCAAAGAAATGGAGGATCTTTACTTGCCGCCACGACGCAAAACTGCGGCCGCTGCGAGTCAAGCTGATAAAAAACAGAAAGGACAGGCTACCGCCGATGACTCAGGTGCTGATTCCGAATACGATTTCGGCTCAGATGCAAGCGGCGACACCGACGGACGTCCTAAAAAACGTGGGCGTCCTGCGATTAAGGAGAAAATAACGGGCTTCACCGACGCCGAAATACGTCGTTTCATAAAGTCTTACAAAAGGTTCCCAGCGCCGCTTATGCGTTTGGAGGCCATAGCGTGTGATGCCGAACTGCAGGAGAAGCCACTTGCCGAACTAAAGCGAATTGGTGAAATGCTACATGATCGTTGTGTACAGTTTCTGAAAGACCACAAGGAAAATGCTAAGGTGGGAGTTACTGGGTCAGCGGGATCGGAAGAAACAGTTAAACAGAGACGTAGTCGCGCAGCGTTTTCGGTGAAGCTGGGAGGTGTCTCGTTTAATGCTAAGACATTATTAACTTGCGAGGAAGAGCTCCAGCCTCTCAACGAAATCATACCCAGTGCGGCTAATGACCGCTTACAATGGGAATTGGACATTAAAACTCGTCCAGCCAACTTCGACGTAGCTTGGGGCGTGGAGGAGGACTCCAAGCTACTGTGCGGCATTTACCAATACGGCATCGGCTCGTGGGAGCAAATGAAGTTGGATCCCAATTTGCGGCTTACCGAGAAAATACTCTTCAACGATGCGCGCAAGCCACAAGCCAAACATCTGCAATCACGCGCTGAATATCTGCTTAAGATTATCAAAAAGAACGTCGAACTTAAAAAGGGTCGTGTGCAAAAGAAACAACGGAAGCCTCGCAAATTGAAGGATGCCAGCGTGGGAGGCAATACAACAGCTACTGTCACGAACACACCTGAGAGCAGAACAAGGCAAATTTCGGAGACGCACGGCGAAGAAGCTTCTCAAAGCGCTGTTAGTGGTGCGTGTGCCGATACGCTGTTCGAAGCGTCACGCCAGGAACGCAAGGCCAGAAATCGTGATAGTATGAGCAAAGCCGATGGCACAAACGACGATACAACCCTTGATGGTACCGCCACTGATTCACTGATGGGCTCAGCAAAGAAACGGCACAAGCGTAGCTCAACTGCGGCCGAGCGAAAGTCAAAGAAGCAGTCTGCTGCTTTAGCAGCCGCCACGACAACAAACAAGCCGATGCATTTTACCGCCAACAATGAGCCTCGTGCTTTGGAGGTTTTGGGTGATCTCGATCCGAACATATTTAATGAGTGCAAAGAGAAGATGCGACCTGTTAAAAAAGCGCTCAAAGCTCTCGATCGGCCTGATTCTAGTCTTAGTAATCAAGAGCAGGTGCGTCATACTCGCGAATGTCTGCTATCGATAGGCAAACAAATTGATATCTGCCTCGAGGCATACAAAGAGCCGGAGAAGAAAGAGTGGCGCAGTAATCTGTGGTATTTTGTATCGAAGTTCACTGAATATGATGCGAAAAAGCTCTTCAAACTCTATAAGAATACTCTGAAGAGTGAAGGTGGCGAAGGCAATAGTACTGCTGGTACTGAGGAAAAAGGGCCATCATATCAATCACCTGTGAAAAAGCAGCAGCCACCCTCACTGCCGCAGCTACAAGGTGAATGTAATCAGAATGGGACGACTGGAGAAGAAAAGGAAAAGAGTAGCTCCAAGAAAAAAAAGAAGGATAAGGATAGAGAACGCGATAAGGACAAATATCGCTACGGCGATATCGATAAGCCGTCCAATCGCACGTTCTCTGGTAGCATGGATTCACCTTCACCTATAAAACGAAAACGCGAAGAAAACGACGTAGGAGCTGATGGAAAATCAACACAAGCCTACAAACGTACGCATGCAGATAACGGAAGCGGCAGGTAAGTCAAACCCGTTTCGAAGGGGAGCAACACTTTCTATTTAAAAGTTATTTTCTGTGTTCAACAGAAATCGTGATCGTAACGATGATCGTCGCAAACATCACCATCGCGATGACTTCTACGGTGGTGGTGATCGTCGCAACTCTTTGAATTCACCATCGACACCAAACAGTAATCGTGGCATACAGCATGGTATGGGTGGGAATCGATTGTCTGCCGGTGGAGGTATGGGTACTCCTGGGAACTATGCTCAATCAATGGGAGTTGATGGACGGACAGCACCGCCATATGGTGATGGTGGAGATCGCTGGGGCTCTAGAGATCGGTGAGTAAAAATGTACTGAAGTTCCCTTTACTTTAATTCACCAAGGGAATTTGTTCCAGCTATGGAAGTAATGACTATAAACGTGACCGTTATGATGGCGGCTACAACAGTCGTGGAAACGGCGGCAATAGTGGCGGCTACCATCGCGATCACAGGGATCGTGATAGAGATCGGAGACCTGACAAAAGAAGGTGAGTTTATGATATTTTCACTACACATTTAAATTAAGTTATTCTTCGCCAATTTGTTGCTTCAAGTTCTTAGCGTTAATTTTTTGTTATTTATACGTTTAGTATTCAGAAATTTGTATATATAATTTAAATTATAAAAGGATAATCATTTCTTGTCCGATGGGAATCGCATTGCATTGAAAATTACATTATATAATGTTCAACATAATTTTTTTCAACCAGATATCCGCCCTCACATCTGTCTCCTCTTTATGCTCATTATATGGCTCCGAGCTTTTATATGGGCAACGGCGTTCTGCCTGCAGGAGTTCCACCAATGCATGGCATGGGTTACCGTGGTGAATCACGGTATTCTGCGAGTAGCGCCGATTGGCCACGAGATAGTCGCATGGAATATCCGCCATTGCCAGATTTTAGGCGAAGCGAATATGAAAACCGACGTTCACAAACCTAATTTACATCGCACACACACATCAATAACTCGTGGTATGCACATGTGGAATGATCGAATTACAAGAACTAGCCAAGTTAAGTTAATTATTTATGAGTAATGTTATTGCAATGTATAAAGGTAGAGCGCTAGGGTTTGATTATAAGCACCAACATTGTGAGAATTCCATATTGCTGGGACTTGTGGGATTTATTCTTGTTTCAGAACATTTTTCTGTCTCATGTATACAAGGGCTCTTCTATGAATACGATTAAGAATTTGCCTTCGATTAACAGTTGAATCGGTTAGTAGTCGAATTTAGCGATTTCGGTTAATGACGTGCGATTAATTGATTCATCGATTTTTTATATTACGAATGCAATCCTTTGAAGGCAATCTAAACGAAATGTAGTGTCATCCGAAAAATTTGTATGTGAAGCAACAAAAATTTTGTTTTGAATGCGCTCAAATTATTGAAAGTGATCTCTGTCGAAAACCATCGATGAAATGATTTAGCAAAATTGATTAGTTATTCGATTCTATTAATAATCGAAGACGGTTTGTCAGATCGATGAATAGATGCTTATTAAGGGCTAAAATGTATACATGTGAATAATATAATTTCATGAAATACGCATATTTTTCAGAATATTTGTATGTACGTTTATATTTATAAGTAATTTTATTGTTCAGCATAACCACATTAAAAAGAAATTTAGTCAGTAAGTTTAGCACCTAAGTGAATAAGAACAAAAACAGAAGATAGATGTAGTAATAGAAATATTAATTTACTATAAATAGCTGCCTATTGCTACGTGTACAGAATGAAAATAATAAATTTTTTAAAGGAAAAGTAGCAAGTCTATTGTATATATTTTTATTATTTTTATGATGAAAGTGGGGTTTGTTCACTATTGTCATCACTATAGGGCGTTTTCCTCAAATTAAAATTTGCTTACAACTAAAAAAAACTACAAACAATAAATATATAAAGAGGAAAAAAACTTTGAATATAAAAGCATACAAATCTGAAAATAAAACTACTTTTAAACCACAGATTTATTTTAAACTTAACTCCACTTTTTTAAAAATAATCTACAATTGTAATTAGCACATATATTTATATAAAACTTAATATTAAAATATATCGGTTTATAGTACTACAAAAACCATGGAATGTTTTGTGTTTTGAAATACAGCAAAGAAAAGTATCACAGTAGTTATTTAGGCAAGTCTTATATAATAAAAACCATAATATATGAAATCACAGAATTTTCAAATTATTTAATAGTCTATTCGGGACATTCTATATTTTCGGCCAGAATCTGTTCGAGCCAAAAAGGTTGAAAGAGCGGGTACAGAATATTTTTTATGTGTTTTTACACGGTTATTACCGTGTGATAAGGTAAGGTAATTTGTATTGTTTATCAATAGGATACTAAATTTCAGGCGCAATATTAGGAAGCGAGCAAAAAGGATGACAATTTGTTATGTATGCAAACAGTCTTTAGGCAAGCGATGGGGTTTATCCTCTAGAATTGGCTCTATACGGAAGTAATCCGTCCTGTACTAACTTACGGATTCTTAGAAAGGTGCAGAAATTTTTTTAAGAAAGATGCAGAGGATGCGTCCATCGCAATTAGTGTGTGCCTAAGGTCTACGACATGCCCTGCAATAGATGTGCTTCTACATTTGCTTCCTATTGATATTTATAGCAAGTAAATTGTGATTTTTGTCGGACTCATTTCCGCGTAGATACTATGCGCACATCCTATCTAGAGAAATCTGAAGAAATGGTGGAACAAGCAGGCGTGGTTGTGTAATCTACATGATGGTTTCAAGCTCGATAGGAAGGTCGGACGTGGGATATGCTTCAAACAGCTAGGACTCAAACTGGCCCACCCGAACGCTAGGGTATTCCAAGTGGTGATTTATCCATTTGGAAAGTAACTGAGTTACTAGTCCAAAATGTCCTACCTACTATTTGTGTGAACATCTACACCGATAGGCAGCGATTAAAGCCTTGAAGTCGTTTTATCTGAGCTCGATAACGGCTCAGAAATGCCGCACAGCGCCTAACATGGGACACTTTCAATATTCATGTAATTTGGGTACCTGAATATCAGGCAATTGCAGTTTTGATGAGCGTATTAGGCGGGGTACGGGGGGCTGTACCTTCAAATATTTTGAAGGGCATCCTCACGAGGAATAACTTATTCAGGCAATAAGCTCTGGAAGTGCTTAATTCGAGATGGGTTAATTGTGACAAATGCAAAGTGGAAAGATCGCTTTGGCCCTCTATAAATCTCAAACGATCAATGAAACTAATAAATTTTCCGAGACTGGATCTCTGCAGTTGTAGCTGTAATAAGTGGACACTGTCCCCCTAGGTAAACAAACGTGGAGTGTCTTCCTGTGTGAGTGTCGGGCACAAACAAATCATAGATTTCAGGCCTCATGCGCTTACATTTTCCAGAGTCTGACTGAACTTATAGAAGCTACATTTTTACATATTAGTAGCTTCGTGGTAAAGACGAAGCAGTTTGATGTAGGAACTACAGAGTAGACGCTGAACAGGTCTACGAGTTTCCCTCGTGTCCAGTGGCAGCACTTAGGCTTTTGGGTCTAAGTGAGCTGATAAGACCGATTGCTACTTTAACCAAACCTAACAACGTAATACGTTAAATTCACCGCAACGTATGTACGCAACATTTTTTTCTCTGTATGACGGGTTCCATAATAAGTTTTGTAATACTTGACGTTTAAACCGCGACACAATGAAGTGGTCTTCGTTCAGTCGCCGACGTGTTTGTTCAAAGCGGCTTCAATGCGCTGGATAATGTCTGCTAGGCTAGGCCAACGAAATTTTTTTGTTTTTTATCAGAATTTGTTCACGCGAAACACCCCCACCGTCTCCCGTCGCTTTTCCCATTGCGACAAAACCCTACGATAATCAATCAGCAACCCCGCTGGACACGGCTCGAGCGGACCCAATTCCGTCGCGTTCCGTTCTTTTCTTCTTTCTTTCATAGATAGATGACGGTGGCTCCGGAAAAATTAAAGGGGCTTCTGTCTTCAACGTTCAACGGAGGAAAACGTGCGCTCCCACCCAAAGTGAAAAATTAATTCAGAGTGTTAAAGTGAAGAAAACCGCTGAAAAACTTGGACCGCCTCCGATCCTCATCTATAGGACCACCTCCAATTCATCCTCCAATCGGTGAGTGCTTTTAAATGTTCCAACCCACTTTTTCGAAACAAACAAATCTCGTAACCCCACACCCCAACATCTTGATCCTTCGAGCCATCCACAGAACTCGAAGATCAAGCAAACAGAATTCAATAGCTACTTGGAGTATAACACTTTGTGCAGATAGTACGTACTATTTTTGGAGGTATTTCAGATGATATTAAAATCAGCTTAAAATGAATTAACGAGATTATTGAACTGAAAGAACGAGTGAACTTAAAACCTAAGAAACTGAGTAACTTCGTACTATTTTGGTATGAGTTAAATTGAAATGGTTCGTTTATGAACTCACACAACTGTAGTATGTAAATTTTTTGCTCGTGTTTGTACTTTTTTTATGTCATATATGTATGACAGAAGGCACAGAAATTTTTTATATCTAAAAGCAGTCACTCCCGGATCATGTTTTAAAGTTACTGCTCTGCACCCTAGCGAGCCTGGAGTAAAATCTGAAATAAGAAAAATAAGCTTATACAGCTAAGATCCAGATCCCCATTGAAATAAACGAAATTAAAAATCGGTTAAATTTCATTTCCTGGCAGGTAGTCATCCTATTTAAAAATTAGCTTTGTAATTTATTGTAAAATTAATTGATTTAAAATTAATAAATCTTTCGATATAACAATTACAACTTTTAACTATTCAACTTCGATTGCACACAGCTGAACCAATTCGGGTTGCAGTCACTGTAGAATTGTGGACGCCGTATTTCAGTCGATTTAAATTCAAAAAGAGAGAAATTTGAACTGAAAAACCTAAAATACAACATACCAGAAATAAAAAGCTATAATATCTCAGGAATTCTCTCACAAGTTGTCTCAAAAATCCGTTTCTTAAAAACGTTTTCAACTCTGAATTGTCGTGTTATCGACTTTTATTTACTCATCTCTATTGTACATAAAGCAATAATGCCCTACCATGGATCTACCAATGAACTTAATGATTTTTGCTTTTATTTATTTAATGTTTAGTATGAGCCCTGTTGTTAATTTCATAATGAAAGCACAGAAGCAACTTTAATGCAATCAGAATCTGAGATTGAAATAACCAGAAACGTAAATTAAAATGGAAGCGAATACCGGAAGGACGCCATCGCCATCCTCATCATGCCGATTTTCGACGATAGCGGTGTTGGATTTGGAAACAAGTAATCTGCCGATGTACAACAACAACAGAACTTCGATCACAGAGCTATGTATTTACGGATTTGCAGCAGAAAATCTCAGAAATCAACAGAACAACAAATCAGGTGACGCTGGAATAATGACGGATTCTACTAGAGATGCGATACCAGCTGTACCGTCTACGCCGCGCGTTCTGCACAAATTAACACTGCTCTTGAATCCCTTGATGATTGTGCATCCGAGTAGTGAAATGATAACAGGTACGTGAGTGAGTAAAATACTTTTCAAGTGCGTTCAATTGTTTCCTCATTTAGGCCTGAATAACTTCTTACTGGAACACGAATCTGCCTTCGATGAAAATGCGGCAAATACTGTGCTCGGTTTCTTGCAGCATCTACAACAACCAGTGTGTCTAGTGGCGCACAACGGCTGGAGTTTCGATTTTCCTATAGTGAAGCAAACATTCCAAAAGCTAAAAAAGGTTTTTAAATGCCAACTTTTTGTATCAATTGTGGGATTAAACAGTTATCAGTTACCAATTATATCTATACTTAAAAAAATAGGTAGAAAACTTTATTTATGTAATACTTGTTTCTTTTCAGGAACTGCCAGAGAGTGTTGTTTGTGTGGATTCTCTGCGAGCATTTCTCGAAATCGATAGAAAACGCCTACTTATTTCTTCGCATGGTGAGAGCACAGTTCCGAAATCATTGAAAGCGCTTAAATCACTTGGTACAATCTTTAAAGAGGAAGTGGTGGCTAACGTACAGGATTCTCATAAAGTTAAAGAGAATGCTAAAGAACTGCCATCTCTGGAAAATGAATTTAACGAAGGAACGAAACTAATTTGTCTGGAAGAGGCTTTAAATGAAAATTCGCAATTTAATTGGCGCAAAATTAATGAGACCACACCAAAACGAGCACCATCAAAAACAATAAGCTCCACCACACAGCAATCTGAAAACGGAAAGCGGAA
This sequence comes from Sicus ferrugineus, assembly GCA_922984085.1. Taxonomy (NCBI): domain Eukaryota; kingdom Metazoa; phylum Arthropoda; class Insecta; order Diptera; family Conopidae; genus Sicus; species Sicus ferrugineus. Next base: position 9,238,116 of record OV277349.1, on the reverse strand, counting down.
ACTAATATCAGATACAAATGGGGTTACAACCGAACAGGAGCCGCATGCTAAGAAATTATTATCGGATCAGCCTTCACCAGTTCCATCTAAAGCGCGTCGTTCATTGCGTTTTGCTGCTGATGCATCACCTGTTTTTAAAAAATATCCTCCACGTGGTGTTTATAAATTAGATAAGATGTTTGAGCGAATTTTTAAACAACCTCCAGTACATGCGCATCACGCTGAGGCAGATGTTGACATGTTGATGAAATTGGTGCTATATTACGGCGAAGACTTTATATCATACGCCGAACAACATGGAAAACCCTTTTCTGAAGTACCTCCATTGGGACGTTACTGATGTTTGCATGTGCTAATGTCGAATGTTTATATTCTATGTTACTGTAAATATTAACGATGTCTTGTGGAATGTTTAGTCTTATTAAAAATTTATATTTGCATATATGTTTAAACGTGTAATGTAAAAAAAGGAAGTAATTTTATCGTATTGCATTTTAGACTTAATTGATTACATTTGTATTTTTATAGAAATATACATTTTTCAGTAACAGAAACTTGCAAAATAATTATTTTATAACTTCAATCTGTTGACATCGGTGAAAATGTATTGAACTCGGCAATTTTACTCACCTCCATTTTCCATCCTCCAACTTTCGTTTGTTTCGGCTTAAATATGACTCTTTCGGCTTCTAAAATATATTCTCCACTCAACTTCTGTTCGGCTAAAGCCGAAATAATAAACGATCTGCTTTCTTCAGTTTTAGCATACTTTTGACAACTTCAATTCGAATTCTCCGAATGACTGATCACAGGCTCCTATGAATCTTTGACTTTGGATATCTACTTCTTTACACAAGGTTTGCTTTCGGGGAACAATTTCTTCAGTTTAGTGTTCGGATTTCTCAACTTCACCTATTAACTACTTTTTCGCTTCAGTCTCTATTTTTGGCTTTATGTTACCCTTCCTTCAACTAAAATTTTTCGGAAATGTTCGAATTTGCTGTCTTCTGGTAACTAATTCTGGAATTGTCGATTGTTTTTGAATTGTCGGTATTTGTAACGACGAGAATATATTGCCCGGTGTTTCTGCCGTTGTCATTGGCTAAGTATTTCTACGGTCGTGAAATGTTGTTTGGTATTTATACTACTGAAAATGAACCGCGTGGTCATGCTGGACTGATAAATGAACTCGATATGAAATAACGATAGTAGATTTTCGATTCAATCTTTTCGCACTAATAATTGTGGAGTTCTGGCTCTGAATATTTCCACCGTGATTGGTTCTCTGAATGAAGGTTTCACCTTCATGGATAGTAGCTTGGTATTCATACGATCGTGGATGGGTTGAACCATTCTACTGCCGTGAATGGCCGAATCGTATTCAGAATTGATTAACAACTCTCCGTCGGTTGGCCAATAATTATAATTGATTTCTTAAGAGGTTCACAGCATCAGGTGTATGATTAGCCCTTCGAGATTTTGCCGGCCATTCTCATAAATCATAGTAAAGTTAATGCGAATTATTATAAAAAAATACAAAAAGAGCATTTACAAATAATCTGAAAACGGAAGGAGTAAATTATAAATTTATTTCATTCTTCTAGAACTGTTTGGAAAATCTGTTTAGGATTCAATATACATATTTGTTATGGAATTTCAAGCTTTCCCTCAATAGTCCAATAGTATATTAAAAAGTTCAATAGTTTATTTATTTTATTCATTTATTTCAACACATAAGCCTATTTGGCCAAAATAAAATATTAAAAGTAAGAAATTCATTCGAGAAGTATACATTAAGCATGTATAAGTTTTTGGTTTTTATTGTTAGAAATTGAACGCTTTATTAACGTCTAACAAAAGTTAGTTCCGATTAGAACGAAATTTGCATACGAATAAGAGCAAATATATTTAATATCAAGCAATATTTAATACCAAGTAGATTTTTGAGCATTCGAGTCTAAAGCTAATCTTTGTAATGGCAAAGTTCTTTTTTTCAGCAATTTACTTCTAGCAATTGCAATTATAAATTAATCTGTTTTATTAACTCACAGTAATTATGGCAACATATTGCATTTTGGATATCAAAAATTAAAATTCTGCTCAAATACAAAAATGCAACAGAAATTTATTCCACTTCTGGTTCCTTATTTGCCGACCAATGCAAATATTCTGGTTGCGTTGCAGCTTCGTACTCTTGCACCAAGCAGTCAACAGTTTCTCGAGACTCATCAAGTTCTGAGAGATCATCTTTGAAGATGTCTTCACGACGAAACTGATCCAGAAAGGCACCACGTTTCTTTAGCTTATCATACTGGTTGAGGGCGCGTTCAAAGAGGGAGCAAATACTAGTGTGATTGGCCAACATTAAACCGGAAACACGATGGTTACAGTGCACGTAGGGAGATGAACGCGATAATGCAACCTGAATGCTGGTTGGTCCCCATGGAATGAACTGAGCCAGCTTACGTTCACGGATGCGTTGCAGTGATTTGTGTACCTGTGTGGGATCCACCTCACCCTGTTTCAATTATAAAAGAGCAGTTAAAAGTGTGAATTGATCCTATTCACGCACTTTCGCATTTACTCACTTGTATGATATTCAGAATTGATATGTAGCAGTGGTGACTATTCTTGTCCAGTGCTGTAGAAACCATCATATTTTTTGGCTGCAACAAACGGCGCATGACATCCAATACTGTAGTTTTGCGTATATTAACATTTTGCTGCAGAGAATTTTCAATTTGGTTAACCATTTTCACAATTCAATGGGCTTACACTGTGGAAGCTTTAAATAAACTTATTTCAATAAAATTTACAAAGGTTTTCCAAATATAAATGTGAGAAAATTCTGTAACAAATTTCGGGATCCAAAAAAATTCGCGTTACGGTTTCATATAGATTTGGAAAACGCTTATAAAAGATTCCAGATAGAATTCGAGGACTATAAAGTGATATATGCACTCCAAGCAAGAAACAGTAGGGAAAATGCTTTTAATCAGCAAAGTCCTACTTACTTCGTTATCTGTAGCAAGTGGTGTAAAGCCGGTCATCAAGAAGTGCAACTGCGGCGTGGGTACCAATGGCGCTGTCAAGCCAATCAAGTTGTTATTCATATATGAGGGATAACGCAGCGTAGTCGTGCTGACTGACATAATGGTTGAGACGAGTGTATTGATCTGCGAGAAGCTGGGATTTTGTATATGCAAACGCTCGGTTGCAATACGATTGAGGGCCGTATTATCCAGTACTACCACGCAATCGGCACAACTGGTAAGGCGACGTAGTGTTAGCATTGAGTTGTACGGCTGTACTACAACATCACTGATCTCGTCCTGATTTGGGAAAACGCTGTATGTTTGTATGAGCTTCTTAGGAAAGCGGTCAGAAAGACGTTCCATAAGATATGAACCCAAGCCAGAGCCAGTGCCACCAGCAATTGAATGACAGAGCACAAAACCTTCAAGAGAATCACTGCCATCAGCTTCTCGATCGATTATGTCGATTATTTCTTCTTGCAGCTTCTCGCCTTGACCATAGCCAGAGGCCCAATTGTTACCGGCACCACCGCCATGCTTGGAAAGATACACGTTCTCTGGATTGTAGAGCTGAGAAATTCATGCTGTCAAGTGGTATCAGTATTAATACAACAGCGAGATAGTACCTTTGCATATTGCGAACTCATTATGCTGTGTATGACTCGGGGCTCCAAATCGAGCAAGACAGCTCGCGGTATATAATGGTCATCATCAGCCTGTCGATTAACGAAGTTATTAACAGAGATAAAAGGTGATGTCGGCCCACTAGAAGCCAATAAGCACCTGATAGAAAAACACATCCTTGCGATCTACGCCATCAGTGGCGAAGTCTTCGAGTACTCCGTTGGGCGAAATGCCGTGTTCCTGGCACAAGCGCTTCCAAAATTCAAAACCAACTAAAAGGCGCCAAGGGATGCGTGGTTTTATTAAGCTGGCTATGTTATTTTAGAATTTTCTAGTAACTTACTTTGGTTTCCACATTGACCCAGCTGCAATGTAATTATTTCGCTTGGCATTTTTGTATAATATTTTCTCTTGATTGGTTTCCGTCTTTTAAATTTTGATTTTATATATATAATAATTTACTTGATTTTTGCGTAGCCTACTTTCTGGTTTTTCCACTGGCTTTATTTCAAATATCAGCGTCGGGCCATCATATTCAGCCACTTTAATTGGCAATTTTCATGTTTCCAACTCTAGTTGCCATCTCTTTATTTTTCGAATATTTTTTTAAGCCTATAATATATGAAGATAAAGACGCACAAAGTTATGGCCTTTAATGAAATAAACTGGAGTCAGTTTTCAATTGAGTTTTTACTTTACTAGATAAATAAAGTAAATAACAAATCACTGAAATTATTTGTAATTGCTGATCGCAAAATTCGCGAAACGAAACAAGTAAAAGTTTTGTCTTTGACCAAGCCGTAGTGTAAATACTTACACACGATTATCTAAAAAAACTTCAATTGACAACTTTTGTATAAGTAGCGGACCACGCCTATTGTTGCCAAAAATTTTGGTAATACCTCCAGATACCTCTTGATAAAATTACGTTCTAATATCTTATACCGTTTATTAGATATTGACAACTTTTGTATGGGAGGGAGGACACGCCCATTTGTTGGAAAAAAATTAGTAATGTCGCTATATGTCCCGCAATAGAATTATGCCTTAATATCTCACAGTTTATGAGATATTCACCTTATAACATTTTTAAAACGAGGTACCTTTACAATCCGTGTGTAAAGTAGGCGTGGTTGCTTACCGATTTCGCCCATTTTCAATCACAAACTGCTCTGCACAACAAAGAAAGAAAGAAGATATATCTTTTCCTTCTCCCGTTATCGTGATTTCAACTTGCAGGCAGACATATCGATTCAGGAGGTGCCACTGAGCTTCATTTGAGTTGAAATTGAACAAACAAAAACTAAAATTAGAAACTCAACAATTTAGTAATTCCATCCATCTTTTCATTATTTGACAAACTTGGTAAATACTTGTTGAAACTGATTACACACTAAGGTGGCTGTGTGTTCATTAAACACTAATGATACTGTATTATATTGTGTGAACGTTAAGCAACGGCGAAGCCGGAATGCCATTATTGCTCTAATGAAGGCTTTATAGATTGTATAGATTGAGACACCAAAAATAAATGAATGACAGGTGGGATGTAAACAATTTGAAAGAATGCTGTCAAGCAAAGATTATCTTTGCCGTCAAGATCTTATCAGCGGAATTTAACTAATAAATTAACATCTACAATGCAAAATGGTAAAATAAAACATTTACTAATAATTGTTTTCACTTTAATTTTATACTTTTCAGCGGCGTAGTTTAGCACCAAGTCAAAACAAGGCTGTAAAATCCAGACCTTCGTGTGATTTCGTGGTACCCTTCCAAAACAAGCGCAAGAGATCGTGTCAGGAAGAGCATAATTTGCTGCAATGTGGCAAGAGAAACAGTGTTGTGACAGACTCGACGATGCAACTGCCTTTCAGTCAGTACGAGCAAGCAATAGCTAAGATATTAGCTCGTCCTTTTAAGGTCCCCATCGCCGATTATGTGGCCGACTACAATGGTAATCGCTGCTTAGGCTTACGACGCTCTACAGTGCGTCGAGCTCTGCATGATCCTTTTGCTTGCAACGCGTTGGTACTGTATACCCCGCCGGAATATAAAGAACACGAACGCATCAGCATGGATGCGTCCAAAGTGCTGGTGCATGTCGTGGTTGATCCGTTGTTGAGTAACGTTTTGCGACCACATCAGCGTGAAGGTGTGAAGTTCATGTACGATTGTGTAGTGGGCAATAAAGGCGCATTCAACGGCTGCATTATGGCTGACGAGATGGGGTGAGTGCAACAGGGAGCCGATGTATTCATTAAGGTAAACTAAGATTTTAAATTCTAGCTTGGGTAAAACGCTGCAATGCGTTACGCTGGTATGGACTTTGCTACGTCAGAGTCCTGAATGTAAACCAACAATTAGTAAAGCGATTATTGTGTCGCCCAGCTCTTTGGTGAAAAACTGGGAAAAGGAATTCACGAAATGGCTACAAGGCCGCTTACACTGTTTGGCTATTGAAGGAGGTGCCAAAGCAGACACCATTCGTACACTCGAGCAGTTCTCGCTAAATAGTAGTCATCGTTGTGGCACCCCGGTCCTGTTGATTAGTTATGAGACGTTTCGCATCTATGCAAACATATTGAATAGAACAGAAATCGGAATGGTTATTTGTGATGAAGTGGGTCGCAGTTGTTGAATACATTATACGTTTTTTATTTTATTTATTAAATTTGTCTATTTATTTTACTTATTACAAAGTGGATAATTTAATTTTTATTTTTTTAGGGTCACCGCTTAAAAAACAGTGATAATCTTACCTATCAGGCTTTAATGGGACTTAAAACACGGAGACGTGTTTTGCTCTCTGGTACACCAATACAAAACGACTTGACCGAATACTTTAGTTTGGTGAATTTCGTGAATCCAGAATTGCTTGGCACAGCCGCCGATTTTAAGCGGAACTTCGAAAATGCAATCTTGCGAGGACAAAATGCTGATTCGAGCGATAAAGAACGTGAGCGTGCTTTAGAAAAAACACAGGAACTCGTCAGCATCGTGAATCAGTGTATTATAAGACGGACCAATCAAATTCTCACCAAATATTTACCTGTTAAATTTGAGATGGTAATCTGTGTTAAACTGACAACAGTGCAAATGCAGTTGTATGCTAATTTTGTAAAGTCTGAAAAAATCAGGAGGAGCTTAGCAGGTGTGTTGATGGATATATTATATCTGTTCAATGTGCGATAAACGATTGTTTAGATTGCAATGAGAAGACAACATTGACTGCGTTGGCCGACATCACAACGCTGAAGAAATTGTGTAATCATCCTGATTTGATATATGATAAAATTCTAGCGGGAGAAAATGGTTTCGAAAATTCCAAAAATGTTTTGCCAGCGAATTATAATCCAAAGTAATTTCCCAGTAATTGCTTAAGTAACTAGAAATATATAAATATCTTCCGGTAGAGAAATAAATCCCGAAATCAGTGGAAAGTTTATGCTGCTGGACTTTATGCTTGCTTCTATACGAGCTAGTACAGATGACAAAGTTGTACTCATTTCCAATTATACGCAGACACTTGATTTGTTCGAACAACTTGCAAGGAAAAGGTAGAAAACTGTTGGATCCACCAACAATCAAATAGATTAAAACGTTAAAAATAACAGACAATATTTACTTATTATTATTTTATTTATATAAACTTATTTTCTTCTGCTTTCAGGAAGTATAGTTTTGTACGCCTCGATGGTTCCATGAGTATTAAAAAACGCAGCAAAGTTGTTGATAAATTCAACGATCCTACAACGGACTGCTTCATCTTTATGCTCAGCTCTAAGGCAGGCGGTTGCGGGTTGAATCTGATCGGTGCCAATCGCTTGTTTATGTTTGATCCCGATTGGAATCCAGCAAATGATGAACAAGCTATGGCTCGTGTGTGGCGGGATGGACAGAAGAAACCATGCTTTATTTATCGTTTGGTGGCGGTATGAACGCATTTATTTCCTACTGCATTTATTTCTACAAACCATAACCACGCTGAAATTACGTTATAGAAGTGGCAAGTAATCTTCCAATTTATTTCAGACTGGCTCGATTGAGGAGAAGATATTGCAACGCCAAACTCATAAAAAATCACTTTCAAGTACGATTATAGACAACAATGAAAGTGATGAGAAACATTTTACGCGTGATGACTTAAAGGATCTTTTTCGCTATGAAGCTGATGTTGTCTCTGATACGCATATCAAGTAATACAACAATCGTTAATACTGATTAAGCTTTCGTAAACTAATCCCTAAATATTTTATATCGTTTTACAGACTTAAATGCAAACGTTGCCTTAGCAACATACAAACGTCTCCACCACCGGAAGATTCTGATTGTACATCACATTTATCACAATGGTTTCATTGTTCGAATAATAAAGGCCTACCGGATAGTATTTTATCAGAGGCGTGGTTCACCAGCAAGTGTGTCTCGTTTGTGTTTCACCATCGTTCGCAAGGCGAGGCTAAACCAAGAAGCATTGCTGAAGTTGAGGAAAAAGAAAACGAAGGTATACAAAACGAGGATGATGGTGACCAAGATGATGATAGCGATAGTGATTATGAATAGTTAGTATTTCAGAAATTAAATACCTAATTAGTTAAGATTTAGTTAGATTTAGCTTATTTTCGATTACTGAAGTTAATTTATTTCTGAATTTGAGCGGTCTGTATATAATAGATTCAACGAAATATGCAATAAAAAATTAAACTGTATAACTTAGAAAATATTTGCGGTCCGAATTCTTCGAAAAAATATATTTTCGAAAAACAAAGGTCAAGAAACAGAGATTATCTAATTGTGACGCTCTCATAATCTTCGTATATTTGTTTTATTTATAAACCCACATGTTTCCTGACAAGTTTGTTTAAATTTAGTACTCAATAAAATGCTAAATATATTTTACCTTTTATTTTATAATTTTTCTTTTTTCAAAAATACAATTTAATTAATAATATCTATTTGAATTTACATTATTTACAGCAATTAATATTAAAACATAAAGCTTTAAAGTTCAGCCAACTCGAGAAAATAATATTAATATTTCATTTGAAAACTTAAATGAATACTTAATGAAAATTTCGAAGGAAATCCAAGCTAAAACGTATGCGTTACGTATCCGTATAGAATTTTTGCCACAGCCTTTTGCTAATTAGCACACACTGCCTCACCTATATATACAAAATATCGTTCTGAATACGTTCAGTAAAACTTACGTAGTGTTTTCTTTTTAAACATCTTGTATTTCATGCCAGACGTTACTTTTTTCTGGTGGTTTTTGCAAAGGTGGCGCTGTGTGATGGCATTCATTGAGAAAAGACTGGATACCTTGGTAGTATCTAAAGATGAAGTTTACAGCAGTTTGAAAAACGAACACGGTTATGATAAGAGTGCTAAGCCTACCCATCTACGATCCAAGTATCGTTGTGCGATCCGCCAATGAACTCTAGAATGTGTTTCTTTTCACTTGAGCACTGAGTGAAAAGTGAGCGCATCATGCGTGGCGGAACTAAGTTATCAGCCAAACCGGAAATAAATAAAAATGGCACTGCACAGCGGCGTATCTTCTTTAGTGAATGAAACTTCAAACAAAAACCTCGATTCATTAAGCATCAAATGCATAAACGTATTATTACCTGATTTTTATACAAGCAGTTGGGTATGTATTTCACCGATGGATGCACCAACTCCACCGCCATATCCGGAATGCTGGTGAATGTATTCTCTACGATGGCACACATGATTCTTGTGCTGTAAACCGGATCTGAAGCCACATCAATGGCAACAGCACCACCCAGTGAGCGACCGAATACGACGATTTGACTGTGATCCAAATCGTGGCGCGTGTACAAGTAATCAACAGCAGCTCGAGCGTCCATGGCCAGCCCACTCTCGGATGGGGCACCAGTGGACAAACCATAACCACGATATTCCACCATCAAGACGTTGCAGTGCAGATTGTAGAATATACCCCAAATGTTTTGCATGCGGTGCCCCATGTTCCCGGCGTTACCGTGAAAGTAAACGAATGTGGGAACGCTCTTGCTGCGCTCCTCTGGCTGTGCTACCCAGAAGGCGTGCAGCGTAACCCTGTCAGGCGTTCGTATGCTGACTGTTTCGTGCGGCATGTTGTGCATGGTTGGGATGGGAATATATATACGCGAGTTCGCCGGCAAGTCGGGATGATAAAGCAAAACATCTTGAGCGAAGTAGAAGAACGCCAGCAGCAGTGCAGAGAACAGTACTAGCGTCAGAAAGCCGCCATAGAAGTAGTAGAAGATGAAGCAGAGTATAAAGGCACCAACTGTGGCTGCCCACACACCACGAGACTGCGGCAGTGCAATGGGCAGGCCTTTCACCAAGATTTCTCGTTGAACGGTCGTCATGCTGTCTTCGTTGCTGCTCTTTTGTTATCGGTGATTCGTTGCATATGCTAGCATTTGTACCACATTTTTACTTTATTTTTATTGACTTATTGATCCATGTACGTGGTATACTAAATGGGTCAAGTCGTCGGATGCTACTATCGACAACCACTTCAATTTCTTAGCCGCACTTATTATCTCGGATACCGATACGCATCTGCTAAAAATCTATTTTATTAAAGAGATAGTTTTTGTTAATTTTCTTTAATTAAAAGCGGTGATATGGATATTTACATTTTTTGCAGAAAACCAATTCTCATGTCTCTTAAGTGCATTCAGAAAATGATAGATCTACGTAGCGCATACCACATTATTCCATATATTGAATCTCTTTTTAAGAGGATATTGAGAAACGAAGTTTTCACGTCGAATCTACACTTCTTCCGCTACACGAACCGTTAGCCATACACACAATTCCTCAGCTTTATAACCGTCATGTATAATGATTCGATAATCCGTGCACATTATTCGACATTAATATAAGAATAGGTTAAATATTAATATGCAGCGCTGCCATTTCCTGAATGGGATAAATGTTTTTTCGGTTGTCAACATAAAGCCCTTTTATATTAGAGTAAAATCATAGGCTGAATAATCAATCTTATAGGCCGGATGTATATCAGGGTAAAATCTCTTGCATTGTTGTTGCTTGCCATTTATATTAAATGTATTATACAATATTGCTGTAATTCAATATAATATCGGCCTTAAAAATTATGTAATCATTTCTTTTCAATTATACCAACGGAGCGAATGGCAGGGTTATTTGTTTACCCGTAACAAGATCATTAAATGGTTTGCTCTTAACAAGGAACCTTTCACTGGCATATTGCTTAAGGGTTAAAATAAACGGCGTTAGTATTAATACTGTGTATCAGACCTTATATGAAAATAGCTGGAACGCCTTTTACGAAAGTGGATTTTTGGAAAAATTCATTTTGAAGTATATGACAGTTATTAAAGAAAAAACAACTAAAATTTTCACTGTACCCCTAAAAAGACAAAAAAAACTCATTGTACCCGTAATATTTTCCATCACTAAAAATAGTATAATATTAACTTTTGTGCCAGAGACCAATAACTCTTTAAAAATGTTGGAGTTTAGTTAGGATCCGTTCAAATGTTGAACGACTTCACAGCAGTTGCTAGGCTCAAACCAGGTATACAATAATGTTGCTTCGAGTCCAACGTGTTAAAACTTGGGATACTCTTGAAGTATTTTTGTCTCTGATGTAACTACCATTCGTTGCTGTTTGACGTTTGTCAAGAAAAAGCTAGCAAAAATATATCCACAAGTGAGAAAAAGTGATATTCTGTAGATGATATAATTTTTAAAAATAAGGCCATCAAGACAATTATTAAATTGGGTTAATGAAGCATAAGATTAGATTGGTGTCTAGTATGCGTTTGACAAAACAGTGAAGATTGGATCATTTTCAAAGAGGAAAAGTAGAGCGCCAGTAGAGTAGAAGCACTGGTGTCAGCATTATGATTGTTCAACTACGTTTCCTTTGAGCGAACGTCACGAGGCAGTGCGAGCGATATTCAGTAGTTTAACGTGTAAATTGTTTAGATTGACGTGGGTGGAGAATATTGGCTGCCTATAGATAAATCACGGTACAAGCGGAAGTGCGAAGTACCAGAGTGTAATTTGGCAGAGAGATAAAGGAAAACAATTTGCATTGCTACCGATATTTATAATTGGGTGCAAAATATGGTGTGCTGTGCACCACTTCTAAAAGCAATCAACTTTTAGCAGTTTCAGTAACCTACAACGGGATTTGGAATGCATCAGCACTGTGATTGTGGAATCCTAGCGACAAAGTATTTTGAGCAAGAAAACAACATGTGGCAGCGACTACTACTAACATAGCTAAAAGCCTTTAGTACGACTTCAATCTGGTTAAACAAAATAATTCCCTCTTTGAATTAAACTTGAATTTACTGCTGGTCAAAATTCTAATTTTATATAAATAACACCAGTTTTTGTCTTCCCGCAATTAATTGTACAAAATTTTTTAATTCAATTCAACTTAACAAAAAATAAATTTATCAAGACGAAAAACAACGGAGTCAAACAAGGTTTATTTTTGTATTTTAATATAAACTCCGTAGCCCCAGCAAAAACAACAAATCATTGAGCACAAAAAAGTGGTTCAAAGTGAAGGTCACTCACTGCAGCTGTTGTTTGACATCCAGAATTCAATTGACGACTGGACGACTGTAAAAATTAATTACAGCAGCAACGAATAATAATGGCTATCTCAGCCTTCCAACAGAATTTCCAACTGTGGCCGCACCGACTTCCACAGCGGCCGCGTTCATCAACATTTAACACTGTCAACAATTTGTCAACAGCATCATCGACTAATCGTTTGCTCGTTTCCGTGCTCCTTGCATCCATACTCTTCGGCACATTGGTGCTCAGTGATTCCATAACGACGCAGATGATGTCCCACAAGGAACGCGAGAAGCTGCGGTAAGTTATTTTCAATAAGAGTGCAAGAATCAAAAGTCCGACAGAGTTGATGATTAGTGAAACTGACCGTGAATAACTTTGTCCTTCTTCTGTATTAGAGAAGAGGCTCGTGACATGTTCTACCACGCCTACAATGCTTACATGGACAACGCTTATCCAGCTGATGAACTAATGCCCCTCTCTTGCCAGGGACGTTATCGTGGCGTAACGCCATCACGCGGTGACATGGATGACGTTTTGGGCAAGTAAGTTTGAATTGTACGAATGTCTAGCTAAAGACGAGTATTAAAAACGGCTTACAAACTCCTTGCAGCTTTTCAATGACACTAGTAGATTCACTGGATACTCTGGTGCTGCTCGGAGATTTCGCTGAATTCGAAAGAGCTGTACGCTTGGTGATACGTGATGTGAGCTTTGATAACGACATCATTGTTTCGGTTTTTGAAACGAATATACGCATGGTTGGCGGTCTCCTATCCGCTCACGTACTGGCCGAGTACATACAGAAAGACGCGCAGGTGATGTCCTGGTACAAAGGCGAGCTGCTTGAAATGGCCCGTGATCTGGGTTATCGTTTATTGCCTGCCTTCAATACCACCACCGGTATACCGCATGCAACCGTAAACCTGCGACACGGCATGAGGGATGAAAAGCTGAAGAAGTCACGTGAAACTTGTACAGCTTGCGCGGGCACCATACTGTTGGAGTTTGCCGCTTTGTCGCGTTTGACGGGTTTGTTTAAATGATTCCTATTTAAATGAATCACTTTGATAATCAGCTCAAACTTTTTTAGGAGATCCCGTTTTCGAGGCACGAGCTCACGCTGTTATGGATGCTCTGTGGAAGGCTCGGCATCGAGGCTCTGATCTCATGGGCACCGTCCTCAATGTGCATTCCGGCGATTGGGTTCGTCGCGACTCAGGTGTTGGCGCTGGTATTGATTCCTACTACGAATACCTTTTCAAATCCTACGTGTTATTGGGCGACGATAAATACTTGGCTCGTTTTAATCGCCACTACAACGCGGTCATGAAGTACGTCAGCGAGGGTCCAATGCTGCTCGATGTGTTAATGCATCGTCCCCACGCAAAGGCGCGAAATTATATGGACTCGCTGCTGGCTTTTTGGCCCGGCTTGCAAGTTCTGTCCGGCGATTTGAAGCCCGCTGTACAAACACATGAAATGCTCTACCAAGTAATGCAGATGCATACATTCATTCCAGAAGCATTTACGGTTGACTTCCAAATACACTGGGCCCAGCATCATTTGCGTCCCGAATTCATTGAGTCCACTTACTTTCTGTACCGTGCCACAGGCGATCATCACTACCTGCAAGTGGGTAAAAAGGCTCTCCAAGCATTGCAGAAATACGCCAAGGTTCCTTGTGGATATGCAGCAGTAAATGATGTACGCACGGGAAAGCATCAGGACCGCATGGACTCATTTGTTATGTCTGAGACTATAAAATATTTGTTCCTATTATTTTCTGAGCCGCAAGATTTGGTGGTGAATGTGGATGAGTTTGTGTTCACTACCGAGGCGCATTTGTTGCCACTCTCGATAGCGCAGTTGGGAAACTCAACATTGAGTAAGTGCGTTCTTGGTAAATTTGTAGGCCAACATTGGTAAACTAATACAGGCTTTTGCTATAAATCCTGCCTGAGAGGATTTTTGTTTTTTTTTTACTTCTGGCAATCTGTTAACCAATTCGATAACCTATTCAATATCGACCAAAACCTACTTTAAAGGCTCAAGATGTAGTCCTCAGCTCTGTTGAGACTATCCTGGCTTCTGCCAAGTTCAGTTCTAACTTTTCGTGCGTCCTTAATATTTTAAACTTCGCATAATACGCGCCTTTAAAATCTTAAACTTCTATAATTTTAGGTTTCCGCCAAAGTGATGAACATAATGTGTTGGACTTTATGCGTTCCTGTCCCAGTTCCAATAAGCTTTTTCCTGAGAAGGTACGCAAACCGTTGCGTGACTTCATTACCGATTCCTGTCCTCGCACACCCACCAACAAGCGATTACGTGCTCTGGACTTTCAAGCAGGCAATGCAGATCATTTACGCGCTGTTTACGACATGGGCGTCACAATGGTTTCATTAGGAGATGGAAAAGTCAGACTTTTTCATAGCTTTTATAATGTAAGTTTCAACACGTTATTACACCGACGCTTTTCACTTTTCGTTTTTGAAATTAACTCGAACAGGTTCTATGAAAAATTTATGCAAAATATTATTGCAGAGTTCGTGAGCGCGATGATTTAAATGTATGCTTTTTCATCGTCTGAAAAACTTTTACGAGTGTTTTTTTACACACAATTATATTTAATTTGTACAATTTTTACCGCAAACAATTTTTACTATATATACTATTAATATATATATACTATCAATTTTTTCTTTATATAGTAAATATATATAATATTTACTATATATTTGATCGCATAAGTAACGAAAAGTTTCTTGGATTTCACTTTTCAAAATGTCTTTGCAATTAAAATTGGCGAATACATTTTAAAACACTTCTCACTTTTCGGTGGATTATTACTCCTCATTTAGTAATTTTATAAAATTTTTACTCAATCGATTACTTTGCCTTTCATTGAGTACTTGAATACACCTCTTCAGCATAAACTATGGTGAAAAATAGGAAAATAAGCAAAGTTTATGAAGGTAACAAATGCTGATTTTTATTTGTTGCATTTTCAGGCTAAAAGTCCCGAAGATGGTGAGATGGGTTTGGTTTTTATGCAAGAGATGATGGAGTTGGCTAAATTGCAAAGCGTAAATGAATTGGCACAGCTACAGGTGAGTTCTGTTTCTTGTTTATAATTTTTCGAGAAGAAATATTAATGTTTTCATTTTTGAAACTGTTACGGTCCCCGTTTTATACATCTTAAAGTGTTTTCCTCCGCAGGCTGTGGTTTACACGGTTGGTGATTCACCGTCAAACAATCCTAACGATTGGGTGGCTCTTATGGCCGGTCCTAGTCATTTTAGTCCGGAGTTAGTTGGTTCATCCTTCGTCGAAGGTGAGCTGGTGATCTCGCAACCATTTCGTGCCTGTGAGGATTTATTTGCACCGGAAAGTGTGCGCAACAAGATTCCTGTGGTTGAACGCGGTGATTGCACGTTTGTAAGCAAAGCGCGTCGTGCACAGGCGGCCGGTGCACTAGCTGTTGTTGTCTGTGATAACGTGCCCGGCACGTCTGCTGAAACGGAACCCATGTTCGCCATGTCCGGTGATGGCAACAATGACGTCAGCATTCCAGTGGTTTTTTTATACAGCGAAGAGTATACGAAGTTGGCGAAAGTGATGGAGCGCAAAGCTAAATTACGTGTACGAATTATGCAGATGATAGAGTTTAAGCGCTGGCAAATTAAAGCAGAGGAAGCTGTGAAGATAAATGAAGCAGCGGAGATGAATAAAACACTGAACACCACAGAAGTTATAAGGTTGGCTGAGCCAGTGAAGTCAAATGAAACGGCAAGGACGAATTATACAGTTAATACTGATGAAGCCACAAGACCGAAGAGTGCTTCAGCGAAGTCAAGTAGTACGAGAGAAACAAATAAAACAAGTGAAAACCTGAATACGAATAGAAAAACGATAACAGCTGAAAGGAAGAAGCCAACAACTGCAGATACACGTGCGAAAAAATTAGACAAATCCGATCTCTAGTTGAAACTTCTACTAGAAGCTTTTTAATTTGTTTGCAATGAATTTATTTAAAATTATATTATCAAATTGTCTGCTGAACAGTTGAAACTTAAACTTAAATTTACGTTAATTCGTTATAACCCAAAAAAAGTAAGAAAAATGTAATTAAAGAGGTGATGACATTCTTATTTTTAGTTTGTTTTTAATTTTTTTCCGATAATGTTGTTAAAATTAATAATTTGGTTCGTTTAATATTGGGACTGTAAATGAAATAAAACTTGAGATGTAAAGTTTGTAAATTATTATGTACAATAATGAAAATAAAGTGAATTATGGATAATGATAATATATAAATTATAAGTTAGTGGAAGTAGGATAGTAACGTTTATTATTTTGTTCTTTTTAGTAGTTAGTAAAGGAGGTTAATTATTAACTTTAGGGTAATACGATAAATAAATACTGAACTATATGAAATAAAATAAAGAAGTATACTATATAAACAGTAAATCATTGATTTCCGTTTTCTTGCAATTTTCTTTACAGAAATTTTACAATATTTTTTCTAATTCCCATTAGTTCCTGGAAACATCATAATTAGCACAAAAACACTGATTTAATTTTCAAAATAATTTCTTTTATTCAGTTTCTTTTTTCTATACTAGTTTCTCATGAATTAATTACTATTTAACATGTGTGTTTGTGTGTTCCGTTTTTTAATAATGCTGTTCAAATAATCCTCCATTTGCAATAAAATCCTTTAAAAATTTCAATACTATTCTTAAATTTAATCAAATAATGAATTAATAATGGTCAAGGTGACGAAATATTTTGTCTGTCGCAAACGCAGACAGACTTAATTTTCGGCGTTTTTGATCTTTTGTCGGCATGCATTCAATTTTTGTATCTTTTTTCTTTAACTTAATCGAATTGAGTTTACTAAACCCTAACTAAATAACTTTTAAAATAGT
The DNA here is from genome assembly GCA_922984085.1 of Sicus ferrugineus. Lineage (NCBI taxonomy): Eukaryota > Metazoa > Arthropoda > Insecta > Diptera > Conopidae > Sicus > Sicus ferrugineus. Next base: position 9,220,922 of record OV277349.1, on the reverse strand, counting down.
ATTTTTCAATATTAGTTTTCATCAAGTTAATGGATTTACTTTTGTGTGGAGAGTTTGCAGATTTGAAAATTAATGAATTTGTTTAATTTATAGTACTTATTTTGTAAATAAATACAAAAACAAATTCCTAAAGATGAGAAGAAGTTTGTTATGTGTACATGATTTAGTGAAGGATAGTGTTGTCGTTCCCACTGTTGGGCGAGGAGAGATTTAGAGACAGAGAGAGATTTGTTGATTCCTTCAAAATGCAATTAATTGCAAACATTGCAATTTTTTTCGTTGGTACAAACAACTTTTTAACATTTTTAGGTAGTATTTGAAATTGTGTGTCCCGTAGTGTTTTAAATTCGTATTTAGCTGGGTACATTTTTATATAAATAATTTGTTTATATTTTTATTTCATTTTAGGCTTAACTTCTGAATTTCTAAGAATGCGTGTAGAATGTAGAAATTGTATAATTATATAAAAAAGACGCACAAAAATCAGTTTATGGGTTCCTTTTTCAACCGAAAGGTGCTGCAGGTTTGTAAAGTAGTGAAAAAGTCACGTGTTGAAATTGTAGGTATTTTTATTAAGGATTGAAGATTGGTAAAGTTTTTTTATGAAAAAAATAAATATTTAGAAAATTGTAAACTGTAATTTTGGAAATATTTCGAAATATGTATATAAAAGTGCAATTTTCTAATTTTGAAAATAACATCAATAAAGTAAATACTAAATTGGATCCTACTTATTTGCAACACTGTAACAACCTTAGTGTAAAAATCTTGAGTTTTTAGTTTTTCATTTCTAATTATATCTTTATTTAGGAAAATCTTCCTAGAAAGTGTAAAATGTGTAAAATTAATTTCTATAAAAAATTAACACTTTCACTGACATTTTATCAGTTACATATATAAATTAAGTATAGCATAACTTCCTTTAATTCTTATTTTACTTATATTTAATTCATTTATAAAGTACAAGTAAAATGAAATGTATGTTCAGTTTAAAAATTTCGTATTTATTGTACATACTTTAAATTTTGCTTTGGAAAAGGAAATTTTGGAATTGATTTTGTGTGTCGAAATATTTGTGTTCGACTAACTAAATTTAATTTCCTAAATTTAGTTCGCATTTAAATATAATTTCCTTCAATTATTTAGGTTTCCCAAATTATTTTAATGAAATTCCGAAACGTTTTAGCTTGTTTGAAACATTCATTCTTCTTGTTCAGTTTTTTTTAATTTTGCCAGATATTTGTAAACTTACAAATGTTGAGTATTATTTTATTTAGTAAAGAAATAAATGTACTAAAAACAAAAATTTATTTTTACAATAGAACAAGATGAAATTAAAGCAAATCTAAATAGCACAACAAATAATGAAAACATTCAATAAAATTTTAATTGAAAAATGAATATAAAAGTTAAAACAAATAAAGTTTTGAATAAAATATATCAGGTGTGATTCTTCTTTTGAATAAAATAGATCAGTTGTTCTCTTCTAGAACAACTAAATTTGGTATTACTACAAATTAGAAAATTAACTAAAATTTTTTTAGTTCTGTTGGCAGTGTTGAAATGTCTTTGATTTTAAAATTTTTTAGTAAAAATTTATTTTAGTGGAGCTGGAGGTAGGATTTTTTGCTTTACAACATGTTTTTGATGAATTGACGAAAGGTGAGCATAGATTTTCTGTTCTTTTTTTTCTGACAAGCAGTAATAGTTGTAGGTGGGTTTTAGTGTTATAATTATGATTATTAAATTATGATTTGAGTGTTATGTAATTGTTTTGTATAGTTTTACTTACTATACATGTAAATATCTAAAATGTTTATACCTTGTATGCTTTTCTGGATGTTTTTAAATAAAAAAATGAAAACTTAAAAATTCTATCAGATGAAGAGATTTAAGAAAATTTATAAAATTTGATTCCTTTACTTATCACGTTGAATTAGTGTTAAATAGTGAAAACATTTGATTTTATTGTATCACAATTTGCGGAAAACTAATGACAGTAGTATTAATTCCTTACTACAACTATTTAAAAAATTTTTCAATTAAAACAGTGACGTTTATTACATAATTTCAAGTTCACTGAGTTTTGAGTATTTAATTTCTACTAAATTAATAAAAATTTATATTGAAACTAAATAAATCCTAAATTCATTTAAATTTTTATTAGACTATTTTTTTCTATACTATAATTCTCAACATTTGTACGTTCGTCTCACTACTGCATCCAGAAATGAAGAAAAATGTTCTGTATTTTTCTTTATAAAACCAGTTTAACTTTCGAAAATAATTGAATTTTAAATGTTTGTTTTTTCTTGAGAATGTGTAAATTTTTGTGAAATATGTCCTTAATTAAAAAACTACAGTTTTTTATTTTTTGTGAGTTCGGCCAAATGATCGGATTTATTCTTATAATAGTTTCTAATTTAATTTTTTACTAATTAATCTAATTAAAATTTAATTTATTTTTATCAATAATGTTTTGTTTTTCATAAAAATTGTATTCTTGCAGGTGTAAATAAATAAATTAGTTTTCTGTGTGACTCTCATTGTTTTTGTTTTCTATTTACTAACTCTTAATATGCTAAGTTTTATGTTTGTTTTTCATTCAATAATTTATTATGTCTACTTAAATATAAAGATATAATTTGCTAAAAAACAAAACAGCAACAATTTTATATCCCACTTTTAAAGTTATTGTTTTAAATTAAAGTTCCTTATCTCGTCCTACTGCTCGAACTTTTCAGCGTACTGTACATATGTTCTCTTGCGTCCACTGACCGTACGGTACACTCAATCGTTTTTAACCCTACTTTTTTAAACCCCTTAAATGTTCGCTTTTAATTTCCTGCCTTTTTTAGTGCTAAATTTTTCGTTCTTCTTCAATTTTAATTATCATTTACCTTCTTTTAACTTATATTTCACATGTCTTTTTTTGTAAAGATAATTGTGTTGGTTTTTTGAATTGTGTTATTCTCATTTATTCTCTTCTCTGTAATTTAGTAATTGTGAGTGCATTTCACTTATTTTCCTCTTTATTTTAGATTACTTTTTGACGTTCCTTATATGCTTGTTCCTCTGGTTTGTGTATATATTTATTTATTTTATTAGGGGTATTTTTAGTGTGGTATATTCTTTGATATTGTTGGGTTCTTTTCTCTATGCTATGCTATTGTCTTCATTCTCTTAGTTTGTGTCATTTGCACCCTCTTCTGCAATCGTATTTGGTTCCTAGTCCTCTGATCTGTAAGTGTTTATTTGCTTTCTCCTTCCGTTTTTATAATTTCCTTTCTCCATCTAATTGTTGACTTATATTCTTCTTTGGTAATTTTCCCTTATTTTGCTTGTTTCCATCTCTTTTCGCATATTCTTAAATTTTACGCTTTTCTTTTGCCTTTTTTATTCCTGCTCTCATATTCCCTTCTTCGTATTTACCTGTTTTTTATTGCGTGTTAGGTAATAAGTATGTTTGCTTTCTTCTTTCCTTAACCAAAGATCGCACAGCTCACTACTGTCATCTCATTCTAGCTTATGTTTTCCGAATAGATCTTTATTGTAGTTTTAAATTTTAATTTCACTGAACTTAATACTATTTTAAGTGTATGTGTGTGTGTGGGTGAATGAGCGAATGTGTGTAATAGGAACAATATCTGTCTTTTTTTCTTAATTAAAAAAATAAATTACATTTTGTTGTGATTTCCTTTCCATACTTAAATTGTAAAAAAGCGCTCTACACTTAATATTTGCCTTAATGTATATACTCAATTTTTTGCCTTATATTGTATTTATGTATATATAAATATTATATTTTTGCAGTGTAGTTTTTTGTTCTTGAAAAACGGCAGTTTTTTTGGTTTTTTATCTAATTTTTTTGTTTTTGCTTAATAAATAATTTTTACCTTGTATTCTTGTTTTATCTGAAATCGTTCTTGTTTTTTATTAAATAATTAATTAACAATATATTTTCTCTAATTTAAACAATATTTCTTCGTATATTGTATTGTTTTCTTGAACTAGTTACTTTGTAATGCAAAAGTTATCTTATTTTGTTTCGTCTTTATAAAGTAATTTTTTGCTCTACTTACTATCAATTTAGAAACGAAAATAACAATTTAATCGCTACTTACGCTATTTAATACCTATTTTAATCTAAAATCTAATTAAATTTCTAATTAATTAAGTGTGCCTTATTGCACGATTATGTGAGGAGCTGAGAGTAAAACGGTGACCGTTGCCACGATTGTAAAGAGCGTAAATACAATCAAGCAAAACCTGAAAAGAGAGTAAATATTTTTTTATTTTAAAGATCTTTTTCTAAGTAATTTTTAATCTTGGGGAATATAATAGCTTGATTCTCAAAAATTCAGCCCCGGAATACGTCAATCTATTGACTGGTCTGAGTTGCCACCTACAAAGTTTTCATAAGGTGGATCAGGAGGCCTGGGATATCAAGAGGAATTTAAAACACGACTATTTTCAATTAACCAATACATTTTGATTAAAGATTTGTGATTGAACTTGCCAATATATTCTGAAAAATCATTTCGTAACTATGATAGTGCTGAGAAAACAAAAGCGAACCAATGAACTTACACTGAAACAAAAACCGAACGGACTTATTTGCCATAAAAAAAAGTATCGTATTTTGTGTCTTTGTAGTCTTTGACGCGCCCTTTCACTCACCCTCGTAGGAGGACAAAGTTCAGTCAACGTTGGTCAGTGGCCAACGACAAACAAACCTTGATTACTCTTAATTTAATGAACTCTATTGCACTCTATTGCATTCCCATGTCTCGAATATCCTTCCCACATGCGTCTCAACTTATATTCATATGGAGAAATAGTTAAATATCTAATTTCTTCGCTCGGAAGCAGCGAAGTGGACTGCTTAAAATTTATTATTAACCAAATAATTTGAAAATTAATGTCCGCATTCACTCGGTGGTGGCTACACATCACCATTAGCGCGGTGGATGGACCAAGACATGGCCGGTCACAATTCATCCCATGCGATGCCTTTCTGGCAGCAAGCCAACGAGCTACTTAATTTTGCGTTCGAGTGCAGCAGGTTGAGTACTGAATGCCCGCCCGCCCATTCGGTGCACTTTGATCAAAATCTTTGGGCGTCATTTTGTGCAAAGAAATTTTCATTCATGCTAATAGAAATGCATATTAATTGCTTAATTAATACCAGACGTAATGAAAACGAGCAGTTTGTTGGCTGGTGGGGGTTGAGGTGGAAAGGGCGAAGAGTTATTAAGATGGCGAATCCTTAAGTTCAGATGTTCTACCATCAATTTTCTAATTAGGAATATTTAAGATAGTGAGGCAAATTGTGTGCATGGAAAGACCGCGAATGATGTCGATACGTATGGAGTAGATGGAACGGGAAGTGGAGAGATGGGTCGTTATAGAACAGAAGAAAATAGATTAAAATACAATGCAAGAATAGACAATGAATAAGAATATCGATAGAGCGGAAAAGGATTGAATAGGATGCGATAAAAAGGTGTTAAAAGGAATGGAACAGAAAAGGAAAGCGTGTTTTGGGACTTAGATGCGGTATATCATATAAAGGTTATGGTTTCTCTATCCATTCTGAACGATCCTGCATATCCCTGTACAATATATAAAGATTGGCAACTGTTAAGATGTAGACGATGGGAATAGGATGGGATCCGACGGGATTGTATAGGATGGGACAGAATGAAATAGGGTTGGATAGGAGGAGTAAGAAACAATGGCCAAGAAAGCATAGCAAAAACAGGGAATAGTATGGATCTGAATAGCAAAGGATAGGATTACAACAAAGTAGAAGGATTAGTACTGCGTTAAGAGGAATTATGGAGTCCAAATTGCGATTATCGTCTCGAATTCGAGGAGGAACAAACATAACTACAAACATAATTATAATAAAGTCTGATGACCAGTACATTAAATTGATTTTTACTTACCGATCCACAACCATTGCAGCGAACTTCCAATCGCTTATTAATTCAGCTTCCTCGTCTGCTTTTCGCATTCGCGACGTAATGAATTGCAATTCCTTCAGAATTAAATGTAAATCTTTGTGATTGCAGCCGATCGTATTATGATGTTCCTCCACCGTTGTTGCTCGGCCAAAACTTCTGGTAGGTGATAAAAACAGTAAAATTAAGGATAAATTGTAAAAAGCTTTCTAAGCAGCTATGATTACGCTGAAGTTGATCCGATGGCTGTCTGAGAACCCGAAATTGCGTGCCGAAAGTCATCGTCTATATCGAGTACGTTGGCCAGCAACGATTTCGAGGAGCGCTCCTTGAGCTCGAGTTCCTTCATTCTATTGCTTAAAAGTATTGTTTTTCGAGTAATTTTGCGGCCAGGACGCCCCATACGCAGGATCCATGGCAGCCATTGCAGGAAAACGGATTTTATCTGTATAGCAGATAGAAAATACCCAATCAACAGCGAAGCTTTGAAGTTTTATTATAAAAGTCTACGAAAAGTTGATGTTTATCTAGAATCTTTTAAGCAAATCAGTTCTTTGAATATAATTTTTGAAAAATATATTATAAAAAACAGGAAAAACTTTACAACTTAATCTAAAAAGTTGGAAAGCTTTACGATTCAGACTAAATCGCTGTAAAGCTTCAGAACTAAGGAAGGCTCTGGTGTCAGAAGCTCTTATGGAAGCTTTAGAGTTTTCAGCTCTCCAAATGTAAAATAAAATGAAATTGCGCCCGACTTCAGCTTACCCAAGGCGGCATCTCGTGTATATCCGCCGTACGATGATGGTAATTGAGCACCACGACAGTCAGCACCACCGAGGAAGCAACCATAAACATGATGCAATTAAAGTAGGTGCCTTCAGTTTTGTTGTTGTTATGGTTGTTGGAAATCAATTGGTTTGATAATTTCAACATTTTTGATAAAAGTTTATAAAAAATATAAAAAAATTTATTAGTAAAATTTATTCGTTAGTCGTGAGGTTTTCTAGAAAGAATTAAGAATTTAAGAAAATAATTAACAATTTTTAAAAGTAAATTTTGTATATGAACGCTATTAAAAAATTACTAAAATCATAAACTGAAATATATGTAGAGTAATTATAGCAAGTAATTGAATATTTATATGTACGAGTGTGCCGGATGTATACAATATAAATACAGTTAGTTCAGTATTTAGTGAAGTAAACTTTTAGAGAAAACGTTGCGCCGATTTTTTGGTATGTTGTTAGATGCACCGAATATCTAAGAGATGCAGCGTGCGTGGAAACTTCAAGCCGATATTTATATTTTTTAGGATGCTGTTTTCTGGTTGTTGCATGCTTTTGCATTACAAATGCATGTGTATGCATGCGTGCATATTTGTGTTTAGCATGCATTGAGAAGGAATTACAAAAGTAATTAAAAACTTATATAAAATAATATAAAATAAATTCAATGTAAAAAGACTTGAATCAAATAAAATAAAGAAATGAAACGAAACGAAATAAAATTAAATATAATGTGGTGAAATGAAATGAAACGAAAGGAAATTAAATTAAATAAAGTTATATGAAGTGAAATGATATGAAATGCTGAAAAGGAAACTAAATTAAATTACAATTACAAAGAAAGGGAAGGAAGAGGGAAGGAAGAGAAGAGAAAGCAAGAGAAAAGAAAACCAAAGAAAACAAGAGAAAGGAAAATAAAATAAAATTAAGAAAACAAAAATTCTAAATTGAAAGAATTGCGAGTTGAAAGTGAAGAGTTAAAAGATTCTAAAAGTGTTTACAAAAGTAATTTTTGAAAACTGATTTTAAAAAAATTGTTGCAGATTTTAATTTTAAGATTTTAATTTTAAGAAAAAACAAGGAAACAAGAAAACATTTGAACAGATTTACCAAAGGATTGAGTGGAGAGGCGCATCCGTGTTTCATTACATTTTTGTGGTAAATAAAACATATATAAAAATTAATTTGTGTATTTCATTTAGATTGAATTAAAATTCTATTATTTATCTTCAAAATAGTGCTTAAATAATAAATTACAAATGAAAAACTAAAGAATTTCTGCGATACGTGTGATGAAATTAGTTAAAAATGAATTTTAAGATCTTATTGAATACAAAAACTTTAAATTTTAGTTAAAAATTTATATCTACAATAATATTTTCTATAATAACTTTAATTTTCAGAAATATTTACATTTAATTCGAATAAATTTGAATAAATTTACTTCTAATTTAATGACCTGATAATTTTGTATTTAATTTTTTTTGGCATTTAAGATTGTAAAATAATATTAAAGCATTTAGGGAACATTTTTCAAACGAATTTGATAATTAAAAATGGCTTTTCTTTTATTTTGAATTAAAATAAAATAAGGTGAATGTTTTAGAAGATATACTGAAAATAGAGCCGATAAACATGGAAGTAACTTTGAGGAAAATCTTTCAACTGTTGAACTAACTAAAAATATCTATAAGTGCAACCTTATACAGTGCTAGAAAAATGTTTGCAGGCAGCCTAAACAACAGTGAACGAAATTTCTATGGACAAATTAATAAAACTTCTCAAAATGCTCTTTCATTCTAATAATTTCTAAATGTGTTGTAGAATTATAAACAAATAAATAAACTAATGAATTAAATTGCCAAATAGGAGAATTCATGAAAAATATACAATTTCTATTACATTAGAAATAAATAAAAAAAAATAAATATATAAATAAAGACACAAATATATACGTAAAAAAAATAAATATATACGAACAAATAAGCATATAAATAAATAAATAGATAGGTATATAAATAGATTAATTAAAAATAAATAAACAAAAAAAAAAAAAGAAATGAAGGAATCGAAAATAGAACAAAAGCAGGTAAATGCGAGAATTTGCGATTACTTTTAATTTGATGCAATAATTTGCTTAAATTTGTACAATTACATCATTCTTAACTGTGATTATTAACGTATTTTAACTGCGTTTATTTACAAAAATTAACGCCATAAAAGCCAAGAAGGGCAAAAATACAGAGAGGATGAAGGGAGAAAAAAGATTAAGAGAAATATAGAAAAGAGATGGACATGGAGATGACAAATTGTCATTCTGATGTTGGAGTTTTATAGATTGAAATTGCAAAACAAATCGCAGAGAGTCTACCGAAGAATTTGACTTAGAAATTTAGAAATTTATTTAATAGGATTCCGAGCAAGAAGGCGAGGGAAGCAGCCAAAATTTAGCGCACTGATTTTCACTATTAACTGAACTATTAACTGACTAAATAGTCATGCGCAAGGCAATCTACATTTGTGAAACTCATCTAAAACAATTGATATTATATATCGGTTAATTTTTCTTTTAATTTAAATAGTTTATAATTAGAATTTTATAGCAATTTTTGTTAAATGTTGCTTTATTATAATTATCTAATATTTTTTTAATATCTAATGTTTTAGTGACGCGAACACATATTTAAGAAAGAAAGGGAGGGCAATTGAGATAGAGAGAGAGAGAGAGAGAGAGAGAGAGAGAGAGAGAGAGAGAGAGAGAGAGAGAGAGAGGGAGAGAGAGAGTGAGAGTGAGAGAGAGAGAGTGAGAGAGAGAGGCAGAGAGACAGACAACTGGGTGTTTGTATTTTTTGTGTTTTTCTCAAATTATATTTTACTGCTTTCATTTTCCTTGTTACAAGAATTTTTTCAGCTGTTTTGGAAAGTTTTTGAAAGTTTTTGAAAGTTTTTGAAAGTTTTTGAAAGTTTTTGAAAGTATTACTTTTTTCCATAACCGTTTTATTTGTACTACCTAACAAGGGAACCGCCTCGCTCGTCTTTGTGATAACACTACCAACCAATAGTGAGAAAACTGTTTGTGAGAGTAGTATTGTAACACCTGAAAAATTTGAACACGAAGTCAATGAATGCATCATTAGAATTTGGCATGTAATTTCAATGCAGAAATTAATTAGATGAATTTCGCTGCTTGTATTACTTGTAAAAGAGGAAAGTTGGAGAGGGGAAGCTTGATTTGAAAGCTTGACAGAAGAAGCTTGTGTGAGAAAGCTTAAGAGAAGAAAGCTGGAGTGGAAAGCCTGACAGAAGAAACCTGCGTGTAAATGAGAGAAATGATGAGAGAAGAAACCTGCGTGTAAATGAGAGAAATGATGTGAGTGACAGAGGAGTCGTTAGTTTTTTTACTACGGGTTATTTAAGGATTTATGTGATTTTCGAGGTGTAAAAGAAAAGAAAAGAAAATAGCTGCACGATAAGTCTGAAGAGCGAATACATCAATAAATTTAAAGATATATAAATATTCGTCAATATTGCATATATTAAATGCGGTTAATTATTTCGTGCACTTTTTGGCGTTTCTTTTGTTTTCTTTTTAGGCTTTGTAATAAAACTTTTTTCAATTTTATGTAATTATATTTCTAGTAGAGAAAATGTTATTATTAAATGTAATCGCAGATCTAGATATTTCGCTTTTCAAATATGTAAATCCTCAAATATTAATCTGAGAAAGCCTTTAGTCTTTAGAACTTATTTTTTTAGCCTTTATCAGTTAAATTTTAAACTTAAAGAAACTTTTATTATGTGCATTGAATGAAAAACTTCTAATTTTAAGTTGAAAAAGATTAAACTGGTGTAAAAATTTTTTTCGGAAATTTTACGACATGCGGTGAAATTTAAACGTAGTTCGGCGCCGAAAATAGTCTTTCCTTTTTTTAAGAATTTCAAGAACTGTGACGTGTGTGATAATATTTAATTAAATAATTTTAATTAAAATTTTAATTATTTAAAAAAAATCGAAAGCTTTGAACGATCTGTGCAAAAGCTTTAAATTGCTCTGTTATTTTAAAGCTTTTTCATAGATCGTTCAAAGCTTTCGATTTTTAGATGTGTAATGAAATGAGAGCGGAATAAAGTGCTTGAAATCATATTATGATTTATCAATTTTATTGAAACAAAGGAAGTTTGAGTATTTCTAAGTCACCTTGTATTGAAATCTGTCTCATAAGTATCTTTTTTATTCAGAGAACTTGAATAAAAGATATTTAAAAAAGAATAAACGAGAAACTGGAGGTAGAAGGAGATACTTATAACCATGAAGAAAAAAGGAAAAAAGAGTTAATAAACAGGAATAAGCATAAAATTTTGTACATTTAAGAAATAGCAAAAATAAAATAAAGTAAAATAAGGTGGGAGCTTGAGGAAAAAAATATGAAAAGGTCTAAAATTATGGGAAAAATGGCAAGGAAAAAAGGAAAGAAGTCGAGGATATTGAAAAAGCTTTTAAAAACCAAAAATTATGAAAACTTAAAGAGAGAGGGAGATGGAGAAAGATAGATAGAGAGAGAGAGAGAGATAGATAGAGAGAGAGATAGATAGATAGAGAGGGGCAGAGAGAGATAGACATTAAAACAATTTATATAAAATAAAAAAGCTCTCAGAAAGCTCTTTGGGTTAAAAGACTTTAAGGAAAGATTTTAAAAAGATTTTATAGAGCCTGAAAAAACTACAAAAAAGTAGAGAAAAAGCTTTAGTTTCAAAGGCCAAATAGGTCGAAAAAATAGTAGTAAACAAGCAAAATGTTAGAAATTAATAAAGAAAAAGTGACATTAGATGAAGAAGAAAGAGAAGTGAATGAAAGCCAAGAGTGATTTCCAAGTACTGAGCAACGAAATAAGCTTTCAAAGCTTTCTAACAGAAGACGTTAAGTGATTTTTGCGTACAGAATATCGTTCAGGGCAAAAGGAGTCAAGAAAGTCTGAATCAAAATGTAAAGCTTTGCAAAAAGCATTGAAAAGTACTTTTTAAAGTTACAAATTTCGTCTCTTTAACGAAAAAGCATCAAATGGAAGTTTTTACTTTCTTAAGTTGAACCTTTTAAGTAATTTTGGAAAAATCTATAAAAAATCTATCTATATATTTTATAAACTTATTACTCAAGTAAGCGAAAAACACAATTTTGTTACCAAAAAATTACAAAATATATATATAACAAGTAATTTTATATACGAGTATCATAAAATTTTTCATCATAACATAATAAACAATAATAATGATATCAACATTGAGAACGCATATAATATTTAATACGAGTATCATTCGCGCAAATAACGTCAAGTTATATAACACTCAACAATTAACATTATTGGCTAGAAATTTTATGTTTTTTTTTTGGTGAAACAGTAATTTATTTTCAATCTAAATTTGAAGCGAATTAGTGATAAATATTTTTAGAAGCAATGATAGTGGAATCATTAGTCTAGCTAGTAGCGGAACTGAAATAGTAGTAAAAAGTAGTAGTAGTAAAAAGATAGTAGTAGTAAAAAGTAGCGAAAAAGTATTATAGTATGGTGGCAGTACAGCAGTAACAAAACATTTCAAACCAAACAACGTTTGTTCAAACATTAACAACTGTTTTAAAAATAAATACGAATACTTTTTGCTTGCTTGCTTGTTTTTAATTAATACATATGTACGATAATTAGGTAGAAGTAGAACAGTAATAAGTAGTAGTAGTAGTTTATGTTTTTGTTATTGTAACTTTTGAATATTGCATTTTCAATGCAATCGCTACCTAACAAGGGGATTGCATCAGATACTTGGGGCAATGTCTCAGCTACAAGGTTGAGAAACACTGTGAGCGATAGAAGAATTGTAACTCCTGAAACAAAAGAATTTAATTTAAATAAGAATTTTTTTTTTTTTTTTTTTTTTTTTTGTATATTTAATCAAATTTCAATGAAATGGGCTTTTAGAAATCTAAATAAGTAATATTTTAAAACATAAATATTTATTTATCTAAATTTTGGCTGCTCTGCTTACTTAAGTTGTTGCTGTTGTTAGTGTTTTGTGTTGCATGATGAATAAAAAAAAATCAGTATGCATTTTTTTGGTGAGTGTAAAAAATGGCAGTGAAATTAATTAAACAAATTTATAGAGAGAAGAAAAGTAGAGCTAATTAAAGTAAATTTTAAGAGTCAGTTTTAAATTTTAGGCATGATTTCAACAGTTTTAAACTTCATGGGAGAATTTTTACTCACTAATTAACCCCTCGGAAACGCCACTGTAAAGTTGATTAGGTTGTTCGGCGGGAAGAGAGCGAGTAAATGGAGCGATTAATGCTCCTTTATTCAGCTTTATACAATAGTTGCCAACTTTGCATGAGAAATTTAATATTGAAAGTTTCTGATGCGGAAAATGGGAAGTGTTTTATGTTATTTTCTATTTAGAAAATTGGCATTGTAATATTTATTTGAGAAACTGATACTTTTTCTTGTGGTATTTCCCCGTATTTATAGACGTAGCCATTCTCCTGAGAATAATTTAGCAATTTTTATTTGCAACGCTAAGAAAAAATTGGTGAGCGAAACAACAATAAATTGTGTGATTGGGAAAGAAAGGTGAGTTGGTGAGAAGAGAGCGAGCGAGTTGCTTGTTAATAGCAAATGGGCGAGTTGATTGTTGAGAGCAGTGGATCGATGGGAGGAAGGAAAGAGAGTAAAAAAAGAATTGCTCTCGTCGAAAGTTTATGTGTTAAAAAATTACCGTTCGTGGTGGAAAATAACTCTTCATGTCTGGTTTTCTTTTATTTCCTTGGCATTTTTATAGTTTCTTTCAAGTTTTTATGACACTCTCGGCAGAAAACATTTTTTCACGAGGATTTTATAGTTGGGGGATTTTTTGAGTTGGGCAGATTGAACTTTTAAATGATGTATTAAATTGCAGGAAATTTTCTACTTTAAGTAGAAAACTTTTGATTTTCCAATATTTGAAAGTATGTTTTTTGTCATTAGAGTTAATTAATAATTTTTATGATGAATTTAAATTGGTCTTAAATAATTTTCGAATATATCGCGAAACGGACTCTTAAAATTTTTTAACTTTGAAGGCCAAAAAGTAACGGAAAACTTTTGTTTTACAAGAAAATTGAGAAAGGGTAGAACAATAAAAATAATAAAAGAAAATCGCCTACATGTGTTGGTCTCGAAAAAATGTGTGCTGCAGCGGTTCCAACTCAACCCTACAGTTGGTTGTTTGAACGAGTAGCGGCAGTAGCGGCAAAAACAAACTCTATACACGACCAAAAAAAAAAGAGAGAGAAAAACAAACTTCTAATCACTTTGCAATGCTTTCAAAGAGACGGCCGGCCGGCCAGTCGGCTGCTGGTCAGCCAACTGCCAGCTGCAGAGAACGGAAACACTGCAGGCAAAAACAACAAGAACGAAAGCAAACTTCGAAAATCACTCAGCAGCACGCAACACATGATTTGCACTTGCTGTGCGACGAACAGCTGCCGATGGCGGTCGTGGCGAACAGGACGTGCGGCATCCGGCCGGTCAGACGCCCGCACAGGAAGCTGCAGAACGTCGACTGCATTGCAAAGCTATTTAATTTAGTACGTGATTTGTTTGGCGCCCCAATCCATCCTCTACTGACTGATGAAATCCCGAAGAGAGGATTGTGGAGCGTAAATTGGGAGGAGTGGCGGGTGGCGGGGGGAAGCGATTGGAGTGAGTTGTAGTTTGGAATTCGCCAGCAGCACAATAGTGGTGCATAAATTCTTTCATTTTTTGATGTACTGCAAAAGCTGTTTGCCGAAAGTAGTTGGCAACTCTGAAACGTGGGAGGTGGATAAAACGCAGCAGGCGCTGACTGAAATTTCAGCCCACTTCGAAAGTTTAATTACTGCAACTCAAAACACGTCGCGAGCGAGGTTGCCGGCTCGCTTTTGCATGCCTGAAATGAGAAAGTCAGCCCTCTCCTTCCCACAAAGCGCATTAAGGGAATTTAAGAAATCCCATGGGACTTTTTTTCGCTCGAGCAAACTGTGAGTGAAGTTGAAAATCCCATGAAACCACACGAACTTGGAAATTCCATGAGGAAATCACCACATATCAGGCCAACTTGGTCGATCTGTCTACACACACACACACACACACACACACACACACACACACACACACACACAAACACACACACACACACATTTACACTTCTTCACACTTGCAAACACGACGCAGCCACACAACCTCCAACTTTCTGCTCTGCTTTGCCGGAAGTTAAATTACAAAACTTTATTTTCCTAAAACTCCTCCAAGATTTGATGCCACGATTTGTTTGCATCTTTTGTCCCAGTAAGAAAAAAATAATAAAATAACCCAAAAACCTTCGCAAACAGGAAAAGTCTGCAGTGAGTGTGTTATCTACTGAGTTTGGTTAGCCTCTCCCGCTGGCCAGTCCGTCTATCCGTCAGTCTGTTGAAGTTACAATTACAGAGAAATTCTTTGTTTTTCAATAGAAATCTTCGTGAAAACTTAGCAGTTCATGTGTTATTAAAACTTAAAATTTAAGGAATACATTAAAAGTTCCAAAGAAAATAATAAAGTTAGATAAATAAAATATTCCTACTGGGTTATTCACATTAAGCTTTTCCTACTGGGCTATTTATTCTGTGAAACTGAGCCGCTCACTCAGTCAAAAAGTCGTTTTCCTCTCCCACTACAGTGGAGGCTAGCAAAGTAATTCCTTTTTTTGCTAACAATTTAAGAATTACTTTAATCTACGTTTTACACATTCCTTGAGATCAAAACAATGTTTACATGATTTAAAAAACTTTTAAATGAATTGCAAATGTATGCATGGAAAATTAGTAGTAAAAATGTAATGTGTGAATGAATGTTGGTAGTTGTGTATAAATTTATGTTGCAATTCATGTACGCTTGTTAATATTAATATTTCCTGTAATTTATTACTAGAGCTGCCGAAATTTATACCAGAAAACGAAGATTAATGTGTTAAAAAAGCAAATTCGAAGTGGTAACGTAAACAAAACTTTATGCGTTTTCCACACATGTGAGTTATGAGAACGCGCAAAGTTTCCAACTGAAGGCGCCATTTGTGTGATTATTCAAATGTACGCATGAGAGGGCGTAAATATGAATTGAGAGAATGGGCTTTTTGCTCTTTCGATTGATTCGTGTGTTAAAATGAGACATAATATATTTTCCATATATTATGTGGAGTTGCAACTCTACCATCTTGCGATGATCTTGTAAGCAAAATTCAATTTATTCCATGAATGATGAGGAATTATATATATATACATTTCTGTATGCAGTTGAAAACTGGATGTGTAGGTAGTTGAGAACTGGATTGCAGTGAATAGTAGATATTTATTGCTTGCAGAGAGGGTCTTGCGGTATTTATTTGCAGCAGCTCTCCTTCACCGATGGCATGCTTTGAGGAGAACTTTACTGTACTTTACGGTGTTCGGTAACTTAACTTTGCTGTGTTTCTAAATGAAACGAATTTGAAAAAGTGTTTAAATTTGCATGAACGTTGCAGTTGCATACTTACGCCGTTTTGTGTTGTGAATGGGTGAGGGGATTTTTATGTACAAATTATGAATTTAGCGAAATGTAAAGTTGCTTTTTCATATATGAAAAGTTTTACAGAAACTTTTTATACATATTTACAAACATAGAATTGGCTGTATATATTTGAAACATTTTTGCTAATCTTTTCTCTTAGCGAGAATGACATTTTTTTTTCGTTTTAGTAATTAATTACTAAAAATTACGATCGTAATTAAGGTTAGCAAAATTAAAGTCAACCTGAAATATCTACTTTATCGACTAATAAATTCGACTTTTCAAATTGTCAGCAGAGTTTCTGCTTTGTATTTTACTGATTTAAACTAGATAATTTGATTTAAAACTAGAAAAACGAAAGAGTTATTTTTAAATAATAGAATTGAAATTTATCTTAAAAAGTTGGTAGATTTTAATTATAAGTTTCTCTTCGATTTTATGACTTAATAACAAAAAACGAACTTTTTTCGCCGGCACTGTATTTTATTTACCGTTAAGAGTTCAGAATTTTCAAGAGAACATTTTTGTAAGAGTTTACAATTTACAGTTGCATTTAGATAATAATTACAACTCAAAAGTACAAACGATTTTAGTTGATATTCTTCAATACTAATTTTTGCTAACTGATTTCGCTATAAACGTTTTTTTCGCATTTAAAATAGGATATAATGTTGAACTGCGATATTTTATGCGAATGATGACTTTTATATTCGATGACGTTTCGTTTTCTGTTTGGTTTCGGAGTTACATTCCATGAAATGGCGGGTAGCGAAATGAAGGCTTCTTGGATTCTACCTGCCGTTAACTGAAAAGTTTCTCATTTTAATTGTTGCTAAACTAAAATTTCAAATAATTGTTTAGTTTAAAATTTGCCAATTGATTTCTGGTGAATTTTTAAAAACATTTAAAAAATATATATAAAATTATATACATTTAAATTGAAGGCGGCGTTAATTTTTTTGAGTGCATTGTGAAAAATGAGAGGAGAAGCAACGGATTTCGCGTCTTAGTAATGCGTCTCGCAATTGAAATAGAAATAAAATTGAAAAATACAGAAAGTTATTCAATAAAAGAGGTTTTCGAAAACTCAAACTTAAACTTAAATGATGACGAATAGTAGAAATGTGAATCTGTGCGAATCTGGTCACCTTAGCAATTATAAATAAAAATAAAATCACAAAATCAAAATTAAATAAAATGAAATTAATTTTTTAAAGCTGATAATGAGAAAAAATATGTAATTTTAGTTGTTCTCTTATAATTTTATTTATTTGTTTTGTCTGTAAAAATGCTTTCTTTGAGAATTATAAGAAAATTTCGACGTTTTTGAAACACTAACAAATTTTCGCGTTTTTCAAATGCAAAGATAAAAAATGGAAAGTTTAAAAAATCGAAAGTGTACGCTGTTAAAAAGTGAATTTCTAAAAATTTATGCTAATTTCTGTTATTTACACAGATTTTCATATCCTTCAGCATTTGCATTCCTCATGACTCGAAAATCGACTATAAGAAAATTAATGCAACTAAAACATTTTTCTTGAATGCACATATTTTTTGATTTATATAAATTTTATAGTGTAAAAACAAGAATTAAAATAAAATAAAGGAAACAAAATGCAAATATAAATTTGTTGTATAATAAAATGGAAGCTAATAAGTAAATCTCATTCTTGTCCAGAGAAAATAAAAGAGAAAGAGAACTTCACACATTTGAGAGCACGCTCTGAAAACAGTTTGAGAATAAATGCAAAAAGTTCTGGCAGCTAATTTTCTTGTATGCAGGAGAATCGGTTGCTCTAAAACTGTTCTTTGTACAGTGGTTGTGTTATTGGAAGGTTCGGTTAAAAATGGGATATTAATAACCAAAACCGACTTCATCCATTTATGCAGAGAATATTTGTGAATTTGTTAATAATTTCCAAGTTCAAATACTGAAATATAAGGCCAAATTATTTAATTTTCGAGGGAAATTTAGTTAAAAGTTACACTGCATTCAACAACTTTTTGGCTTGGGAATTTTTGGGTATTTCCAGTTTTGAAGTCAATATAATGCTTTTCTAAAGAATTTTCTGCATTTCAAGTGGTAAATAATGCAAAGGATTAAATAATAATAATCAAATACAATAATCAAATTTTAGAATGAACGAAAATGTAAAAGTAAACTTTAAAGTCGATAATGGCAATTTAGGAAAAGACTATTTTGGAAGAACGTTATAATTGGAATAGTTCTTTCAGTATTTCGATTGATTTTTTCTAGCATTCTCTAGAAAACAGAAGAATAGAAATTTGCAATTGATAGTATTTTTTTTTACAACTCTTCCGATTGTTTTTTGGAATGTTTTAAAAAGTTAAAGAAGAAAATAGGAGAAGTGAAAAAAATCTAATTTCGAAATTAGAAAAAAGCCTTTCAAGCCATCCAAACCAAAACAGAAATATAAAATTTTCCTTGGAAAAAAACATCTAAAAATCGCTAGTTTTCTATTATTTTTCTAGACCAACGGTACCTATAAGAGGAACGGCGTCCGACGTGGTCGGCATGGATTCAGCGACGAGGTTAAGAAAAACGGTTAACGAAAGCAGTATAGTAACGCCTGCAAAAAAGATAAGAGAGAAAGAGAAAGAGAAAGAGAGCGAAAATTCAAATAAACAACAAGAAGAAGGAGAAGAAACTAAATAGATTTGAACTGCAGTGATTTCAACTGAAAAAGTAACGAAATGAAATAATTTTAGCAATAAGCGTGCGTAAATTTTAGTTATTTTTAAGGATTTCACATTAAAATCTGCTGTAAGGAACTCCTGCAGTGGTGAAGTGTGGTGAGTTACCTTTCTTATATATAAAATGTTATTAAAATAAATTTTATTAAAATGTTATTAAAATAAATTTTATTAAAATTTTATTATTAATTAAATTTTACCTACAAATTTCGTTAAAAAGTTATATTTTTTATATATAAATTTTTTTCGTATATTGTATTTAATCTTTTTTCTTTATAATATTTTGTAAAATTACAAACAAATCTTTTTCATAAATCTTTTTTGTAGAATTTTAAAATAAATGTCAGAAGTGCACTAATTTTTTGTTGCTACTAAAGATTATTTTAAATATAATTTTTAATAGTTTTTTGCTAAACTAAAGAGCAAAAAAAAAAAAAATAAAAAAGAATATTTCGATCCAGCATTTTCCTCAATTTCGCTACCGCGTTGCCTGAAAATAAGCTGGGAATTGAATTCTATTTTTTGTATAACTTCAATTTTTTTTATAACTTTAGAAGTTTTAATTTCAAAAGAAGTTTTAATTTCAAAAGAAGTTTTAATTTCAAAAGAAGTTTTAATTTCAAAAGAAGTTTTAATTTCAAAAGAAAAATGAAGCGCACGGTTGAAACTGTAGTACAAAATTTACAATTTACTAGATTAACGTCAATTTTGTCCACCGTTTTATTTTATCCTTGAAATTTTTTAGGGAATTTTTTAATGTTTTAAATTGAATAATCAGATTTTTCTCTGTATTTAAGTTACCTGCAGAAAGTATTAACCTGGAATGGGGGGCTTAAGAAAGATTTAAATATGAATTGTAAGAAATGCGTACTTATATAAAGTACGACTGCATATATTTGATGAAATAACAATTCGTTAATTTGCATTGCTTCCAATTTTTACGTACCTAATGTTAGTTTCTCCCCCGAATCCGGAGGCAGTGTAAATCCTAGCAAAGCCATCGACGAGATCAGCACGCAGGGCACGATGAGGTTGAAGAAGTAGTAAAGCGTGCGGCGGCGTATTTGTATCGTAAACGTGACGTCCACGTAGGGCTCCGGGCAGCAGGCGTAGACGATGGTATTCTTCTTGCCAGGCATCGCTGCAGTTGGCGTTGATTTTTAGGGGTTTTCATGGGGGTTTTTTTCGGGATTTTTATAAGGGAAAAATAAATTTAGAAAAGTTTTTTTTAATTTTAATATAAGTTAAATTTTAAGATAAGTTGAACGTGAATTGTTTTCGCAGAACAATTTTTGTACAAAAGAATTTACAACTAAATACATTTAAAACAAAGGAAAATCATGCTTTAAATAATATTAAATATTATATTAAATTATATAATCTATTATATTTAATTTTGAAAACTATTATACAAAATTGCATTTTTAAAATATAAGTTCAGCGCAAAAAGTTTTCTTTACGTAAATTAGAAACTTTTAAAACTTAAGTCGTTTATTATATTATATTTAAAAAAGCTATTTCATAAAAATAATTATAAAATACATATATAATTGTTGTGTTTTTACACTGTAAAAATTTAAGAAACTATAAAAACAAAAACTGGTTAAAAATCAAATAAAAAGTTTGATTTTTGTTCACTAAAAACTCTTTAAAGCAATAAAAAGTGCAAATAAAGAACTTTTCTCAGTAATTTTTTACACACTACAAACAGAAAACTTATAAAAACTCATAGAAACTTACTAAAGCTTATAAAATCTTATGAAGTCTTATAAAAACTTATAGAACTACAAATGCATAATTTTTCTTAACAAACTTTCTACACACTACAACCACAAGAATTAGAAACATTCAAGTGTTTATAAAAGTTACCAAAAAAGTTACCAAAAACATATGCAAAATTTTTAAAATAAAATCGAAATACACTTGAAAAATTCACTCACGAATATAAAAATATTTAGAGAGGCACACTTAAAATGGACAGAATTGAGGTGAAGTTTTGAAAATCTTCTACTAACCAAGCAAATACCACTCGCCATTTGTTATGAAATCGGAAAGATCACCTCCATCTTCGGAATTCAAAACCAAATCCAACTGTTTTCGGGGGTTTTTTGGGATTTTTTTGGGATTTTTTTGGGATTTTTTTGGGATTTTTTTGGGATTTTTTCGGGATTTTTTCGGTATTTGAATGAAGTTTTTTTGGGGGGAAGGAAAAATTGTGTTTAAATGTTTTTAAAGTTGTTTGTTGTTTGTGTTTGCAGTTGAAGGAGTTGAATTATATTTAGAATGCCATGTTTGGGAAGAAATTGGAATTAGAAAATGGAAAAGTTCATTATTATTTAAGAGAAATGAAAATTTATTTGAACATTTTTACAAACACTAAAGACGAACAACACACATGTTTCAGTACAAGAATTATGTTTTCAAAACATTTCAATATATACGTGTGTGTGTGTGTGTGTGTGTAAACTAAAACTGTGTAGATTTTGAAAATAATGTGTTTTGTATAAAGTTTCTGAAACTCTTTAATTTCATTGCTCAACATAAAACATTTCTGAAATTTCCTAACTGCTGAAATAATTAAAAACAAAGATTTCATTCTTGTTTTTCATTAAGAGTTTTTACTAAAAATACAAATCTTTCGTTCTACATGTTGGGTTTTTTTTTTGTTCTTTGCAGTGCATCTGTAGAGAAAAATTTGTATGCTTGTGGTTTAGTTTTGCTATCCATGCAAAATAGTTGAAATTCTTGGCGACTTTTCAACCATTTTGATAAAAAATCACTCGATTTCACACGTGATTCCAAGAACAACCGATTTTTTTCCCAACTTCCTGCTTTTCTTGTTTAACTTTTTCTTTTTTAACTTTTTCTTTTTTAACTTTTTCTTTTTTAACTTTTTCTTTTTTAACTACTTTTCGAAATGGGAAGATAGAGGGAGTGAAAGTCGTTGAACGTTGAATGGGGTTGAGAAGTTAAGGGTGGAAAAGGACTTTTTAAGCTTTTTGTGGAGTATTAAACATTTTCTACCGTGTATATGTTAAATTTTCATTTTAATTTGAACAATGAAAATTTCTCATAACACTTTTGTGTTTTTTTTTTTGAACACATTTACTAATTTCTTTTCTGGTTTTGAAATTCACAAAAACGCAGTGAATAGTTTTTTCTTTCCCCTCAATGTTTTCTCTTTACAAAAAAAATTACTAAATACACTGAAAAGAATAAAAAGAAAAGTCTTTAGACTGCTGTATGTGCATCGGTATCTCTGCATTTTGTATCTCCGTATTCTGTATCTCTGTGTTCTCGTATTTCTGTCTTCCTGTCTTCTATCTTTTTCTTCGCGTCTTTATTTCGGTTTCTCTGTGCCTCTGTATGTCTGTATTTCTCTCTGTATTTCTCTCTGTATTTCTGTCTGTATTTCTCTCTGTATTTCTGTACCATTGCATCTCTGTATTCCCGTGCCTCTCTACCTCTGGACCTCTGTATTTCTATATCTCTATATATCTCTGTATTTTTATCTATGAATGTATCTCTGCATCGCTATATCTCTGCGTCTCTATATCTCTACACCTCCCTGTATCCCTGTAACTCAGTGTATCTCTGTATCTCTATCTAGTCTGGCTACCAATAGTTTTTTAGTTCCCCCGCATTGTATCTCTTTACCTGCTCTATGTCTCCCCCATCTGTATCTGAATCTATTGCTGATTAGTTCTTCCTTTAATTGGCTCTTCTGTTACGGTATTAAATAGCATCATTACTTCCTAAACTCTACTAAATATCTATCATTTGTACCAAATATCTTCATCTGGGTTAAGCTCTCTGAGTATCTGAGTGTATTGTGGTGGGCGGGGGGTGGGTTTTGCTTTGTTGCTATCATCACAATGCTGATTACAGAGTCTTCTTTTACCTGATTTCCATCATAAGTCCAACTACCGAATTTCATTTCGCAGTGTTGGTCGTCGAATGGGAACCACGTGATGTCTATCTTGCATGTGCTCTTGAAGATACCAGGGGGAACGTACAGACAACTGCCGTTATGTTTGACCACAATGTTGGTGTGATACGTGCCATCGAAGCCCTCATCCGCGCTAAACAACACGGTAAACAACACAGTTTTGGTTTTGGTTTTTCATTGTGGGTTTTTCATTTCATTTTTGGGTTTTGGTTTTTTTTTTTTTTTTTTTTTTTTTGCTGTTGTACTTTGTAATCATTATTATTGTGTTTATAGACGTACAGTTCGTCGTTCGTTTTTGATTTTGGGTTTCTAATTTTTTTTTTTTTTTTTTTTTTTTTTTTT
The DNA here is from genome assembly GCA_922984085.1 of Sicus ferrugineus. Lineage (NCBI taxonomy): Eukaryota > Metazoa > Arthropoda > Insecta > Diptera > Conopidae > Sicus > Sicus ferrugineus. The sequence goes on along the minus strand of OV277349.1, from coordinate 9,197,581 downwards.
GGCTGTTGTACTTTCTAGCATCTCGTCTAGCAAATCATTATTGTGGTCTTTAAAGACGTACAGTTCGTCGTTCGTTTTTGATTTGCGGTTTTTTTTTTTTAATTTTTTTTTATTTTTTTTATTTTTATTTTTTTTTTGCTGTTGTAACATCTCGTCTAGCAAATAATTATTATGGTGTTCATAGACGTACAGTTCGTCGAAAACTACACTTATGTTGCAATACGCAACACTACGAAGAGACTTACGTAACTAACGCTACACACAGACATACAAAGCTATCGTACGCGTATCTAATCCGACGTAAATACAAACAAATGCTGGCTGAATACCTACGTTTGGCACCCAATTAATTGGTCGCGTGAAGTGGTGTGGGTTTCTAATTGCATACTTATAGGCGGCGTGCCACGCGTGTGTTTGTGTTTGTGTTTGTGGGCCGCGGTGAAGCAAATTTTCATTTATTAGTTTGCGGTTGGGTGGGGCGGCGAGTTTTTCGCCCGCTTTTCGCCCGCTTTTCACCGCAAATAGTAAAGCTTAATTAAGTAGAAACTAATTAATGCGAGAATCCTGTCAGTGCCGCAGTACCGGGACGACTTTTAATCGCTGCGTATTTAATCCGCCGAAGCGATTATCGAACTCATTTGTTATTTGATTGCGTCAGGATTTAAGCTGCTAGATTCGAGATCAAGACTCTCAGATTCGAGATCAAGATTCTTATTTTATATTAGACATAATTTATATTATTTATTAGTAAAGTTTTATATCAATAAAAATTCTGCAACTTTCAAAACTTCGTTTAATAAATATTTTAATTTATAATGTATCAGCAAGATTTGCGAATGACTTAATAAATTTCCGCCGTAAATTCTGATTGGATTGAATTCGAAATTTCAACTCTTTCATGGCAACACATAAAAATTTAATGCACAAATAAACAAGCAGACTAATTTATTGGGCACCACTGTACGAAGAGCAGAGAGATTTTGCAGACCATAAAAAGCCAACTGACAGCAGAGAGCCGACGGCTGAGCCGCAGAGAGCCAACGGCAGAACCGCAGAGAGAACCGAAACGCCAACAACACAATCTTTTGTGGCCGAAGTGTTGAAGGAAAGAGTTGTTTTTCTTTATGTTTTCCGTTTTTTTATTTTCAGTTTCTCAAAGGCAAAGTTCAACAAGAACCAACCAGCAACTACTGAGATGCAATAACAATAAAAACCATGGCAACAACAACAACAACAAACCACTGCGTATGAGAAACAAACGTGAACACACACACACGCATTCGATGTGCATGCGAGAAACTTACATGTTTGCAGTTAAAGGCAGACAAATAGAAGGGCAGACGGACAGACGGACAGTCGCAAAGGCAGACAGAAAGGAAGACAGAAAGGTAGACAGACGGACAGCCAGGTAGACAGACGGGCGGACTCAGTGGAAGACAGCCAAGCAGAGAGGCAGCCAAGCGAGCCGCTATACGTACGAGAGGGAGAATAAACTCATGCGTGGGTGAGTCAAAGAGTCACCGAGTCAAAATATAGCCAGGAGATGAACTTAACTGCAGCGGCAATAATAAAAATGGCGTCCATGTCGCTTCGTGAAGCTCTGCTCCGTGAAGAAAGCTACGTGAAGAAAAAGAAATACATATGCGTAGATATCTATGTATGTATGTATGTATGTATGTACCAGTGACTTATGACAAAAGTGCACGAAAACAACTGTGAGAACAACAACGACGTCTCAACGACACTGCGAGAGTCGGAAGAAACTGTCAACTGAGTCTTTATAAATTCTTCTACGACGTCGACAACAACAACAGCAACAGCTACAGCAACGGAACAATGAAGGTGATGAGTTTCTCTTTCCTGTTTACGCGTGAGCTGAGAGGCTCTTGTGTTTGTTGTTGGTGGTTGGCAGCCTGCAGCGGTTCGAGTTCGCGGTCTTCGGTGGAAACCTCGAGAGAGTTGGCTGCGTTTCCAGAGATCGAGCAGCTCACGTTCCCGAAGGCCATTTTGGAGTTTAAATTTCATTTTACTTCTAGAATTTCTTTAATTTATTTACTTAATATAGAATTTAGTAATTCACCTGGAATTTATTTATTATTTAATTTATTTCTACTGAAAACGCGGCTGTTTAAAGGAAATTTTCCTTAATTCAACAAAAAATATTTGAAAAAATATCTTGAAAAATTTAATTCTAGGATTTTGTCAGTTTTTATTTCTTTTTCATTTTCAACTTTTTTAAGAGGAGATCAAAAATCCTTCCCACGACTTATTTAGAGAAGCCAGCAGGCGACTTTCTTTTGAGCGTGTGTGTGCGCGCGTGTGTGTGTGTGTGTGTGTGTGTGTGTGTGTGTGTTGAAAAGCATCCAAGGAATGCCGAAATTATGCTTGCAAGTGTGGAAGTGACAAAGCGGAAAAGTTTTCAATTCAAATTTTCAGCATAATCAGCTTATAAAATTTTCGCAAGTTACTTAATTTTTAAAAAATCTACACTTAAAAACGAATTTAAGAATGATTTTATTATTACATTCGAAGTGATTTGATTTGGTTTAATTTTATTTGACTTCAATTGAATTGAATTGATTTGCCTTGATTTGATTTAATTTGAGTTGATTTAATTCGAATGTTAGCATCCCGAAATGAGACCAGAATGCGCCACTAAAATTTCGCTCAACGTAAAAATCAAAGAAGGTCGAAGCGATTCTCTCGTGCTTCGCTCTCGTTCTCATTTTCCATGCTGCTGTCATTTGGTTTTCTGCTCTTTTAACTGTTTTAATACGGATGACGGTGGCTTGCGAGTATTAGTTGGGTAGCGGAAATAAACGGACGAACGCACACACACACACGCGCGCAAACACCCAACAGGTAGAGAAAATTCGCCGTACGAGTCAACGAGCCACGAGAGTTGGAAGCCAACCATTCGTGTTACAACCGCAGCCGCTCGAGATGCCAGGGACGCCATCGTCAGTCAACCGTCGAGCAGCCAACCGAGCAGCCGTTCAACCGCAGAGTCATTCAGTCGGTATGCGTGGCGCCCGCTTTGACCTTCTGCAGAATCTTTTATTGATCAGCAGGTCAGCATCGAGGATGGTTGAGTTTCTGTGTGCGCTGGCGGCCAACATTAGAAAATCGCTGCCCGCCCACAGCCCACGAACGCGCAGAGAACCAGCAATGCAAGCTCACCGCCGCCACAAACATTCACACGACAAAAAACGTTCTCTTTATTTCCATCCATGTGTGTGTGTGTGTGTGTGGATGACAGCGTGTTGAACTCTCGCCTCGAGCTTTGTGTGATTTTATGCGTGAGCATTTCTAAGGCTCTTCGTCAGGGTTCGGAATTCGGAAATTTTGCTTTAAAGTAGTTAAAAAAAACAGAATTTTTGCGAAATTATTTTGACTGGTTTTTCTTATTTGGATTGTAGCAAAAGATGAATTATTGTAGTTTAAAAACGTAAACTGTAGGTAGTTAAAGTGCAAAAGTAGTGAATTCCGAACCCTGTTCTTCGTGTGCGCAGTGCGTTCCTGCGTTTGGCTGCGTATTTCTTGAAATTCTATTAATTTTATATTCGAAATCATTTTTCATGTTTATTTTCATATACATAATTCGTTTCCATTTTTCCATTCTATTATGAATTCTGTAATTCCGCTTTTCCATCGCGTCATTCGCGTGTTTCGAAGTCATTCTTGTCACTGGATTTTTTTGGCTTTTTATTTTTGTGCTCGCCGATTTCTGTTTCTTAACTTGCTTTATTTTTCTTTCCGTCCCTTAAATTCCAAATTTTTCACTTTTATCTACGTTTTTGCTATTTTATTCAGATATTCGCGCCTTTTTCGCTTTTCCCCGCTTCATCCCTCCCGCTTTTGTACCTCGACTTATTCCTCTTTTCACCGCTTTTCTCCGCTTCTCACGTTCTTTCTCAGATTTTACCCGCTTCCCTTCACATTGTTTTTCAGCGCTTTATCCACGCTTTTTCCTGCTTTCCAGCTTTTTTTCGCTTTTCTATACTTTTCCTCGCTTTTCTCCGCCTTTCCCACTCTTCTACGCTTTCTCCTGCTTTCTCCTGCATTCTCTCTCGTTCTCCACTTTTTCTATTTTTCTCCGCTTTTCCCCGCTTTACCCCGCTTTACCCCGCTTTTCGCCGCTCTTCCCCCGCTTTCCCCCCGCTTTTCCCCGCTTTCACCCCGCTTTCCACCGCCTTTTCCCCGCTTTTCCCCCGCTTTTACCCGCTTTTCCCCCGATTTTCCCCCGCTTTTACCCGCTTTTCCCCCGATTTCACCCCGCTTTTCCCCCGCTTTTCCCCCGCTTTTCCACGCTTTTCACCGATTTCCCCCGATTTTCCCCGCTTTCCACCGCCTTTTCCCGCCTTTTCCCGCCTTTTCCCGCCTTTTCCCGCCTTTTCCCGCCTTTTCCCGCCTTCATCCGCCTTCATTATCCGGCTTTATTCTCTTTCCCCCGCTTTCCACAGTTTTTCCCCATCTTTTCCGCTTTTTCCTGCGTTTTCTTTTGTTTAAATTAATTAAAAATTTTTAAAATATTCCAGCCTGAATTCTAGCAAAATTAACTTTTTTGTCCATAACTTGACATGCGAATCTTCTTGGAATGTTAAATTTGCTTCTGCATATTTTTAGAATGTTTTTTGCTTTCGTTGAAGGAGAAGCAGGAACGAGTAATTACAGCTGAGAATCACAGAATCTGGTCCGTGTTTCCATTTCAGAGTTCTAAAAATCTGCTCCACGCTTGTGGTTCACAAAGCGAAGGCGTGGCAGGCAGAACAACTTTGTTGGCTCGAGCAAGCAAAGCAAATAAGCTGCGCGTTGCTTTGTGGGGCGCGACGTGTTGGTCGTGTTTTTTAACTACATTTTAAAAGTTTTCGTTTTTACGCTGCTGTGTTGCTGCTTTCACGAGCAGCTTTGTAAGCCATTTTGTAAGCCATTTTGTAAGCCGTTTTGTAAGCTCAGTTGGCGAAGTTAACGAGGACATTAGAAGCGCAGACGAATTACAGTGCAACCCAAAAAATTAAATCCTTCGTAGTGGCTGTGAAAAGTTCTCAGTTAAAAAACGCGTCCGCGCGGTTGTCTGGTTGTCTTTGTGGGTGAATTTTTGGTAAAATAAAGATTTCATTTCAGTTTTTCAAACCTAATTTTGTAATTCCGTTGAAGAAACACAGACAACTGCATGACGACTGACGTTTAGAAGTTTACAAGTTTCTTGCAGAATTTTTAACATGACAAAAATGTTTCAGAAGATTTAGTGTGAAGATTCTTGTTTAATTTTTGTGTTTGTCGTTAAATACAATTTTTGTGTATGTTGTTAAATATTAAATTGGTACGCCGCACAGTAGATGTTAAGAATTCTTTTTATATAAATTTTTGTTTCTTGAAAATTTGCTTCTTTTTTAAAGTGTTTTCATATAATTAAGCTAACATTATATAATATATAACATTATATAATATATATAGAAATAAATAAACATTTTTATTTTTTCTCTATTTCCGATTTCAATAAAAATTTAACGAGTTTATTTTCATTATTCACACAACAAAAATTGTTTGAAATAACGAAGAATTTGCATTGCTGCCAATTTCAAAAGTTTGTTGGAATACTTTTAATAGTAATTTTCAATTAACGATTACGTATGTAATGAAAATATAATTACGTTAATTTTTAACTGGGTAATCGTAATCGATTTAATTTGTAATCGTACATTTTAAGTAACGATTTGAGAAGTAATTATCAAAATAGTGAAATTTACACCACTTTTCTTTGCCAATTCAATGTCAATCAAATAAATGAAATTTGGATTACCTTTTGATTACTTTTAAAATAATTCCAAAACTATCAAAATAATGAAATTTAAATTACTTTTCTAGATATTCAACAGCAATTGAATTTATGAAATTTGGATTACTTTTCGAATACTTTTCAAGTAATTGCAAAATTGCCAAAATATATAATATTTTATTTAGCACTTTTGGATTATTTCCACGAAGTAATTTCAAATTAGTTATTACAATAAAATTTGTCATCATTTTCTTATTATTTTCCTTAAATTTTCTTTATTGAAATCGCCTTTCAGTGAGTGGAAAATAGCTTAATTTAAATTAATTACTTGATTAATTTAATGTTAACTAATTTATTACTTTAGTGTTAGCGATTCTCATAAAATTGCAGCGAATTTTCATAAAATTGCAGCTTTTAAGCGCGAAGCAAGAAAATTAAAACCTTTAAATAACTTTTTCCATCAAAACTAATTTCAGTAGACATAAATAACTTTCGCATACATACACATCAGCTATATATATATATATATTTGTGTTTGTAACAGTTATACTAAGGCAGAGTGAATTATTATGCAACGGCAACAACACTGAACGTTCAACAGCACGGTTAACATTTCGCTGGAATGCATGGACGACAACAACAGCGGCAACAATTAAAAACGCACAACGACGATGATGTTGTTTTTGCAACAAGTTGTCAATGGATGTTGTTGTTGTTGTTGTTGTTGTTTGCTTTCAAGCTTTTTTGTATTTGTTTATTGCATGGTGTTGTTTAATTTGTATTTTTATTTTTCTATAAAAAGTTACACGTGAAAAAAAAACAACATACAAAGCAAACAGCGGGACGCAACGTGAAATGAAAACGTTTACCGGCTTCGAATTGAAAGCATTTCATTATTAATATTTTTTGCTGCGTAAATTTTCCATTGGAATTTTAAATTGATTTTTAAAGTAATTTTTTCGTATTAAAAAGTGGAACCAAATTTTTAATAAAACAATGAAAAAGTGTTTTTTCGCTTTTTGAAAAATTCAATTTAGAGTTTTTAGTTTCGATTAAAATTAAAGCTTAAATTTAACGTAACTGAAATGAAATTTTTGTGCTGCTTAAAAACTAATTAAAGCTTTGTTGTTGCTATCCAAAAACACAACTACATTTAGCAGTGCATATTTTGTATAAAATCACACTAAATAACAAGTAATTCTATATTTTATTAAGTTAAACAACAGCGTTGATTTAATTCTTCTCTATCTTTTGAGGGATCCGATAGTTGTACGATTATTTTAGCCACCACTGTAAGAAGTGAGCGGTATTGTCAGAGAGATTTTATGTAAAGAGTATTCAAGTTTATACTTCGTTACTGGCAGAGCGACTGACTGCTGCGAGGTCGCACAACATTTTAACGAAGCTTCAGTGAGGCTCCAAAATATCTTAAGAGTTTCCTCTTGCTGAGTTAAAATGTTGACCGGCTTCGCTGCAGTTTCGCTGCAAAGAAACGTACCGAAAATTTTGCTCCAAGACTAACGAGTGTAGGCATTCGTTATAACTTTGTATACTCTCTACATATTTCACTCTCTGGTTGCGCCATACCGAATTTTTTTCAATTTTTACTGTGGTTTTAAAAATAACTCGACGTTTATTGAATGCAATTAAGCATAAAATTTTGAATGAAACGTTTTTGAAGTGTGTTGTTATAACATTTAATTTTTGTAAAATAACGAATTTATGCGGATATTTATTGCGTTTGTGCCCGTCGTGCGGGGGGCTCGCAAAACGCAATCAGTTCACACATCCTTCGAGGCCCACATAAACGGCAAGCTGACGATGTACACGCCCACTAGACCACACTGCGTAAAAGACTCTCATTGAAACGAACAAGTTAAGTTGGCCTGTTGCACAGCAGACGCGTGAGATTGCTACAATTTCAACGTTTATGCTGTGAATACATTTATAAGAACTCTTTAAAAAACATTTAAGCAAACCTTAAAAAACATCGAAATTAAGGAAACTAAGTAAAAGATAAGGAAATACAATATCGTATGATATATTGGAATCAACTAAATTGAATTAAGAGAAAGAAAAAAAAATAAAAAAAAAATTAAAAAAAAAAATAAAAAAAAATAAAAAAAAAAAAAATAAAAAAATAAAAAAAAATAAAATAAAAATAAAATAAATTGATATAAAATAAAATAAAATAAACTAGAATAAACTAATATATAAAATAAAATTGAAGTAAAACAATATAAATGAGAATAAATGAAAGTCAACTAAAATAAAATAAAATAAATTAAAACGAAAAAAAGAATAAAATTTTGCTAAGAAATAGCGAGTGGAAAATGCAATGTTATTAAAGATTAAAGTAAATGTAAGAAAATCAAAATAGTTGTTGTTTTAGTGTAAAAAAAACCTTAAATTTGCTGAAATAACTCGAAATAGGAATTAACTAATAAAATATACAAATAAATAAACGGGTAATAAGCAGAAAATCTAGTTTTAAATACTGATATTTTATATAGCGAGTCAGTGCGTTAAATAAAATAATAAAATAAAATATTGCAGGCAAATCGGGTTCAGCTGTAAAAATATTGAAGTAAAAGTGCAGTGAAATACTACGCAGAACCGCATAATATTCTTAATATATTATTTAGATATATACAAACAATTGAATTATATAAGTTATAAAACGATAAATGAACTTCAGTTGCTTCGAAATGCGTGAATAAAGCGGCGACGTGTGATTGCGCTTGTCTTACCTTTCGTAATCCTGGCTTTCGTTATGAAGGCTTTTCTTCAATATTCATTAAATTATTACGTTTTCTTACAACAGGATGAATACATTAAAATACTTAACAGCTTAGAGTTCCTGCGTAAGTCAGCTAAGTCTACACTTTGTCTTTAAATATTTTGTTTAATTCATTTATTAATGATTTCATTTAAGCAATCAAAAGCGTCTTTGTTTCGATTTCAGTCTTGTGTCGCAGCTGCCGCGCAAAACTCACCTGTTGTACATCAGGACATCCGGTTTCCACAGCTTGTTCGGTGTGATACGCAGATCCTTGACGCCGCCGTATTCCGATTCATTCCAGCGCAAATTATAGTCGTTCCACTCCTTTCAGTTTTGTTTTGTTTGTTTCCAGTGCGAAATTGAATTGGTGATGAAAATAATACGCATTATTAGTTTTTAATAATATTAATATTTCATGTTATTGATGAGTTTCCTTTTCAGTTTCTAGCGCAGTTCTTATAAGATTAATTTTTGCGTGAGTTTAATAATTTAATTAAATTTTTTTAAATTTTTTTAATTTTGAATTTTTTTTTTATTTTAATTTAATTTAATTTTTTAATTTTTCTTGTTTTAATTTTTCTATTTTTAAGAGCTTTAATAATTTTTTTTCTGCTCATTTTTCATGCCTTAAAAAGTGTCTAAAATTTGATTTTTTATTAACAAGTTGTTGCTGACAGGGCACTGAAAATGTTTCTAAACATGTTGCCGACGCTACAAGCACAAATTTCAATCCTATTTAAATAAAAACGTAAAACTTTTAAATAAAATCGACACTTTTTCGCTCAACTACGCAAGCAAGAGTTTTCCAGTAAATTTCATCATTTTTAAAAATTTCTTTCCTTGTTAACACGTTTGTGACAACATCAAAATTCCTTCTCGTCTATTAATTATGACCATTAAATTGACAATAATCTGACTACACAATTCTGTTAATCTTATAAGAACCACTTTGTAAATATTTAATAATAATTTACAACTGATATCTGCTATTATTATGTCAGCTATTTCTATAATTTATATTTATTTATATATATAAAATTGAAGTTTGAATGGAAATCTCTAAATGAAGAATGGAAGGGCGACATTTTTTCTTTTTTTAATTTCATATAATATAAATAAAAGAGAAACGCTAAAATTGCAAAATACTAGCAGAAAATGTAGCAAAAAGAAAATTTTATATTTTTAAAGATCAAAATATTGTCAACTAATTGTCAACTAAATTTAAAATTTGAAATTATTTTAGTGTTTCCAGGAATTGCAGAGACAAGGAAGTGCAAATACAAGCAAAGAATTAAAATAGTAGAAATTAAATACATACAAGCAGACACACACACAAACAGTTACATATACATGCAAAACTATATAAAAGTTTTATTTTGACGTACGTTGCACAAACTGAGAAATGCATTCAACGCGTTTCAAGCTTTCGAAAGTATTTTGCGTACGATATTTTAACATAAAAAAAATGAAAAAGCATTAAAATTGCATTAAGCAGTCGATTTAAATGCGAAATAAAAAAAAGCATTGAACAGAATATAATTTTCTTTTATTTTTTCGTTTTTAATAGCTAAGAACTCGATTGATTTATTTTATGAATTTTATAGCATGCGAGAAAATATCGCGTGCGCTTCATTTTTCCACACAAGGAAATCGTTGCATACTTTTAGGTGCTCACACAAGAATTGAAGTGAAGCTTGTTAAGCGAAATGTTTAGTGACACATCAAGTGTTTACTCATGTTTGAGAGTGTGTATGTGTATTCGTATTTGTGTGAGTTTATAGTGAGAATACGAGTGTTGAATTTGTGAGTTTTGTTCAAGTTGTTGAGGTTGTATTTGTTCTTAATTTCTGTTTGCAATTGAAACTCCTGTTTTTGTGTTGGTTTTTCTGCTTTCTTTCAATTTATTTTTACAAACAATTTCGTTGTATTTGTCTCTGAGCGCAGTTGGGCCTTTGTTTGTGTGTGTGTGTGTGTGTCTGTGTGTGTGTGTGGTATTTTTGTTGTCTATTCTTCTCGTTCTCGTAGAAAAAGTTTATTTCCAACGTTGAACTTTATTTTATTCTTCACTTATTTCTATTTTTCTTCAGCTGGTTGGCTTGTTGTTTTTGTTGTGGTTTTCATTCTTGTGGTTTCGGAGGAAAAATAAAATTCGTTCGTTTTTGGGTTGAGAAAAGAAGACAAAAAAGAAGAGGAAGACGAGGAAAGAGAGGAGACGAACGACGTGTGTGTTGGTATTGAAAAGCAATTTATTTGTGTTTGTTTTGTACTTTTTTTTAAGAAAATATTTTAAAACGTTTTCTTATTTTATTGCATTGGAAGTTTTGTTTTCTCTTTTATTTCTCTTTTATTTAAAACTACTTAAGTTAAAACTATTTAAGTTTTCATTTATACTTTTCTTTTTTTTTGATTTGCTTTTATTTCATAACTTTTCGATTAATTATTACACACTAAAATTTAAAATCGCATAATTTCATTCAATGGACCGCATTATTCTTCAATAATATTCAAAAAATTTAAAATATTAAAAAGTTTGAGTATTGAAAACTTCAATTGCGCCGTCATTCTCTCGTCTTCTCCAGCCGCATTTAAATATTTAAACTTGCAATTAAATTCTGAGCAAATACTAAATCAATCAAACAAAACAAATTTGAATTTAAATTCTATATTTGACACAACATCAAGTTAATTGAATATTTTGAGTGTCAACAAATCCATCCATCCATCGAATCCTCCATCGAGGAGACGCGAAACGCTTCATTAATGAGATTTTAATAATTAGCATTCGATGACGATGGCATTCGAGACTCTAAGATTGCTTTTTAAATGAAATATTTTATTACATTATTTATTGAATTTGCTAAATTGAGCGAAATTCAATTAGTTGGCATTTTATAGGTCACGCATTTCCGGCTTTTCACTCTCTACACACACACACACACCCACACACACACACACACGAACACACCCACACCCACACCCACACCCACACACACACACACCCACACCCACACACACACACACCCACCCACTTCCATTTCCTTTGTTTGCCGTGATGCTCGCTTCGCTGCCGGAAAAGTGTGGCAACATCAGCCAACGTGTAACCAACGCGTTTTCATTTATCTATTTTATTTTAATATTTCACTCGTATTTGCTTAAACGCTGCTATGAATTTAATGAACTGTGCAAAATATTAGAAACGCTGTTCATAAAATATAATTCTCCGCCAATCGATTGTGGACCAAATTTCAAGTAAAACAAATTTGTAGTAAAACAAATTTATAGTAAAACAAATTTAGAAGTCAGAAAAAACTTTCTGCTATTTCTTGTTTAGCCGTCACTGTGAATCCTTCATTCCCTCCGCAGTCACGCTTTCGCAATTAAGTAAATTTTATGCCATCCATTCAACATTCAACTCGTTTCGTTGGCTTTAACGTCCCCTCTTTCTCCCCTTCTTCGCCCCTTCCTTCCATCCACCCCTTCATTCCTTGTCTCTCGGGTTCCTTGTGATTTACGCAGCGGAGTAATAAATCTCTCTCTTGCTACAACAAAACCAGCAACAACACCAAGGCTTGTGGTTTATATTTTTTTAATTGATTTAAAGAGGAAATTTAATTTTTTAACTCTCTTCCGTGTAGTTGTGGAATGGAAAGTCATTTATGAGTTCGCTGTTAAAGAGAATCTTTAAAGAGGAGAGAAGAGGAGGAGGAGGAGGAGGAGGAGGAGGAGGAGGAGGAGGAGGAGGAAATTAGCAGGTTTTTCAGAATTAAATTGGATTTAATAAAAAACATGTTTTCGATTTTTTCTCTATACTTAAATTTTTCTTGTTGTTTTTCCATCGTATTTTTGGTTTAGCTTTTCAGTTTTTCTGAATTTATATCTTGTTGTGTTTGTTTCTTCTTCTTTTCTTCAATTTCTCTTGTCTGCTTTTATTTGCTTAATATTTCTGAGAACTTCTGGTTCTCAGAACTTTGGAGTCGAATATTTATTAATAATTTCCAGGAATAACTTTTGTTTTTTTGCTTTTCTTTTCTAAAATGTAAACGATTTTTCGTTTTTTTGCGTTCTTTTTAGTCAGAAAAATCTTACCAAAAATGTGTTTTGCTTGCTTTTCTTTGTAATTTTAATTCTCTTGTATTTATATTGTTTTTCTATAAAAAGTATGAAAAACTCTAACTATTTATATATTTATTTATTTCTTTCTGTATTTACTTAATTATTTATTTATCTACTTATTTATTTATTTATGCTAACAATAAAAAAATATTCTTTTCTTTTGTAAAAAAATTAAATAAAAGTTTCACTTTATTACTTGCATGCAACGAAAATTTCTAAATATTTAATTAAAATTCAAAACACTAATTTTTTTAAAATTTATTTAATGAATAAAGCGTGCATTGAAAATAATTTTAACCTAAAGAATTTCACTAAAATGTCAATATTAAGCTTAAAATTATTTCTATATAAAAATTAGAAATTCAAATTAAAAATTGTGAGTTAAGAGATTCAAACAGATTGAAAACTTTGCTAAATTCAGCTACTTTATTATCAATCTTCTGATTAACTTTATTTACAGCATAATTTGACATAATTTTTGAAGTATTTGAATTCAAAAAATTGCTGCCGTTTGCTGTAGAATTCTAAAAATCAATCTAATCTAACGCAAATAAGGAAAAGTAAATTTTAATAATAATCTAGAAATCTAAATTGAGTTGTAATAATTTTCGAGTTTTCCTAAATTTTGGTGAAACTATAAAACTTAAGAAATCTTTTGCTAAAACTTTCAATTTCATTTAAAAAAGCTATTGAATTATTTAGTAATTAACATATTGTTGAGTTTCTGTTTAATCACGTTTTTAACTTACCAACGAAAGCCAAAGATTTGTTATAAGAAGTTGATTTTTCTCGTCCTACAAACACATTAAAAACAAGGAAAAACAACAATGCAGAAAAATAAAGTCAAAATCATTAAATGAACCAGAGAATTGGAGTTGCGTTAAAGAAAAGTACAAGAAAACAGAGCAAAATGTCAGCAAACGAATGAATTAACAACAATTACGTCGTGTAGAGAATTCTATATTTTCAATAGAGTGGATTGTTTTTTGCCGACTGTTGAATCGAATTTTTTGTAAAACTAAATTTTCCACAACTTCATTGTGAATTCTTTCCTTGTGAAGGAATTAATTTGTTCAGATAAAGAGTTATTTATTTCATTATACCGTTATTCTGATATACTGTTATATATTATTATACTCTTTTTGGGTATACTAATTTTCTGTTATACTAATTTACTGTTATACTGTACCCGTCATTACTGTCATACTTTTACACTGTTGCACGTTATTTATAATTATACTCGTATAAACGTACTATTACGCTTTTCCACTATTATTACACAATTTTCTTATTACCTCTACTAATTTCTATTTTATTCACTACTCATTTAATTCTTTTCCTACATTAGTTATATTTTTGCACCGTCTTTATTTGTTCTACTACACTTTCAAGTCCTTTTATTTCAATGCGTTGGCGAGAACCAAAATAATTGTTGTTCTTGTATGCAATTGTGAATTCTATTTTGTAGTGCGTGCTATTGCAACTGTTAGTTTTTCTGAATTTCTCCACGCTCCGCACTCCATCCGCATCTCTTCCACAACAGTTTGGCGTTTCGTTTTTATTATTTTTTAATAAAATATTTGCTTTCAAATTGCTTTGTATTTTAATTGAAAAGCATTTCAAATGCTTTTCATCTGAATAAACGCGTAGCGTTGGCAGGAAGGAGGTTAGAGGGAGAGGTACAGTACGGATGGTACAGTACGGAACGTACAGCGAAAAGTCCAGCAGCAACACAGAATTCAGCAGCAGCACAAAATTCAGCCTCGTTCAGGTTATGAACGTCGAACGTCGTCCAACAACGGAATTATGATAGCAGCTTCTATGAAAATGCAGCAGCAGACAGTGACAATAACAGCACCGCAAAAGTGCAACAATTGCAGCTCTTCTGTGTTGGCTTTAGCTAGCTTTTCCCCCGCAAGCTGCACATCTTCGCCCCTTCAGAATTTCTACACTCCACTCAAAATATGCACGAAATACAAAAGATTTATTTAAATCTCGTAACAAAACAACAGTCGTGGCGGGTGTGCGAAAGGACGGACGGGTGGACAGTTGGGGCTGCCAAATAAAATAAAATTCTAGCTGACTTCTTGTGGCGGTCGCTGGTTGCCAAGGCGGCAACTTGCAGGAAATTCTCGCTGCAGTCGCTTTGTACGGAAAGGCAAAAATTCCATTTTCTTCTTGTTATCTTTCGATATCATTGAATTATTTCAATTACAAAGAAAAAGAAAAAAAATTGCCAGCAGTATCTTTCGTCGTTCGCTTCTTTATTTTTGTGTGTGTGTCTTCGCAAGAATAAACAATTTAACAAGTTGAATTTCGAAGTACGACTTAATTTGTGATAAAATTGATTTCTCCATCCTCAGCAGAAGGCCTTGAAAATCTTCTGTGTTCAAGTTTTTTATTGTCTACGCGGGTCTGCCGACGAATCGAAGTGGATCAACAGAATGTTTTGCGGTTAAATTAGCTCTGATTTAATCTACAAAGTTTTCTTTGATTTTATGGTAAGAAGAATTTGCGTGGAAAATGAACATTTGGTGGTATAAAATTGACTTCGCAGAATTCCTTTTGTTCGTTAGGAATCTTTAGAACGGCAGTTGAGAAGTAGAAATCTTTATCAAGTCAAGTATTTCTTCATTAACTTGTTAGTTACATTACTCGTTAGTTATTTTATGGGTTAACTTATGCGTTTACTTATTAAGTGAACTAATAATTTAATCTACTTATGAAATAAATTGATTAATTCGCTAACTAAGTTTTCCGTTATTTTACTTACTAGTTAATGCAACTACTTATGCATCCACTCGTTCCTTGTATGTCTATTATTTTTACTCGTTATTTTGTGTACTAATGATTTAATTATTTTCGGTTTATTAACTAGTGAGAGTATTGATTTACTTTTTCATTCATTCACTCGCTATGTTATTTACTCGTTCATTAGCTCGCTCTTATATATAGTATTCGTTATATTCAGTCGTTATTGTTAATCGTTATTTATTTTACTTATCACTTCATTTACTAGCAAATTAATTTCGCGGGTATTTTATTCCCTGCTAGTTTATTTATTCGTTAATTGTAAATGAATAAACGGGCGAGTTTATTGGTTACTTTTTACTTTGTTACTCGTTAATTTGCGAATTTGTTTTTGGGAAACTGTCGGAATTGAAAAATAATTTTCACATAGAAGTTTTATCAAGTTGAAGGCTTCTAATTTTTGATTTTAAATTTTCTTTTTTTTAATTCTCCCATAATTTTATAATATTTTGATACTAAACCAAGGATTTCAGTTATCGTTATTGTTTTAAATGTTATATCAACTGCACATTCGATTGCATCCTTTGCGTGCTCTTTAAAAACTCATCAAAAAGCGATAATAAAGATTGCGAAATTTTGGAAACGACGTGTTTTGACAGCACATTCAGTGACACGTTTTGTTTTTATGTCACATGTGACACATGTACGTGCTAAAATGGGGAAAAATGGGGGAAAATGGGGAATAATGGGGGAAAATGGGGGAAAATGGGGAATAATGGGGAAAAATGGGGAAAAATAGGGAATACGTGCATTGACGTCAGAAGGTTTTAAACGATGGAAAGATTTTGAAAAGATTTTTCAAAGCTTTATATGTACTTCAAAAAAGGTAATTTGGAAAATTTTAACACCGGTTTTGAGAGTAGAAAACTCTCGCTGGCAGAGAAAGAGTTTTTCGGTTTTTGCCTGCATAACTTTCGAAATGAATATTAACGAAAAATAATGACACCGGTGTCAGCTGTTGAAGCCGAAGGACATCCACTGCACGCTTTTCAGTTGTGGCTTCAGTTACAGCAGCCTTTTTGCTGAAAAATTACTCTACACAGAGTCGGAAATGCTGGGTCGGCAGCCAGGTGGCATCACTGGGATCGGAGAACCCCCCGCCCCCGCGCTCTGCTTGCAGCAACGTCCGCAAAACTTGTCATTACGTGTCATTAATAAAAATGCAGCATGTTGTGATGACAGGTGCTGCCGGTCCTCTTAGAGTTTCGTATGCAATTTTATTTTTCCATATCATAAAAATGTGAAGAACAACGAGTTTCTCTCCCAAAATGCTGAAGTTTAAGCAGCGCTGACAAGTAAAACGAGAGAGAGAGAGAGAGAGAGAGAGAGAGAGAGACTGGAAAATGAGAAAACTCACATTGACACGGGTTGTCTTTACTTTAAATTCCTGCCAACATAAGACTGACGTTACATGATTGAATATCGTGGAAATAACAGACGAAATCCGTCCGTCTGCTCCCCGATATTTCGCTCGATTTGTTTGTTTGGTTGGCGGTTGTTGCCTCTGACACCTTCTCGTGAAAACACGATAAATATTTGATAGTTTGACTTCGGCGACACAGTTTTTGAGCGAGAAACCGGCGCAAATATCGATGACAGCGAGGACTTTGCAGTTTACAACCGGCTGCGACGACAGCTTCGAAGAATTATTCAAAAAACACCTGACACAGTATTTCGATTACCAGGAAGAAAAAAGCGGCAGAAAGCGTAAAAGCGAGGAAGAGAAAACTTGCATGTTTTTTATGCTCCCATTTCGAGGTGAACTGATTTCCAACGAAATGTTCTCGACATTTACAAATGACGAAACTGCGCCAGAGAGATGAGAGCGCTATAAAAGAAGGATGGGAGAGCGTAAAGACGATTGAGTGATTCTTTCCGCATTGGAAATCCATTTCCGAAGTAAATAAAGTTGGTGGTAAACGTAATTTAGTGTTGGCGTGAGAAATAAACGAAGTATTTTTAAAGTTAAGATTCCACTGGCAGCAACTTGAATTGATTTGACCTTTCACCTGACTTTTGACTTGACTTTTGACTTGACTTTTGACTTGACTTCTGACTTGACTTTTGACTTGACTTTTGAATTGACTTTTGACTTGACTTTTGACTTGACTTTTGAATTGACTTTTGAATTGACTTTTGACTTGACTTTTGACTTGACTTTTGACTTGACTTTTGACTTGACTTTTGACTTGACTTTTGACTTGACTTTTGACTTGACTTTTGACTTGACTTTGACTTGACTTTTGACTTGACTTTTGACTGACTTTTGAATTGACTTCTGACTTGACTTTTGACTTGACTTTTGCCTTGACTTTTGACTTGACTTTTGACTTGACTTTTGACTTGACTTTTGACTTGACTTTTGACTTGACTTTTGACTTGACTTTTGACTTGACTTCTGACTTGACTTCTGACTTGACTTTTGACTTGACTTCTGACTTGACTTTTGACTTGACTTCTGACTTGACTTTTGACTTGACTTTTGACTTGACTTTTGACTTGACTTCTGACTTGACTTTTGACTTGACTTTTGACTTGACTTTTGACTTGACTTTTGACTTGACTTTTGACTTGACTTTTGACTTGACTTTTGACTTGACTTTTGACTTGACTTTTGACTTGACTTTTGACTTGACTTTTGACTTGACTTTTGACTTGACTTTTGACTTGACTTTTGACTTGACTTTTGACTTGGCTTTTGACTTGACTTTTGACTTGACTTTTGGCTTGACTTCTGACTTGACTTCTGACTTGACTTTTGACTTGACTTTTGACTTGACTTTTGACTTGACTTTTGACTTGACTTTTGGCTTGACTTTTGACTTGACTTTTGACTTGACTTTTGACTTGACTTTTGACGTGACTTTTGACTTGACTTTTGACTTGACTTTTGACTTAAATTTTGACTTGACTTTTGACTTGACTTTTGACTTGACTTTTGACTTGACTTTTGACTTGACTTTTGACGTGACTTTTGACTTGACTTTTGACTTGACTTTTGACGTGACTTTTGACTTGACTTTTGACTTGACTTTTGGCTTGACTTTTGACTTGACTTTTGACTTGACTTTTGACTTGACTTTTGACTTGACTTTTGACTTGACTTTTGACTTGACTTTTGACTTGACTTTTGACTTGACTTCTGACTTGACTTCTGACTTGACTTTTGACTTGACTTCTGACTTGACTTTTGACTTGACTTCTGACTTGACTTTTGACTTGACTTTTGACTTGACTTTTGACTTGACTTCTGACTTGACTTTTGACTTGACTTTTGACTTGACTTTTGACTTGACTTTTGACTTGACTTTTGACTTGACTTTTGACTTGACTTTTGACGTGACTTTTGACTTGACTTTTGACTTGACTTTTGACTTGACTTTTGACTTGACTTTTGACTTGACTTTTGACTTGACTTTTGACTTGACTTTTGACTTGACTTTTGACTTGACTTCTGACTTGACTTCTGACTTGACTTTTGACTTGACTTCTGACTTGACTTTTGACTTGACTTTTGACTTGACTTTTGACTTGACTTTTGACTTGACTTTTGACTTGACTTCTGACTTGACTTTTGACTTGACTTTTGACTTGACTTTTGACTTGACTTTTGACTTGACTTTTGACTTGACTTTTGACTTGACTTTTGACGTGACTTTTGACTTGACTTTTGACTTGACTTTTGACTTGACTTTTGACTTGACTTTTGACTTGACTTTTGACTTGACTTTTGACTTGACTTTTGACTTGACTTTTGACTTGACTTTTGACTTGGCTTTTGACTTGACTTTTGACTTGACTTCTGACTTGACTTTTGACTTGACTTTTGACTTGACTTTTGACTTGACTTTTGACTTGACTTTTGACTTGACTTTTGACTTGGCTTTTGACTTGACTTTTGACTTGACTTTTGACTTGACTTTTGACTTGACTTTTGACTTGACTTTTGACTTGACTTTTGACTTGACTTTTGACTTGACTTTTGACTTGACTTTTGACTTGACTTTTGACTTGACTTTTGACTTGACTTTTGACTTGACTTTTGACTTGACTTTTGACTTGACTTTTGACTTGACTTTTGACTTGACTTTTGACTTGACTTCTGACTTGACTTCTGACTTGACTTTTGACTTGACTTCTGACTTGACTTTTGACTTGACTTCTGACTTGACTTTTGACTTGACTTTTGACTTGACTTTTGACTTGACTTCTGACTTGACTTTTGACTTGACTTTTGACTTGACTTTTGACTTGACTTTTGACTTGACTTTTGACTTGACTTTTGACTTGACTTTTGACGTGACTTTTGACTTGACTTTTGACTTGACTTTTGACTTGACTTTTGACTTGACTTTTGACTTGACTTTTGACTTGACTTTTGACTTGACTTTTGACTTGACTTTTGACTTGACTTTTGACTTGGCTTTTGACTTGACTTTTGACTTGACTTCTGACTTGACTTTTGACTTGACTTTTGACTTGACTTTTGACTTGACTTTTGACTTGACTTTTGACTTGACTTTTGACTTGGCTTTTGACTTGACTTTTGACTTGACTTTTGACTTGACTTTTGACTTGACTTTTGACTTGACTTTTGACTTGACTTTTGACTTGACTTTTGACTTGGCTTTTGACTTGACTTTTGACTTGACTTTTGGCTTGACTTTTGACTTGACTTTTGACTTGACTTTTGACTTGACTTTTGACGTGACTTTTGACTTGACTTTTGACTTGACTTTTGACTTAAATTTTGACTTGACTTTTGACTTGACTTTTGACTTGACTTTTGACGTGACTTTTGACTTGACTTTTGACTTGACTTTTGACTTGACTTTTGACTTGACTTTTGACTTGACTTTTGACTTGACTTTTGACTTGACTTTTGACTTGACTTTTGACTTGACTTTTGACTTGACTTTTGACTTGACTTTTGACTTGACTTTTGACTTGACTTTTGACTTGGCTTTTGACTTGACTTTTGACTTGACTTTTGGCTTGACTTCTGACTTGACTTCTGACTTGACTTTTGACTTGACTTTTGACTTGACTTTTGACTTGACTTTTGACTTGACTTTTGGCTTGACTTTTGACTTGACTTTTGACTTGACTTTTGACTTGACTTTTGACGTGACTTTTGACTTGACTTTTGACTTGACTTTTGACTTAAATTTTGACTTGACTTTTGACTTGACTTTTGACTTGACTTTTGACTTGACTTTTGACTTGACTTTTGACGTGACTTTTGACTTGACTTTTGACTTGACTTTTGACGTGACTTTTGACTTGACTTTTGACTTGACTTTTGGCTTGACTTTTGACTTGACTTTTGACTTGACTTTTGACTTGACTTTTGACGTGACTTTTGACTTGACTTTTGACTTGACTTTTGACTTAAATTTTGACTTGACTTTTGACTTGACTTTTGACTTGACTTTTGACTTGACTTTTGACTTGACTTTTGACTTGACTTTTGACTTGACTTTTGACTTGACTTTTGACTTGACTTTTGACTTGACTTTTGACTTGGCTTTTGACTTGACTTTTGACTTGACTTCTGACTTGACTTTTGACTTGACTTTTGACTTGATTTTTGACTTGACTTTTGACTTGACTTCTGACTTGACTTTTGACTTGACTTCTGACTTGACTTTTGACTTGACTTCTGACTTGACTTTTGACTTGACTTTTGACTTGACTTTTGACTTGACTTTTGACTTGACTTCTGACTTGACTTTTGACTTGACTTCTGACTTGACTTTTGACTTGACTTCTGACTTGACTTTTGACTTGACTTTTGACTTGACTTTTGACTTGACTTTTGACTTGACTTCTGACTTGACTTTTGACTTGACTTCTGACTTGACTTTTGACTTGACTTTTGACTTGACTTTTGACTTGACTTTTGACTTGACTTTTGACTTGAATTTTGACTTGACTTTTGACTTGACTTTTGACTTGACTTTTGGCTTGACTTTTGACTTGACTTTTGACTTGACTTTTGACTTGACTTTTGCCTTGACTTTTGCCTTGACTTTTGCCTTGACTTTTGCCTTGACATTTGCCTTGACCTTTGACTTGACTTTTGACTTGACTTTTGACTTGACTTTTGACTAGACTTTTGACTTGACTTTTGACTTGACTTCTGACTTGATTTCTGACTTGACTTTTGACTTGACTTTTGACTTGACTTTTGACTTGACTTTTGACTTGACTTCTGACTTGACTTTTGACTAGACTTTTGACTTGACTTTTGACTTGACTTTTGACTTGACTTTTGACTTGACTTTTGACTTGACTTTTGACTTGACTTCTGACTTGACTTTTGACTTGACTTCTGACTTGACTTTTGACTTGACTTTTGACTTGACTTTTAACTTGATTTTTTACTTGACTTTTGACTTGACTTTTGACTTGACTTTTGACTTGACTTTTGACTTGACTTTTGACTTGACTTCTGACTTGACTTTTGACTTGACTTCTGACTTGACTTTTGACTTGACTTTTGACTTGACTTTTGACTTGACTTTTGACTTGACTTTTGACTTGACTTCTGACTTGACTTTTGACTTGACTTCTGACTTGACTTTTGACTTGACTTCTGACTTGACTTTTGACGTGACTTTTGACGTGACTTTTGACTTGACTTTTGACTTGACTTTTGACTTGACTTTTGACTTGACTTCTGACTTGACTTTTGACTTGACTTCTGACTTGACTTTTGACTTGACTTTTGACTTGACTTTTGACGTGACTTTTGACTTGACTTTTGACTTGACTTTTGACTTGAATTTTGACTTGACTTTTGACTTGACTTTTGACTTGACTTTTGACTTGACTTTTGACTTGACTTTTGACTTGACTTTTGACTTGACTTTTGACTTGACTTTTGACTTGACTTTTGACTTGACTTTTGACTTGGCTTTTGACTTGACTTTTGACTTGACTTTTGACTTGACTTTTGACTTGACTTTTGACTTGACTTTTGACTTGACTTTTGACTTGACTTTTGACTTGACTTTTGACTTGACTTTTGACTTGACTTTTGACTTGACTTTTGACTTGACTTTTGACTTGACTTTTGACTTGACTTTTGACTTGGCTTTTGACTTGACTTTTGACTTGACTTCTGACTTGACTTTTGACTTGACTTTTGACTTGACTTTTGACTTGACTTTTGACTTGACTTTTGACTTGACTTTTGACTTGGCTTTTGACTTGACTTTTGACTTGACTTTTGACTTGACTTTTGACTTGACTTTTGACTTGACTTTTGACTTGACTTTTGACTTGACTTTTGACTTGGCTTTTGACTTGACTTTTGACTTGACTTTTGGCTTGACTTTTGACTTGACTTTTGACTTGACTTTTGACTTGACTTTTGACGTGACTTTTGACTTGACTTTTGACTTGACTTTTGACTTAAATTTTGACTTGACTTTTGACTTGACTTTTGACTTGACTTTTGACTTGACTTTTGACTTGACTTTTGACTTGACTTTTGACTTGACTTTTGACTTGACTTTTGACTTGACTTTTGACTTGGCTTTTGACTTGACTTTTGACTTGACTTCTGACTTGACTTTTGACTTGACTTTTGACTTGACTTTTGACTTGACTTTTGACTTGACTTCTGACTTGACTTTTGACTTGACTTCTGACTTGACTTTTGACTTGACTTCTGACTTGACTTTTGACTTGACTTTTGACTTGACTTTTGACTTGACTTTTGACTTGACTTTTGACTTGACTTTTGACTTGACTTTTGACTTGACTTCTGACTTGACTTTTGACTTGACTTCTGACTTGACTTTTGACTTGACTTTTGACTTGACTTTTGACTTGACTTTTGACTTGACTTTTGACTTGACTTTTGACTTGACTTTTGACTTGACTTTTGACTTGACTTTTGACTTGACTTTTGACTTGACTTTTGACTTGACTTTTGACTTGACTTTTGACTTGACTTTTGACTTGACTTTTGACTTGACTTTTGACTTGACTTTTGACTTGACTTTTGACTTGACTTTTGACTTGACTTTTGACTTGAATTTTGACTTGACTTTTGACTTGACTTTTGACTTGACTTTTGGCTTGACTTTTGACTGGACTTTTGACTTGACTTTTGACTTGACTTTTGCCTTGACTTTTGCCTTGACTTTTGCCTTGACTTTTGCCTTGACATTTGCCTTGACCTTTGACTTGACTTTTGACTTGACTTTTGACTTGACTTTTGACTAGACTTTTGACTTGACTTTTGACTTGACTTCTGACTTGATTTCTGACTTGACTTTTGACTTGACTTTTGACTTGACTTTTGACTTGACTTTTGACTTGACTTTTGACTTGACTTCTGACTTGACTTTTGACTAGACTTTTGACTTGACTTTTGACTTGACTTTTGACTTGACTTTTGACTTGATTATCGGCTTCACTTTAACTCGATTTTGTACTTGACTTTTGACTTGAATATTAACTTGACTTGATTTGATTTGCGTTTACAGCTTCTTACTTTTCGAGAAATTGCCGTCAGTTATAAAAAATTGTTCAATCATTTTCTCCAGAAAACGCGATCACAAAACTGTTGATGATGCGAAAAATTGTCATCATCACGCTTGCACGAGCGATTAGGATTGCAATTCATGTGTGATTTCGTTGGAATTCAGAATACAGAAGCCGGAGTGTAATTTGTGCCTCTTTTTCCTTCTTTAGTTTTTTTTTTGCAACGCTTCAATGTTGCCTGCCACGAGCAGCAAATGCAAAAAGCTAAATCAAGCAGAACAACAGCAACAACAACAACTCACTGATGATGCTTCATCTGTGTTACATTTTGCGATGCTCGTTTTGCCGCTTGTTATTATTTTTTGTATTCTTTGCTTCTTCATCTTTTAATTTTTCCGAACTTTTTGCTCTTTTAAGTGCCTCGCTGACGCTTTTTGCTTCATCCTGTTTGACTTCTGTTTACCCAGGATGTCATTTGTGGCGTCATTTAAACGTCGCTGTTGTTGTTGCTCGTGTTGCGGCTTTTATGTTTCTTTTTTTTTTTTTTTTGCTTTTTGATTCGGTGTCATTCATTGTTTTTGTAGTTGATTGTAGTTGACATTTTGGCTTGCAGCATGACAAGCAAAATTTTAACGCTTTTAGAAGGACGAAGAAGCTTAAATGTTGAGGCTTTTAAGATCTTTAGTTGAGAAAAATTCAAATTTTTATGTTCCCACAGTTACGTTTATTATAATTTAATTCCCAAAAAATAATATTCATTATTAATATTATTTTTAGCATAAAGTAAAACTTCACTTAATGCGTTTGGCATTAAAATAAACTTATTTAAGTATTAAAATTACTAAAATGGAAAAGCTTTGGTGTTACACACACACACACGCACACACACGTGCACACACACACACACACACACGCACATACACACACACGTGCACACACAAACACAGAAAGTTCAAGGACTTCATATTTGTTGCTTCGCTGTCTTGTCATTCGTTCTTCGCTTGTCGAGGAATTCCTAACGCGTCGCTTCACTAGACACCATAACAACTTCAAGGTGGCAACCCTCTGCATGCACAACGAATACGAATTGTTGTTGTTGTTGTTGTTGTTGTTGTCGTCGTCGCTGCTTTCATTTTACCAACACCTACCAACCTTCTAAAACGCAACACGTTTGCAGGAGCTTAAAATGCAAATTCAACGCTTGTTGTTGCTGAATAAGATGTTATTGTTAGTGTTGTTGTTGCTGTTGTTGTTGTTGCTGCTGCTGTTGTTGTTGTTGTTGTTTCTACTGTTGTTGCCTTCCCCCTCGTTCTTGGATTATCTCACGAAGTTTCGTGTTCTCGAGATGTTAATTACGAAAAAAGTTGGGTTGCCATTAGCGTTCGCTTGCAATTCACACCACGAGTGTTACGGCGACAGAGGGACGCGAAGGGTTAATTTAAGAGGATTGAAAGCGCTGTAATGAAGCCGCAGCTAAAACCCGCAACACACTTAAGTTGAAATTAGCTTCAATTTTAAGGTTAACATCAATTTTCTTTCCATTAAATTTTCCTCGAAATAGCAAAGTTTCGATAACGATCATTTTAAATCATTAAATGAATAAGTCAAGTGGAGAAATTATTAAATTCAAGACTGAGACGGCCTTTTCTATCGAGAAGTTAAACGAGGTCGGAGTGGATTTTTAATCGAGGCGATAATCGAGATCAACGCGATAATCGAGATTGCAATAGCTTTCCTCACTCGGGGCGATAATTGAGATCAAGGAAATCGTTTTCGGGAGGCGAAACCGAAGCGATAAACGAGAGATAATAATCGAGATCGAAATGGTTTTTCAGGTGAGGCGATCATCAGGATCACGAAAGCTTCCTGACGTCTTTAGTCGTGCAGAGCCGATGATCCTGCGGAGCCGATAATCGAGATGGAGGCCGCCGTTTTCTTGTCTCGAATGCGAGTCTTCAATCGGAGATAAAGTCGTAAAAAAGCAGTTGTATTTTTGTTTGTAAATAAATTGATATAAATTTTAACACCACTAAAATTTTTTTTTTCAAAATTATCATTTTCAAAATTAAAATTTCAACAAACACAACAGCAACCAAAATTGTTCTCTAAATTACTTCCAGCGATATTCGATTGTCTAGATGATGAATTTAATTAACTGGTGAACCATCAATAATTGAGTTCAACACAAACGCAAATTAAATGCAGGGAAACATTAAAAAACGTGGATTAAATTAATTTTAATAATTAGCACTTTACTCATAAATCGATTGAGCGTTTTAGTGTTTTTTAATTCTAATTTTTTAGGCTTTATTTTTTAATGTTTTCTCCAGTTTTCTGGAAGAGCAAATTAAAATAGGAAAATATTTGCTTAATTTTAAGGTATTTTTAATAAAAGAAAAGTGTAATTTATATGAAAAATATGTCAAATGATGGATTTTCTTTGTCTGCCGTCAGCGACATCAGTCAGCGGCAAAGTAGGCGAAGCTTTTAAGTGAAAAATTTCAAGAAGAAAAAAAGCAAAATGGAATTACAAAGCATATATTAAAAATTGCGTTTGTGCATAACACACACACACACACACACACACACACACACACACACGCGCACCTGCCTCTCATCTGTCGTATATTTCGTATATTTTCTGCTCTCCCTTAATTGCTTCATAATTCCTGCGTGCAGCAGTGTTGTTGCCGCCCTCTTTTCAACGGCAAGTGTTGCCAACTTAAGTGCGCAATTTTCACTTTGTGTGTACGAATATACGAGCGTTGGTTGTGTGTGTGTGTGTAGATATGAGTCTGCGTAACTTTTGTTGTTCCTTATAAGCATGAAATTTTTTCAGATGTTTGAAATTAATCGGAAATTTTATTTTTAAGCTTATTTTCGAGATTTTCGAAGTACTCGCTGAAGTCCCTGCTTCGAATCCCGAGAGGTGACAAAGTCGAACTTGAAATTTTTTAAGTAGAGTCGAACTTGGCATTTATTAGAGTGAAAAATTTCTCTGTATCGACATCGATATCGATTTTATCGATATAAATAAATCGCGTAAATAACTGATAAGTTAGAAAATCAGTGAAAAATCAGTGAAAAAACTATCAAAAATTTTAACGCCCTTCAAATCATTAATAATAATATTTAATAAATTGAATAATTAAGTAATAAATTGAAGAATTAAGTAATTAATTTGAATTTCTGTTTGATTTGAAAATATTTCAGTGTTTAATTGTAGTTTTTATTTGTTTACTTCTAGTTTTCTTTATTCTTTCTAAAAGAAATTAGTTATTTATTCATTTAAAATTGATTTGAAAGTTTATTTTAAAAAGTTTTTGCCTTAAATTTTTCTTTTTATCTAATCAAAGTTTTCCGGTTTCCTTTAAATTTAATTTCAGTTTTTTTCCCCTCACAGTTTTAGTTTTACAAAAAACTCAATTCAACTTCGCATGTCACGTAAAAATTTGCTTTTAAACAATAAAATGACGTTAACATGTATTTTTTTTCAGAGTGTTTAATGGCTTCACTTTTTCATACAACATTGAAAAAACAATTTTAAGGTATTTCGTTGTATTTCTGTCGCATGCATTGGCTTCAATTATTTACTTTCGCTTCATTTGCGATCGACTTGCGATTACTTTTTGATGACATGTACCCTGCAAAATATTCAAAAATAGCGACACACAAACAATAAAAACTCCTCGGCCACATCGAGCAACGAAAACTCCAATTAAATTCGCATTAAAATGAATAGAGAAACAGATTTTCGGCAGGCAGACTGAGTTGGCAGTTTTAATTTAGCGAAATTAAAAGCGAAAATAGTAACGAAAATTGCTAATTGCTTCTTAATAGTGTTGCATTATCTTGCGTGTTTTGTGAAACATAAACGATTTTTGCTTGTAGACAAATAAAATGCTGCTTGAACTTTGCACACGAAACATTTGCACACAAAAAATTGGCACACAAAAAATTGGCACACGAAATGCTTGCACACGCGTGTCGGGACAAAACATTTGCAAGCTGGTGTTGTTGGTGTAAATTGCTTGCTTTCGTTTATTACTCAGCAGTAGTTTAGTGATTGAAATTCGTGAGAATATGAAAGCTTGTGTGTTTTATTAAATTTATCTTTTTACATTAAAATCTTCCGTTTGTATTCATTGTAACTGCATTTTTTATTTGCTAAAGGAAACATTAAAAATTCAATTTCATTTGTGGATATTTAATGTCAGTTCGATTTCATTTAATATAAATTCAAGGCCTCTTTTTGAAAATGAAACGCAACGAAACGGAACGAAACGTAAAGCAACGAAACACAGGAGTGAGCGAGTGGTTGGCTTATAATTCTCTTTTTTGATTTTAGGCTGAGAGTTTTCTCGCAATTTGCTCAAAATTTTGTTGGCGACAAGCGTCGCCTGAAACCATGCAGTGGAATTTTCGTGAGCATACAAAATGAGGCCAATAAATTTAAAATTCATTTCGAAATTAGAGGAAACTAAAGCTTTTAAACCCAGAAAGAGTTAATAATTTCAGTTGGGAAGTGGATTTCAGAGATTCAATTTAATTCCAGTGTGGAGAACGGAATTCATGAAGGCCGCTCACGAACTCCCTCTCTCTCGCTTCTTAAATCGCTCCTTTCCTCTCCATCACTCACTTCAGCTGGAATTTCGAAATTTATATGCTGTCAATTAAATTGCCCACTTTTTATGAGGAAGATTTTTATTTTCAAATGCTGTCCGCGCACGAACATCATCTGGCAGCTGGCTGTCCGAACGGGATTCGTGAACGTGATGTGTGGAGAGGCCATCATCGCGCCAGTGGAGTCCATTAGACGGCCGCTGTTATTGTTGTTGCGCGGTTGTTGTTGCGCGGTTGCTGTTGCGAGGTCGAGCGGTCGTTTGTTTTCGTGTTATTGTTGCCGGCTTCGGTGGCCCTCGTGTTTTTCCGTGTTGTATTTTGTCGCCGCCGTATTTTGCTCTGATTGCGCCGACCATAAATTCACGTGAAGCAAATTAAGCGACTGAATGAAGTTGGCTGCCAGCCCGCATCGTTGTTGTTGCTGTTGTTGTTGTTGTTGTTGTTGCTGTTGTTGTTGCTGCTGTTGTTGTTGCTGTTTTTGTTGCTGTTGTTGTTGTTGTTGCTGTTGTTGTTGTTGCTGCGTTGATTGTTCTCCTTCTCAGTTGCCGTCAGAGTTTAGAAAATGGATTTGTAAAATATCCAGATACATTTCGTGTGATTTATGGGCAGCGTGGCTCTATTTTTCTATTGTTGTTGTAGTTTTGGAACAAAATTCCTTGTTCGCCTTTTGCCAAAAATGTGGAAAAATATTAAATTTGATGGGTTTTTTAGTGGCTGAGGAGGAAACGGTGAGAAAAATTCGTTGATTTATGTTTCGAAAAGGAAAATCGAAACGAAGCGAAGCTGATGGGTAGTTAAGAGAGCGAGAGAGAGAGAGAGAGAGAGAGAGATAGAGGGAGAGGGTGAGAGAGCGAGAGAGAGATAGAGAGAGTGAGAGGGAGAGCGAAAGGGTGAAAGAAGGAGGGAGTTTGTGGAGATAAAAATGAAATCAGTTGAAATGTCTCTACTAAATCGAACTGACAATTTAAATTTAATTTTGTGATTAATCTAGTGATTTCAAAAAAAAATAAAAAAAAATAAAGTAAGTTTAAAATTCTTGAATACTTCAAGTATTTACAAGTATTAATTTTTAAAGTATTTAATTTTCAAGTATTTTATGTTACAGTCAATTTAGTTGAAAACCTTGAAAAGCTTTTCAATTTCTCGTTGCATTTTTATCTAATTTGAATTTCTGGTGTGTAAAGTTTTCGGTGGAAAGTTGAATTCGTTCGATTTTTCGAACGAGTTGCTGAACGAACACAGAGTGAATTTCACAGTACAAAAATAGCGTGGAACTGAACGATTTAAAAACTGAAAACGCAATTCTTTTGCGAACATTTAATCACAAAAAGATTTGCAAATAAAAATTCGTTTCAATTTGGTCGCTTTTCCGTTTCATTTCTCTCTTCTTTTATATATTTCAAACTACAGTTAAAATCAGTTAAACGTTAACTGTGATTGTGTTTGTTTTTTCTGTTGTTGTTGTTGTTTTTGTTGTTGTTGTTGTTGTTGTATTATAACGGGTACATGTCACTTACCAAATTTAACCACGCATTTGTGGTCAGAATCTGATTCTTTTCGTCCTACAAAAGAGTTGAATGAAAGTTAATAAATATTCGTTAAAGTTAAAAAAGAAGTGTAAGAATTTCTTTTTTGATTTGCTTTTGCTTTTACTTTCGGTTTTACTTTCGGTTTTACTTTCGGTTTTACTTTCGGTTTTAGTTTCGGTTTTACTTTCGGTTTTCCGCAATTTTTCTCCGCTCTCACGAGACGTTTTATTTGCAATTTTTTATTTGAAATGAAAACGGTAGACAACCAGCGGTCCACAACAACAACTCACCACATCGATGATCTGCTGCAACGTCAGTCCGAACTTGACTTCGAGCGGCTCGGACTCGTTGGCGACGGGACGCTCGAGCGTGTTGTAGGTGGAGAGCAGATGGTTCAGCAGACGCTTCTCGTGCGGACCTTGACAGCTTTCTGCAAAGAGCGAGAGAGAGGGAGAGAGAGGGAGAGGGAGAGGGAGGGAGAGAGGGAGGAGTTGTGATTAAAATATTTCAAGTAGAATTCAGAGTGATGTTGTAGTTATTTTTCATTAAAGCGAGTTAAATGAAATGAAATGTGAGGGGAAAAATAAACTCCGAAAAGCGAAGATTTGACTAAAATCCTGCCATCGAAATTAAGTCAAAATTAAGTCAAAATTAAGTCAAAATTAATGCAACTCCATCGGGTTTCAGCTGGAACAACAACAACAATTGCTGAAAATGCAGAAGCGCAAGCAATGCAGAGCAACAGATTTTCACGAGTTCATTACAAATTTAGCGGAGTCGTAAATAAATTAACAATTTATAAAGGCGCGCGCAAACACAACCACGCACACACACACACACCCACACACACACACCCACACACACACCCACACCTACACCCACACCCACACACACACTCGTCCCGACAGCGGAGAGGAGAGCGCGTGTTGCAGCGTTGAATGCCATTAAAATTTCAAAGATACCGAAAGTTAAGGTCACGTGACGCCATCCATCTCTCGTCGCGCGGAATCAACGTCATCAACGAACTCGAAACTCGCTGGAGTTGACTTTGAAGCGCAACTGCATGCAAATGTATGCGCGGTGTTGGCGGTGCGCGCGTGTGTGTGTGCGTGTGTGTGTGCATAGTAGTGGAGCTTGTTGTTGTTGTTGTTGTTGGTTTTATTCAGCTGTTGCAAGCGCTGCTTGTTGTTTGCGTTTCACAAGCAGCGCGAGGAAAAGCAACGAAAGCAGGAAGCAAGGACGCCAACTCGCTCGAGCACGACATTCATCCGTCGGTGTTTGTTGTGTGTGTGTGTGTGTGTGTGTGGGTGTGTGTGTGTGTGTGTGTGTGTGTGTGTGTGTGTGTGTGTGGGTCAGTCCTGTTGCAGATCGTTGCTTGGCATTAAAATTTATAACAGCAACAACAACAGCAACAACGGAGAAACCCACTGCGAGCTGAATGTCAACCTTATTCTGCAGTCAATGTAAAGTTAACAACAACAACAACAACCACAAAACAACAACAACAACAACAACAACAACAACAACAACAACAACGCGTACCGTCAGTGACGAATTCGTGAGGAACAAAACAAGAAACCAACAAAAATCGACCAAATTAATGAATGCTGCTGGAAAAATTTAATACTCGTATTATTTTTGCTTAAAGCTTGAGGAAGTTTTCGCTACTTTTTCAGGCTTACAAAAGAAATTAGCAAAAAAAACAAAAAAAGCCAAAAATAGAAAATCGCTGACAGAAGTAATGAAGAACACAAAGCGAGGAAAGAGCAGCGCAGAGAGCAAAGAAGAATCTAAAAAAAATGTGGAACGCATTAATGAGTTTTCACTCAGTGAACTCGAAACTGACTGCAAGTCTCACCAAACGACTGACTTACTCATTAACTAACTAACTGATTAACTGACCAACTAACTGAATGACTGACTAACTAACTGAATGACTGACCCACTAATTGAATGACTGCCCAACTAACTGAATGACTGACCAACTAACTGAATGACTGACCCACTAACTGAATGACTGACCAACTAACTGAATGACTGACTAACTAACTGAATGACTGACCCACTAACTGAATGACTGCCCAACTAACTGAATGACTGCCCAAGTAACTGAATGACTGCCCAAGTAACTGAATGACTGACCAACTAACTGAATGACTGCCCAACTAACTGAATGACTGCCCAAGTAACTGAATGACTGCCCAAGTAACTGAATGACTGACCAACTAACTGAATGACTGCCCAACTAACTGAATGACTGCCCAACTAACTGAGTGACTGCCCAACTAACTGAATGACTGACCCACTAACTGAATGACTGCCCAACTAACTGAATGACTGCCCAACTAACTGAATGACTGACCAACTAACTGAATGACTGACCAACTGACTGAATGACTGACCAACTAACTGAATGACTGCCCAACTAACTGACTGCACCGACTGTGCTGCGACTTCATCACTCCACTCGGTAGAGCAACGAAATTTTGAAGGGCCCTTCAGAGCAGCAAATATTTGTCGAGCAGCACTTGTTGCCTTAGTTGGCCTCCATTCATTTCTCCCCCTTTTTATTCCCTTCCTTCCCCTACTCATTCGCGCCCCTTTATTCTCAACCCCTTCCTTCATTCGACGCTTTCAACGTGTCGTCCACGCGCTTGCATTGTTTTCGCGTGGTTCGCTCGCTTCGCAATTTATTCCCCCCACCCATTCATTCATTCATTCATTCATTCATTCATTTCATGATGCATTCATTTTCACACTAAAATCCCCAGCGACAGTGCTGCCAAATTTGCTCATTTGCGCAAATAGTCCATCATTATTTTCGCCATCTTTCATCTTCAGCCTCGAGAGCTTCCATTTGCACTCCGTGTCGTGCTTGTTAAACGAATTCGTAGACGCGCGTGGTCGGGTTCGTGACAGGAGAGCCGTTATTTCATCTGTCTGTCGCTCTGGTTTACTGTTATTCGAATTAGTTTGTGCGTCAATTTAGTGTGCGTCCATCATTTCAGTTGTGACGGCCGTGATTATTGCAGTTCGCATGCTCGTCTCTCCCGTTCGTCTCTCCCGTTCGTCTCTCCCGTTCGTCTCTCCCGTTCGTCTCTCCCGTTCGACTCTCAAGTTCTGTCGAAATTGCGTTGCATATTTTAAGCATGAAGTGGACACACACACACACTCACACATGCATCATCTTTCGTTGGTGTGGCGCCGCACAATACCAATTATTTGCATCTCATTATCTCTTGCACTCTCTCGCTTAATTGCCTCCAAATGAAACAACAAAACTTGTGTGTTTTTCAGGCTGCTTGTAATCGCAACAGAAGCAACAACAACAACAACAACACTAACTACCGCTACAATCAACCTTCGTTGCCAACTAATAAACGTCGTACAGCAAACAACAACAACAACAACAACTACACGCAACATTTATTACTGCTTCTCTCCGCTTAAATTGCACTTGTTGCGCTCTCCCTGCTTTTTCTCCTTCAACGCGTTTTAGTTGTTGTTGTTGCTGGTGCTGTTGTTGCTGCTGCTGCTGGTGCTGTTGTTGCACTCGTTGTAAACGGTTTCATCAACATGTTGCTGACACTCGCCAGCAACTTGAATCTTCTTTGTTTTTAATTAAATCTTGCTCATCGTTTTTAATGATGCTTTTTTACTCTTCTTCTGCAGCTTCTTGGGTCTTCTTGGGTCTTCTTAATATTTATTATTCCTTTTTGCTCTTTTCACCTGCTTTTCTTTCCACTTTTTTTCTCCTTCCACAAAATGCCGGCTTATAAAACTCATAAAGAAGAAGAAGCACACACTCTGGCTGCTAAAAAGTTGCCGCATTTTTGCCTCATTTTGCCTCATTTCTGAATTGCAATTAGAAAATTGCGAAAATAATGAGCAAAACTGACATTAATTCATGCATAACACATTCGAAATTAACTGCGAGACAGACGAGCTCAAGCCTTCATTCAGCTCTCGTCCTCCAAGTTGTCGCTGAGAACGCAAAAAAGGCAGTTGAAAGGTCTTGCGAGAGGAAGAGAGAGAGAGAGAGAGTGAGAGAGGGTAGAGAGAGAGAGAGAGGGGGGAGAGGAGTGAGCGGAAGGGCGAGACAGAGAGTGGAGATTGCATTTGAAATGCGAGTGCCAACAACGATGACGACTAATCTTTCCTTCGAGTTAAAATATTCGTTGGCACACAAGAGATGGGCAAACAAGAGCCGCACTCAACGCAGGCGAGAGAGGGAGAGAGTGAGAGAGAGAGAGGGGGAGAGAGAGAGAGAGAGTGAAGTGGTGAAGGTTGAATGTGAAGCAGATGGTTTGCATTAAAATAGCGGCGCCCTTAAAGGTGGAGGAGGCAACTGAATCTGAAATGTGGATGAAAATGCAAATCTTCTCCAGAGTTGCTTTGAGAGATTTGCGCAGATTTGAAACATTTTCAAGTTTTTTGTTTGTTTTCTTTTTTTTATGCTCTGGCAAAATAAAGAGCGGAATTCTGCATATTAAGGAAACACAGAGAAGGATTGTAAAGAGAAATTTAAATTGTATAAATAGTAAGGAAAACCTACTTGAAATAATTGCAAAGGTGAAAATAAATACAAGAAAGTTTCAAATATAACACTAGAATAAGCATTTAATTAGCGTAGTAAACTTTTTTTTTAGTTTACTTCACCACCAAGGACGCGCATCACGCTTTAGATTTGAAGAACCATCATTTGGCTTATAATTCTCAACGTGTTCATGCAAAAGTGTAAATAAAAGAAGGCGGCGGCGAGTAGTTCGTCCGTTTAGTTAGCAACGAGTTGCGGAGAAGCAAAACGCAAGAATTTACCTATGAAGCGAATTTGTGGTCACGAATACTTCGTTCCCTACTTTTTTTTAACCCGAGAAAATTCGTCAAGGCTGACTTTGGAAAAAACTACTTTTTACAACCAGATGGCAATTCAATTAATATTGATTTTAATTGAAATTTGATTTATTTTCGGTTGAAATGTGAAAACTTAATTACATAATATTATCTTGAAATTGGCATCCGAATTAATTCGCTTAAAATTAAAGCCAATTACGAGACAATTAATTCTGCTGGCAATTTCGATTAAATTTTAATTAAATCAATTTCCTTTCTATTTAAAATTTAAGATAAATTCGATGAAATTAAGCTTATATATGAATTTCAAATAAAATTAAACATTTTCCCCCGTGAAACGAGTAATGAATGTCGAAAAATAAATTAAAAAAAAAAAGAATGAAAATATGAATTCCATCATAAAATCCAACTGAAATTAAGATTAAATCTTTAAATCGAAGCGCGGCAGATACCGAACGCCTATTGGAACCCCGTGTGGGTCCAATCTGTGATTACACACACACATACTCATGCAATCTAACACATACACACATGCACACACACGTGTAAACAGAACCACCCAACGTGTGTTTTGAAAGCCACTGTCATTATTGCGCTCAGAAAAACGTGTTTGAAATTGTTTAAATTGTGTAACACTTAAAGAACTCCGTGTGCGCTCGTCTGTGTGTGTGTATGTATGTATGTGTGTGGGTATGTGTGAGTGTATATGTGAGTGTATGCCTGTGTGTGTGCGTGTGTCTGTGTGCATGTGTGCGTGTGTGTAAACGTGTATGTAACACAAACGTCTAAAACAACAACTTCAGAAGAATGGATCGCATGGCGCACTCGACGATTTCGTTTCTGTGGTTTTTTCTTTCGCTTGTTTTCTTTACTCCAAAAAGGACATCGTGGGGCAGAGAAAAAGGAAAAGACGGAACAAATACAAAAAGAACGAAGAGCACATAAAACGACACAAGTGAAATAATTTTATTACACAGCAGCTGCTGCCGTGTGTCGCGGCGCAATCATAATATAAAGTTCTCTAAAATGAAGTCTGGGGGGGCGCATGTGTGTGTGTAGAGGATGTAGGTTTTTTTTTTTTTTTTTTTTTTTTTGGTATGACGACCTGGATTGTGGAATCTTCATAGATACCAATGGACCGACCCAATTGGCATGCACGATTCACCATGGTGCCTACGTGCTAAACCACAAACCTCGCACTTCAACCACTATCCCCCGCGGAACTGCCGTTAAGTATTACTTCACGGGGGCTGGTGAGCAATCATGCTATCTCTGTGCGATTATATCATTGTATCAATTTCTTATCTCAGCGAACCGCCTTCTTTCTATAAGCCGAAGCTCCGTAAGCACAACTGAGACGAATGAGTCAACTTTGGTCCAGTTGTCCTCGCACTGTAGCATAAATTGCTCTATATGCCGTGGATCGATGATCGCAACGCCACGTGCTCTAAAACGAGGGCAGTGAAACATCACGTGCTCTGCATCTTCTTCTTCATTTACACAGCTGGGGCACAAAGGTGACCTGTCGTGTCCGAATCTGTGCAAGTACTTTCGGAAGCAGCCATGACCCGACAGGAACTGAGTCATGTAGTAGTTGACTTCTCCGTACTGTCTTTGGTACCATGCAGCAACGTCTGGAATAAGTAGATAAGTCCACCTACCTTTACTTCCAGTGGACCAACGTGCTTGCCATTTAGCGATGGAGATAGCTCTTTCTTCCTTGGCAATGTCTTCTGCCCCTCTGGTTGATCTGCGTTCATAAATCCGCTTCATCTCGTCCACTAGAATATCAATAGGCAACGTAGATGCTATGACGCATGCGGCTTCATCTGACATCGTTCGAAAACCACTAATGATCCTCAGAGTGCTGAGCCTGTAGATCGATGTGAGCTTTCTCCTGAGTGTTTTTGTGGCCAGGGCATGTGCCCAAACTGGTGAGGCGTAGAGAATCACCGAGGTAACTACACTTGCCAGTAGCTTCCGTCTTGCTGGCTTCGGTCCGCCTATGTTGGGTAGCATTTTTGATAGACTGACCTGCATTTTTGCTGCCTTTGTACTGACATAGCTTATATGGTCTTTAAAGTTTAGCCTGCCATCCAGCCTGACTCCGAGATATTTAAGCGAAGAACTTGATTTAATTGTACTCTCGCCGACTCTTACATATATATGTTCAACTATCTTCCGGCTGCTGATAAGTATTGTCTCCGTTTTATGCTCAGCTAATTCTAGTTGCACTGACTGAAGCCACTCCTTTACTTTTGCAATAGAAGAGCTAGTTGCAGCTTCGATCTGATGTATGTGCTTAGCCACCGTTATAATTGCTATATCATCAGCGAATCCGATAATCGTAGATTCTTGCGGCAGTGGGAGTCTCAAGACCTCATCATACATGATGTTCCAAAGAATGGGACCAAGCACGGAACCTTGCGGGACGCCTGCAGTGATATTGTAGTATTCAGTCCCTCGATCGCTCTCATATATAAGCCTTCTGTTTTTTAAATAGCTTGCAATTATATTACTTATATATCCCGGAGCCTCCATCTTCCTAAGGGCTTGTCGAATATGCTTCCAACTGGCTGAATTGAAAGCATTTTTTACATCCAGCGTAACGATCGCGCAATATTCTTTCGTCCCGCC
Organism: Sicus ferrugineus; assembly: GCA_922984085.1. Classification (NCBI taxonomy): domain Eukaryota; kingdom Metazoa; phylum Arthropoda; class Insecta; order Diptera; family Conopidae; genus Sicus; species Sicus ferrugineus. The sequence goes on along the minus strand of OV277349.1, from coordinate 9,159,954 downwards.
TTTCCAGCGTTCGCCAGAGATGGCGTTATTTGCAATATCTACAACTGCTTTCACCGCATCGATCGTTGATCGGGACTTTCTGAAGCCGTATTGGTGTTCGGAAAGATTATTTTCTGCAATTGGCGCAAGCCTATTATATACTATGCGCTCCAAAATTTTTCCAAGTGTGTCGAGCAGGCATATTGGCCGATATGACGAGGGCTCGTCTGGAGGTTTTCCTGGTTTCGGAATCAGCACTAACTTCTGTATCTTCCATGAATTCGGGAAGACTCCATCATCCAAACATTTTTGAAATACGTGCAGAAATATTTCTGGCCTTCGAAGAATTGCAGTTTTAATTGCTATATTGGGAAACCCATCCGGGCCGGGTGCTTTGCTGTCGCCAATTCTTTTACAGGCAGCCCGAAGTTCCTCAACTGTTATTAGCGGAACAGGTCCAGTTTCATATCTAATAGTCGCACCTTGCATTGATGCGTGTCGTTGTGGAAACAATGTAGCTATTATGTTAAGCAGTTTTACCGGGCAAGTGGTAATCTGCTTTTTTGGATTGCTCATCTTCTTCATAACTATTTTGTATGCCGTTCCCCAGGGATTGATGTCGGCTTCCTCACAAAGTCTGTTGAAACATTCTTTCTTGCTCGACTTAATCGCCTTTTTTAGTGCATTTCGCTTGTCTCTAAATAAAGTTAGCCGATCACAAAAATTGGGTCGGCCTCTCGCCCGCTGTAACTTCCGCCGCGATTTTAGACAGTCTGCTCTCAACGATCGGATTCTGTCATTCCACCAGTAGCAGGGTGATCTCCTATTTTTAACTGACCTTCGAGGCATAGATGCATCACATGCGTTACTTATCAACGCGTTAAGTTCCCGCGTGAGTTCGTCGACAGACCCAGAAATCATGTTGGCTGATTCGATTTCTTCCTCGAAGATTTCTTTGTCGAATGTATTAGCCTTCCATTTCGGCCCCGATAATTTTGGTTTCTTTCTGCTTATACTTCTCTGGTATTTTATTTGGAAGACAACTGCTTGATGATCGCTGCCCGTATACTGCTCACTTACTTGCCATTTGGTGGACCGAGCTAAACCCGTACTAGCAAATGTGAGGTCTATAAACGAAGATGCATCAGCTTTCCTAAACGTGCTTTTCAATCCATCGTTGAGCAGCTCCACATTCAATAGAGCAAAGGATTCTAAAAGAGCGCTACCTCTGGCATTCGTATGTTTGCTACCCCATTCAACTGCCCATGCATTGAAGTCGCCAGCGATAATCACAGGGGTCCTATTTCTGGCATCTGTAACAAGTTCATCCAACATGTTTTGAAACCGAGACTGCGTCCAGCTGGGTGGAGAATAACAGCTATAGAAGTAACAGCCACCCACATTTGCTCTTACGAAGCCGTCAAACTGGTTGCTCGCCTCATGCAAAATGAAGGAACCACATGTCCATATTGCTGCTTTCGCACTCGCGTCCTCTATCCAGGTTCCGTCCTGTCGGGCCTTGTATGGTTCACTCAGCAGCGCTAGATCGGCTTCCATTTCAATCACTGATTGGGAGAGAAGGTCTTGTGCTGTCTCACAGTGGTTCAAATTTAACTGAATTACCTTCATTTCATTTTTGAAGCTAACGCCATCTTAAATAGTGGGCATGTGCTGCTACCGGCAATATGTTGCGCATCTTTTGTGCTATCTTTTCTACAAAACATGCAGTTTGGGGTAGCACTGCACTCCTTTGCAAAATGGCCTTCTTCTCCGCACTTTCTGCAACGTTTGGATCTATCGCATTCATTTTTGCAGAATTTCGCCGTATGTCCGAACTCAAGACATCTAAAGCATTTTATAAGCTCCTTTCTTTCGCGTATTCGACAAATTACCCACCCTATTTTAATCTTTCCGGATTTAAGGAGGTTGATCGCACTGTCGACAGGTACGCTAATTGCGGCTGTTTGTGTGCCACCATATGATTTTCGTAGGCTCAGCACATTTTCAATTGTGAAATCGCGAACATCAAATTGCGATTTGATAGCCTCGTATACCTCTGCCTTGGTAGTTACCTCATCCACATCCTTTATATCGAGGACCGTTCGCTGCTTTACACTGCGTACTGATGCATGCTCTCCCAATATGTCACCAATAACAGTTTTGAACTGCTCGGCCTTCTCCCCGGCTTCCTTGAGTTGAAGTAGTAGATCTCCTTTCTGCGTTCTAGAGGATGTAGGTGTGTGTGTGTGTGTGTGTGTGTGTGTGTGTGTGTGTGTGTGTGTGTGGATGCCCCGTGTTTTTGTGTCAGTATAGTAAAAGTTTGTTCGTTTAAATGTGGAGCGCAGAGGCAATTGAAACTGAAACTGAACTCTTTTCAGCTTAAATACGGAACGCAACTCGGCTCATGTTGCTCTGGCGTTGCTTTGGCGTTGCTTTGGTGTTGCTTTAGCGTTGCTCTGGCGTTGCTCTGCCGTTGCTTTGGCGTTGCTTTGGCTTGTAGTTTTCCAGCTTCGCAGGGAGTAAATTTTGAAAATGTTCGGCCGCCACCACAAACGTTTGCTCGGTGGTTGCGTAAATCGCGGCCACGGTACTCGAATTTAACTCCGCTTGGCTTCAATTTAAATGTTTGTTTTTAAAGCTCCGTTTATTTGAGATTAAATAGCAATTAAATTGAGTTTAGCTTTGCTTTACTTTTCTTTATTCTTCCGATTCTTTTCCTTCGTCTCGCCAATTCTCTTCATCCGCATCTCGCTTCCCGTCACGAAATATCAACTCGATTGAAAGGAACGTTTTTGTGTCGATTGTCGCCGTCGGAATTCGAGGGAGACGAGAAGAAAAGTAGACGAAAATAATGCGATGAAGTCTGTCTCAACCTGGATTGCGATTTTGACAGCAAAACCTTCTCGATCTCGAACATCAAATCGAATTCGAGAGCAAAAGGGCAAGAAAAACAACAACAGGAGCAACAGCAACAAAATCAACAACGACAAAAACAACAACAACAACACCAACAGCAACAACAACAACGAAAACAACAACAACAACAACAACAACAACGAGAGTAGCAGCAACAACGAGAGTAGCAGCAACAACTACGACACTGCAAGTAAAATAAAAACATGAAAATTAACAAAGTGACCTGCAGACGACAACAACAACAACAACAACAACAACAACAACAATCCCAGCCACCCCCATTCGAATTTAGTGCGGATGCAAACGCATCTAATAAATTAAAATGAATCCGCTGGCTTAAGAGAAGCAAAAGCAGCAGCAGCACCAGCAGCGGCAGCTGTAAATCACGCGATTAAAATGTGGAACCCGCACGAGTTGCTCAGTTGCAGAGTGGCCAGCAGAAGCTGATGGGATTTTAAGGATTCTAAAATTCAGTTAATATCTGCAGCAGTTTGTTGGCTTTGGCTTTGCTTAGTTTTTTGTTCTTCCTTTTTCTTTCTCGTTTTTGTCCTGCTGACACATTTTCCAAACTTTCCAGCACAATGAAGGATGGATCGGAAATTTTTGATGGAGCGCGGATGACGCTGAAGGAGACTCTGATGTGAAGGACTCTGATGTTGTGGACGGAAGGATGCTAATGAAGAGCTGATGAGAAGAACGATGTGAGGGAGGGAGGGAGGCAGGAAGGAGGGAGGGAGGTAGGGAGGAAGGAGGGCGGGAGGGACGCGGCAAGCTGAAAAAAAGGAGACGAAAGTGAAGGTAAAATTCGAACGAGAGAAATGAAAACATTCGTTGAAGTTGTGAAGTTTTTACATTAAATCTGTTAGTATCTGCGTGCGTGTGAGTGTGTGTGTGTGCGTGTGTGTGTGTGTTAATGTGTCATGCTTACTAGTGCACTAATACATTCTAATTAAGGTGTGCAACACTCGTGTGCAGCGAGTATTTGACACTCATTCACGTCGTTTTGACGATTTCGATCGATTTCGATTGATTTTCAGAGTTCGGCTCGTCTCTGTGCTGTTGAAGTGTTCGAGGACGTGTGTCTGCGCAGTAATTTAGATTTCTATCACGACATAAGCACGCATTAGCGACACCCTAATTATTTCTGAGTTCATTTATCACTCTTTAATTGAACTGAATAAAAAATTCATTTGACTTTACAGCAAAATAAGTTCGTTTCTCGCCTAAATGGAATCGAAGTCAAAGTGAGGAGGAATAAAAATAACAACGATTTTCCGAGAACTGCAAGAATCTTTTGAAGAATTTGCTTGCAGTGGAGTGGAAAAAATGCACATCTAATTCTGCGATGCGAGAGAAAACTAAAGCGAAAAGAATTTCCAAAAACTGGAAAGTAGAGTAAAAAATTAGAGAAGAAAATAAAGAAGAAAATAAAAATTAATTAGTGTGAAATTGAACGCAGCTGCTGAATATGCAATAAAAAGCAGAATTCACGGGAAGAGAATGCAAAATACAAATGAAAAGTTGTTCCTTTTTTCGTGGTTTTCTTTATAATGAAGAGGTTTTCATAAAAAAAAGGGAAGATAAAATCATCACAACGATTATTTTCAGTGCAGCGACAATTTAGATCACCTTTAATTTCGGAATTTTGCAGTTTTTCTAAGTAAAAAGCGAAATTAAAAATACATAAAGTGCACCGCAAGGCTATGAATGAATTTTTCATTTAACTTTCAGTGAAATTCGTACAGCGAAAATGATTTAAAGTGGAAACTCAGCGAACCGCAACCAAAACTGCGGCTGCAGCTTCTTGCATTTCAAATATTTGGCTTATTTTAGTGTAAAATAATTTATTAAAAACTAACAGCTAGCGAGAGAAATTTACATATTAATTAAAAACACAAAACAGAAAAGTTGAAACAAATAAAAAACTTTCTGCAACGAGTTCATTTCAAAAGTAACGAGATTCGAAGTAACGAGATTCGAAGTAACGAGATTCGAGGTAACGAGATTTGCTGCACATTCATTCGATTGTTCGTTCAATTATTCACTGTCACACCTTCAAAACACACACACACACACACACACACACAAACACACGAGAGCGCATACAGTCACATCTGTGTGGAGATCATAAAATTTGAAAAACCCTCTGAATGCGACCAACACGGTCGGAGTTCTCTATCGATGTGATTGCAATTGAAATGCTTTTTTCCAGTGTTTACTCTCAGTTCGATTTCGCTCTCTCTTTTTTTTTTGGTTGCGCTTTTGGCTCACTTTTCCGCTCACTTGCCTGTGGAAAAAATAGCTTACAAGGCAAACACATCCACACACACAAACACACACAGTTATCACCCTAACTGCACTTTACTGCGCTTTCCCCTCCTTCTCTTCCCCTCCCTTGCTGCCACGCCCTTCATTTGATCATCCTTCGGTTGACTTTTTTCTCTTGCTATTCAAGAAGAAGAAAGATTTGTCACTTTGATTTTATTATTCTCTACTTGACGACAAAATAAACTGCTCACGTTCGAGTTTTAAAATGTTTTGTTGGCCGCTTCCTCTCCCCTCGAAATCGCTTTCGAATTGCCTTCGCATTCCCTTTTCTCAGCCCTCGCTTTCGTCCTTTCATTCGGCCTTCTTAGCTGATCTCTGGAGAGGAGAGAAATTGTAGGAAACTCTTGTTTTTTATTCATCTCCTGCGCTCACTTTTGGGTCAACAGCATGTTTATTTTTTCATGTTGCTGCGCTGCGCTGCGCTGCACTGCAGCTGCCGCAACAAGTTTTGTTTAGTTTCAGCTAGCTGTGTGTGTGTGTGTGTGTGTGTGTGTGTGTGACTGACTGACGCCTGCCCTGCCGTTGCCACTCCCCCTCTGAGCAAAGCGAGAGAAGCGTCAAATTTCGCGCTTTACATGACGTGCATTTTAAACATTCTGTCGTCACCCCACTGACTTGTTGGCTGCGTTATAAATTTATAAACTGCAGCATAATCTGGCGTAGCATTTTTTTATTATCGTGTTTTTGTGGTTTTTTTTGTTTTTTGCAAATACACCGGTGACGGTGTTGATCGTTAAATTCCTCACGATGGTAATGACAAAGTGGGTGACGGCATCGGCGCTGAGTTTGCTACTGATTAAATGAGTGTGAATAAAAAAATAAAAAGAGAAAGTGCGGCGACTGAGAGTGTGAATGGGGGAGTTGGGTTGCAGTTGTGGTTGCGGTTGTGGTTGTGGTTGCGGTTGCGGTTGTGGTTGGTGAAGCGAGTAGAAGTAGAAGACGGTGAAGCGAGTAGAAGACGGTGAAGCGAGTGGAAGATGGAGAAACGAGTAGAAGAGCGGAGAAGCGAGTGGAAAAGGAGAGAAACGAGTGGAAGAGGAGAGAAACGAGTGGAAGAGGAGAGAAACGAGTGGAAGAGGGGAGAAGAAAGCGGACGCTGACGAAACCAGTGGAATGGAGCGAGCGAGTGGAAGGGAGCGAGCGAGTGGAAGACGGCGAAGCGAGTGAAAGATGGCGAAGCGAGTAGAAGGGGAAGAAACTATCGGAAGGGGGCGAAACGAGTGGAGGGGTGACTAGCGAGTGAAGGTTGCACTAGCGAGTGAAGTGGGGAAAAGCGAGTGAAGAGAGGAAAAGCGAGTGAAGAGAGGAAAAGCGAGTGAAAGGAGGAGAAGAGAGGAGGATCTCTCGCCCATCCACTTTATAAAGTTAAAATCTTTAATTTTTGATTTAATAATTTTACTATTGAACTTCTTCTTTTTTCTTTGTTAACCTTTTTTGGTGTTGAAAAGAGAAGCGAAGCCTTATGGGGGTGAGAAAGAGAGGATTGGCTAGCCGAAGAAGCGGTTTGTTGGTTGAGGCGAAGAAGGTGGCTGAGTGACGTGAGTGTGATTGAGCGGAGTCGGTAGACGGAGACACGGTAGCTGACGGCGAAAGAAAAGGGGAGGGGGGACGATGATTTCGAGGGGTGGAGGGGAGCTACTTGTGGTCGTGGCTGGCGACTGTGAAGTGATAAAACCGGTTTGACTGGTTTACAGCTGGTGTTCGTGATGATACCGCTTTTATTTTTTATAGCTCAATACGAGAATAAGTGTGCGAGGTTGTCCTGTATGCTGCATTTGTGTGTGTGTGCGTGTGTGTGTGTGCGTGCGTGTGTGTGTTTGTGTGTGTGTGTGCGTGTGTGTTTCTGTTTGTGTACGTGAGTGAGTGTGTGTTTGCATATGTTGTTGGCTGTTTCAACGCAACCTCATAAAATTTTAATCTAATATTTCTCGAGCATTAACATTTCTCGAGCACACAACATGGACCGCGGACACCTCATCGTCTTCTTCTCTTTGCTTCCGCTTGCTTGTTTTTTACTCCAGCTGGCTTCGTACTTTTTTACAGCCACAATTATTCTTTCTTCCCACTTTATTGCTGATAAAAAGTTAAATTTTCCCCACCACTAAAGTACTCCACGGCGTATGAGTAACTCGAATTTACACTGAATATAATTTTGAAACCCCGCGAAATGTAAACTTGGCAACTCCGTGCGGACGATGAAAGTTAATGCATAATTTCCGCTTATTACGAACTCGATTGTATTCGCTGTACTGTGTTGTTGATTTTATTGCCCCATCTTGCCAAGTTGCTGCCGCCGCCGCCGCCGCCGCCGCTTAAACGCTCGAGTTGCTAATAAAGTCTGCGAAAATATTTTGCTAACATTTGCCGCAACAATAGCAGCAACAACAGCAGCAACAACAGCAGCAACAACGGCAGCAACAACGGCAGCAACAACGGCAGCAACAACAGCTGCTACAAAGTCAACAATGCATACGAAAAATGTGGTAAAAATGTTGCAAAATGTCAGAAATCATTCTGCCCACACGCGACTCGAATTTTTCGAAGAATTCGCAATCGCTGAAGCGAGGAACGATTTTAATTTGCCAGTGTTTGCTTGAAGCTTTAAACTCACATTTAAATTGCACGCAAATCGAATTCTTATCATTCATCTGGAGATCCATTCATTTGCGCTGCGGCCACCGTCATTACGACGTCGAATACGCGCGCACCGAATGAATCATGCGATCCATTTCACCCGATAACGATTAATCGCAACTTAATGATTTACTACCGCATCACTGACAGGACGATATCAACGCAGATTGCCAGCGAACGAAAGTTACAGCTTAATTTAAACCGAAAATAATAAAATCAAGCGATTAAATCCTGACGAAATTGCAGATCTCGAGAGTTATTGAGTACTTTCCTCAAATTACTTTCCAAATGTTTAAAAACTTAAAATTGTAAACTACTGAGATGAAATTCTGCGATGAAAATCCGAATTTATCTCAGTTTTGATTAGCAAGAAATTAAGTTTTTCTTAATTGCAAAATTGGAAAGAATCAAATAAATTAAGAAACTGTTAAATTAAGAAATTCTTTTAAATTAATCAATCTCAGCATTTATATATTTTCTTCTCTTTCGCTTTGCTTAAAATTAAACTTAATTAACCTTTTAATTTAACGAATAATGTAATTTGAAGAAATTAAAAGGAAATGAAAATTTGAAGAATACTAAAAAATTAACGAGTATCTAAATCAAGCGAAAAATTAAAATTAAACGAAAAATAAAATCTGACGAGTATTATATTTCAACGAGCATTAAAAATTAACGAGTATTTATCGCAATTGTAATTTTATATTAAAATTTAACGCTTGTAAATATTTACCGAAATTTCAATTGAATTTACTTTTAAAGTTGGAATTGTATAAATTCAGCCAAAATTTATTATTTTTAATAATTTTTAAAATTTGGATTTTGCTGTTGAGTCTTTAAACTTAACCAACGCTAGAGTTTCAAATATTTTATTAAACAAAACAGAATCTTAAAGACGCTATAAAAAGGCAAAAGAAAAGTTTAGCAGACATTTTCTAACTTAACACGCAAAACCATACAAAACGTAAGTTAAAAAAAACAACAACAGCTTTATCAGCTGCTCAACTTTTGCGCACATAAAGTGATTGCGAAGTACAGCAACAACGCCGACATCTGACTTCACACAGGATGGGAGGACACGCGAGGAAGAATGAAAAAGGAACGAGAATTCTTCCATCAAGTTGTAGCCAGCGGCGGTGATAACACTATTGCAGTGATCTACACACATACACACACATACACGAACATACACTAATACACACACACACACACACACACACACATACACACTTACATGAACACATGTCATCCATGTCAAATAAACACATTCATTCGTTGTGATAAGCATTCGTTGTAAAAAAAATACGAGAGGCTGACGAATAAAAGCGGACGAGTGAGGAAAGAGAGAGAGAGGAAGGAACGTGTAGGCGAACGAGTTGGAAAGAGAGACTGGAAGAGGCTGAAGTAAGTGGTGGGCAGATAAAGGGTGATGAAGAAAGTGTTTAACAGATGGGAATGAAACGCGATGAAGGGTATGCGAAGGACGGAGGCGACACGAGGAAGAGTTGAACACAGAGACGTGAAGGAGATTAAAAGTTGGGTGAAGGAGGGACACAAAAAGGTGGAAGGAAAAAGTGCAGAGTATGAAGAAAAGTAGAGATCATTTGGAAGACAAGTCTGTGAAAAGTCTGCGAAGAGAAGAAGGAAGAGATGGCGGAAGAGGTGGGTGAAGTGGCGGAATGGAAGGGAAAGTAAGAATTAAAGGGGTTGGGGAAGGGGTGGCGGATTAGGTGAATACAGAGGGTTGAAGAGTGATTCTAAGAGTGATCCGAAGAGTGATTCGAAGAGTGATTCGAAGAATGATTGAAAGAGTGATGCGAAGGGTGATTCGAAAAGTGATTCTAAAAGTGATTCAAAGAGTGATGCGAGTTTCGAAGAGTGATTCAAAGCGATTTGCGAAGAGTGATTCAAAGCGATTTGCAAAGAGTGATTCGAAGAGTGATTCGGAGATTGATTTAAATAGTGATTCGAAAAGTGATTCGAAGAGTGCTTCGAAGAGTGATTCGAAGAGTGATTTGAAGAGTGATTAGATGAGTGATTAGAAGAGTGCTTCGAAGAGTGATTCGAAGAGTGATTAGATGAGTGATTAGGAGAGTGATTCGAAGAGTGATTAGAAGAGTGATTCGAAGAGTGATTAGAAGAGTGATTAGAAGAGTGATTAGATGAGTGATTCGAAGAGTGATTTGAAGATAGATTCCCAGAGTGATTCGAAGATGGATTCGAAGAGTGATTATAAGAGTGATTAGAAGAGCGATTCGAAAGTTACAGATACTTGAACAAAGTTACAGTTACACAATTTTGAAGTGTGTGTCAGAGAATTCTGCATCGATGAAATGCTTGCGGGGAGCAACAATGTTGCGGTTGAATCCAGTAACTGCATGCAATACACGCCGTCACACGCACACATTTCTGCGAAGCCACACAGTGTGCACAAAGTCACACACACACACACACACACCCACACACACCCACACTTAGATTGCAACAAGATGTTAACATTTCAATTGTGAACAAAAATAAATTCAAATTCCAAGAGACAAATGAGCAGGACATTCATGGATATCTGTGTGCACACACATGGGGACACACACGGGACACACACGGACCCACACACACACACACACACACACGTATATTCACTCCTACACAAGCAGTTGCAGTTGCAGTTGACCGAAATCCAAGTGACTTCAAAGGATCCAGCCAACCAAGAAGCGAGTATCAGTTGTATCTGCTGGATGTTAAACACGAGCTGATAAAATATATCATCTCACACAGACGATGGCGCTCATCTAACAGCATCATAAGTGTCTCAGCATCTGACAACTCAGTGAGCGTGTTTATTCATTCCTTAGCCCGTCCGTCCCTCCGTCCGTCCGTTCGTCGATCCGTCCGTCCGTCCGTCCCTCCGTCCGTCCCTCCGTCCGTCCGTTCGACCGTCCGTCCGTCCGTCCGTCCGCCCCTCCATCCTCGAGTACATCTGTTCCCGAGCTTCTCTTGCTGTTTAACTGTTGATATATCTTTGCCACTGTAAATTGTGCTGGTCATGTGATGGCTGGTGTGCAACGGTAGAGCAAGAAGAAGACGTACACGCACACACTAACACAAACACGACAACACACACGACGAAACGCATTTATAGTCGTCGTAGAGGTCTTAATAAATAATCGGCAGTTGCTGCAAATATCCGCATCAAGGCAACTCAGCTCGATGAAGCATAATAAATTGTCGACCCGTGTTTCCAAACGAAATCCCTCTTCCTCTCCCTTCTCCCCTCACTGCGCTCCACCTCTTCGTTCCGCTGTTCCTGGGAGTTCAAAGAGATTTCTGAAATTCACTTTGATATCCCGGCCGCTGACAGATTTGTGAGCTCGCAGTTGGCAACTTTGTATTCAACGTTTTGAGATTTAAATAAATTGAAACTGTTGGCAAATATTTAAAATTCAATAGAACTGCAGTACCCTGTAATGAAATTCGCAACCTTTTCCGAACACATTTTCTGAAAAACTGAGTTCATTGAAATCCCCTCGCATAATTTTTCTCTCGAAGAGAGAATTCAATGCAGTCGAAACTCGTTTGTTTTCAAGCACCTCAGACACTCGGGGTCGGAGTTCATTGTCGAGTTTCTGCTGTTTGTTCGTTCGTTACTTTGCAATTTCGAAATAGAGTTTCAAGGAGTTCCCGCGTACTCGTAATTGAATCCTGTCAAGTTAAGAGGACCAAAAAAGAGCGAGACAAGGAAGAAAGGAGAGGAGAAACCAACGTGGGACAAATCTAATGAATGCTCTTAAAACTGAATCCTTCCGCATTAATTAGGAAAACTTCTCTGCTAGATTCTAAATTTTCACAACTGCTTCTCTGCAGCTGGCGCGCCGCCACTCATCTTGCGCTCTCACCTTCCTCGCTGCGCTCTCACCTTCCTCGCTGCGCTCTCACGTTCCTCGCTTCGTTCTCACCTTCCTCGCTGCGCTCTCACCTTCCTCGCAGCTCAAGTGAGTCGGCAAGCAATTGAGTGAACGAACGAGTAGTTGAGTGAAAGAGGACGGAACGGAATGTCTGAATTGCCGTTAGCAAGGTGGGAAGCAAGGATGGAGTGAAGGATGGAGTGGAGGGAGGGAGGGAAGTAAGAATGCGCACTTCAGCGTGCAGCAAGGATAACGGGAACGAAACAAAGCGAAGGACTTAACGGCGCAAATAATGCAATTCTACAACAATTGAGGCGAAAATAAAGTGGGCCACGAGAGAGAATAAAACACGCAAACGGATGTTGTTGTTGTTGTCGCTGTTGGAGTTTTTTTGTTTTTGAAGTTGTTGCCCTTGTTTGCTGTTGACATTTACAGTTTTTGTTTTGCAACAAATCAAACTCTCAACAGCAGCTGCGGCAGCCACCGTCGCCGACACTCGAAACACTCGTGTCAGCGCGGCAACATATGAAGTTTTTTCTCACGAGTTGTTCGTGTTGTTGCTGTTGTTGTTGTTGTTGTTGTTGTTTTCGTGTTGTTGTAGCGGGCGGATTTTGTAACTAATAATTGCTTCCGTGTTGTTGTATTGGTAGCAGGACAACGGGAAAGAGGGGAAGGAGGAGGCGAAGAAGATGAGAATAACGAAACGAGAACGAGAACAATAAGAAGAAGAAGAAGTGAAGGAAGAATATAAGAGAAGAAGAGTGTGAAGGAAAAGAGGAGAAGAAAAATTAGTGGGGAAAAACACCGAATAAACAAGAACGAGAAAAGGGGAAAAAATTATTAAGACAGAAGAGGCGAAGAGTAAGAAGAAGAGGCATGAGAAGGTGTAAAAGAAGAAGAATAAGAACGAGAAGAAGAAGAAGGGGAATGGAAGAAGAGGAGCAGGAGGAAAAGGAAGAAGAAGGAGAACAAAAGTAAGAAGAAATATCATAAGAATAGAAGAAGAAGTAAAATAAGGGAACTTCAAAGAGAAGAAGAACAGAAGTGGCCAGGACGAGGAAGAAAAACAAGAAAAAGGAAAACAAGAACAAGAAAAGAAAAAGGAAAGGGAGAGGAAGAAGAAGTGGAAGAAGTAAAAGACATGAAAGAAAATGGAGGAGGAGAAATTAAAGAAGGAGAACAAAAATAAGAGAACAAGAAGAAAATGAGGGCTGACGAAGATAAAAATAGAAGAAGGAATGAAAGAAAAAGAAGAGAAAGCAAAATAGAATGGAGCAGGAAAAAACAGAATAAAAAGATGGAAAAAAAACAGAAGAAAAAATGTGAATAATAGAGAGAAAAGGCAAAATATGGAGATTTCGTGGAAGAACAAAAAGAAGATTTAAACGACGAAGATGACGATAAGGAAGGCGAAGAAGAAGATGAAGATGAGGAAGAGAAGAAGAAGTAAGAAGAATAAAAAGAATAAAGGAAAAGTAAGAAGAAGTAGGAGAAGGAATAATAGGAAGAAGAAGGAAGAAGGAAGAAGGAAGAAGGAGAAGAGGATGAAGAGAGCAAAGAAGGAGAAGTATAAGCGGGGGAGGAGGAGGAGGAGGAGACTGAAGAAATGGTAGGGGAAGCAGAAGAAATACAATAAAAACAAACACAAAAGTAGAAAGAGTAACAGCAAAGAACAACGAGAACAAAACACAAAAAAACAGTAAAAGCAACGAATATTCCAACCACAAACACCGAACGCAACAATAGTAAATAAACAACAATAAGAAATAAAAACAAAAACAAGAAACCACAACAATAATAAAAATGTTCGCGAAACAAGGCAAATAAAAACAATAAAAACGACGGCAAAAATAAGAGGGCGCGAAACGTACAGCAACACAAACAACAAAAACAACAACAACAACAACAACAACAACAACAACAACGACAACAACAGCCACGTTCGAAATGCCTGCAGCACACGAGTGAAACAGTAAAAACAAAGCAACAACAACAGCCAAGTTTAAAGTGCTGCCTTCGCGATCTACGGTTGCAGTCGCAGTTGAGTTGTTGCTCGGCTTGTTTTTGGTTTTTCGTTTTTAATTGCTGTCGTTAGTTAATTTTTTTCCTGCCACCATCCTGTCACGTGTTATTATTTTGCTTTTGGTTTTGTTGTTGCGTTGCTATTTTCAGTATTCGTTGCTTCCTAGTTTTGGATTTAAATTCAACAGCAAAACTTAAACAAACATCTGGTATGAAGTCGTTGTTGTTGTTGTTGGCGCTGCTGTTTTAGGCTTCGTCGGCGCCTGCTTATCGTGCGCCATCGCTGGTGTTGTTGTTGTTGGCGTTGCTGTTGTTGTTGGTGTTGTTGGTGTTGCTGTCGGTGGTGGTGGTGGTGGTGTTGCTGTCGGTGGTGGTGGTGGTGTTGGTGTTGTTGTTGCGAGTTATGGCGAAGCAAGAAATCCTCGTCGCCACAAAGGAAGCTTCGTGCAACCACGAGTGGTTTAGAAAGCATTGTTTGCGTGAGCAATGTTCTGTGTGTGTGTGTGTGCATGTGTGTGTATAGGTGTGTGCGTGTTGGTGGCTGAAATATGCACCCAAGTGTTGGTTTTGCCGCGTGAGGTGTTAAATTATCGTTTTAAGGGTCAGGAGTGAACGTTGAACTCTGCGAAATGCGAAGAGTGAACAAGTGTAACGCGAACATAACAGTGTTAAGAAGAATGTTAGGTGTGTGCGTGTGTGCGTGTGTGTGTGTGTGTGTTGAGACGGGGGGAGGGAGGCGTGAATCCGTCTTTCTTTCCAGGTGTCCGCATTCTAGCATTGAATCGCATTTTTTCGCAATATTTCGTGCATTTCAATTGCTTTTGCGAGGCTTTTAACGTAATTTAACTTGATTCCAAATATGTTTCCACTTCAAAATTGTCAAAAATTTAGAAATTTTGAAGTTTTGAAACACCTGTCTAGAAATTACAAGAATATTCAAATGTGTTCGTATTTTTAGACAAGATTCTGCAAATTTAACTAATCTATTAAAACATTTATAAATAATTTTTCGTCAATTTAATTAATTTAATTTCTTTGCAAACCTCTTCAACGATTTCTATGAAATACTTAAACTTTTAGAAATTTTTAGAATTTTAAAAAAGTTTTTAATCAAAGTTTCTCATTCAATTTCCGATTCACTTCACGAGTTGTTCAGTGTAATTATTCGTTTTCCGCATAAACGTTGCTAATTTCAAGTGATTGAGTTCGTGCGCTCCAATGAGTTTGGATTAAATTTACCTAAAATGTTGCCATGGAGACAAATTAGTGTTGCGACGAATCGCAAAACTCATTAGTCATCGCAGACGACGCTTTAATAAACGCCAAACAAAAGCAGAAACACCTGCCGGCTGCGAGCATTTCTAATTCATTAAGATCAGATCGGGGCATACAAACACACACGCACACACACACACACACAGGCACACACACATGCACACTCAAACACTTATATACAAATAAATAAATGCACGTACATGCCCAGTGAACAATTCTGTGAACGCAGGCAATAAGATTTGCAAGACTTTTCTAAATGCTTGTGAACGAATTGACTATTTAAAACATTGTAAACCTTTTCGCAAGTGTATTCACAAGTGTATCAATTTCATGTGATCGCAAGTGTGTTCAATTCATTGTTCAATTCACATTTAAAATTAAATTTGTTTACGGTGCCTGATGGTTTTTTTATTATTATATTTTGTATTGTAACATTGTAAACCATTCGCAAGTGTATTCACAAATGTATCAATTTCATGTTAAAATAATAATTTTTCGCAAGTGTTTATTAAGTGTTTACAAAAACTTATCTCTGAAAGCTTTTCAATAGTCTGAAACTTTTCAATAGTCTGAAACAGACTTAATTTTTTATTTGAAAGAAATTTAAGTTTAAATCTTTTAAGTTGTAAATAAGCTTCTTCTCAAAATATTATTTTCTGTAGAGTTTTCTACGATTTTAAGTAAAGTTTTATTTATCATAGCAACAGATTTAAAATTTTCTCTACAACAATGACAATTTTATGGATTCACTCAATTCAACTCCACCACAAAATCAATGATTTTCTGAAATAAAATTTAGGAAACAAAGTAGAAATCATTTTTTTAGCTCTTAACACTTTAAAATTTACTTTACATATAAAAAAAACATTATTTTAAATTTATATTCATACTCAAAAAAATTTAAAAGTTTGTGTGCCGAAAATGTTTGAAGATTTGGAAGGATAAATTTTTTACGTTTTTAAAAAAACTTCGTAAATTTGTTATTGTTAAGTATTGATTTTATTATTTAAGGACACCTACACCTTATTTACAATGGTTTTCAGTAAAGTTTTAAAAGGAATTACAAAATGTTGATATTAATACAATAAAAGAAAATATTTTTGCAAGTTTACTTGGAAAAATGTAAGCGAATCGTTTGTTTGCTGGGTGTCAACGTGGTTGTCCTGGACATATAAAAGAGAATAACAACAACGACAGCAACAATAACAACAATAACAGCAATAACAACAACGACAGCAAGAACATCAATTGCTTTAACCGACAACAGCTTCCAGGAAGACCGATAATAATAATAAGGAAACGCAGGCAGAAGAACAACAACAAACACTGGTAATTACAAGGAAAAACACCAAGGAATGCAACAACAACAACTGTCAGAAACAAGGAAAAACAACAACCAAAAGAACAACAACAACAACGAAAGCTAACAGCTGCCAGGAACATTCAAAATATAAGCCAAGATCTCGATGACAATACAGGGCAAACAGAAATCCTATTAAACTGAAAGCGTTTTATGGAGATGAAAAACAAGAAAAAATGGTGTGATTTCAAGAGATTTGAGATTGAACGATATGGAAAAAAAAAACAAATGGAAAATTAAAAAGGGTCTGAGAAGTGCGATAACGTATATCATCTCGAATTCGACACCAGATCGAGATTTTATAACTAACGTTGTCTCGTATCGTGGAAAATAGGACTCGACGATTTCAAAATTGAGAGAATCACCATAATCGTGTGAGAAATACCCGATTATAAGGGGAAAAAAGTTGCAGCCTGGTAAGAAGAACCTGAAAAACCTGTAAGAGGAACCTGATAAAAAGAAGCTGGACAAAGAATCTGGTAAGAAGAACCTGGGTAAAGGGATCTCGTAAGGATTCTGCCTCCAAGCCTCCTTTTAAGGCTGTAAATTTCAACATTTCTCAAAGTTTACTCATTTTCCCATTCAAAATATTTGCCGAAAATGTGTTATGAAACTATAAGTCTCATAAAAGCCTTAAAAGTTAAACGCACGAAGTCGTTGAAAGGCTGTAATTCTGAATGAAGGCTTATCAACCCCACTATCAGTTTGACTTTCGAAACGATCAAATTGTGTTCACATCTTTATAGCATTTTCCGAGTTGCAGAAGTTTTTACAACGTGCGATAAACGTATCCATTTTAAGAGCTTCGCACTCAAAATAACACCAAAAGTCAAGTCGTTTATAGTTGGCCGCATTTCTACAAAAATGTCGGCTGTAAAAGATTGTGGTGTTGCAACTTAACACCTCTGCCATTCATACAAAAGACAAAAACCACAAAGCAGAATCTCTTTCAGCTTTTGCACTCTTCAGCTTTTGGTATCCTTCAGGTCGCTTCATTTAAAATGCCCAAGAAAAATATTTACATGCCTTGCAACGCAGTTTTGAAGCAGGCAAGAGTGCTGCAACCAGCAGGGGACATTCGTATATAAGCTTACAAATGTAAGCATTGCAAGCATTTGCGTATAAGCTTACAATTGTAACCCTTCGAATTAAGAAAACGCTTACCAAATACAGCAAAAGAGTATTTTGCTTTTATTTTTAACCTACTTTTTAAATGTTTCCTAATTTTGTGTGTAGTAAGTGTTTTGTAAGCTTTTGAAAACACTTACAAAACCCTTACAAAATGCTTACAAAATGCTTACAAAAAGGCATTGTACGCTTTTTGAAAACCAAACGTAAAAAAATTGTTTGCAAATATTTTGTAAATATTATGCAAAATTACCTGAAGACTGGTCTGCCAAAGACTGCTAATAGAAATCTGTAAAATGTTTACAAACGTGCGGGAAACGATTTTCAATAACGTTTGACTAATGCGGTAAAAACTTGTATTTGTTGAATTATTGCAAAGGAATTGCAGATTTTGTTGCACATAACAAGATCACCTACTTACAAAATTGTCTACTGGGAAGCGGAAACAGCAACAGTTGCACCAGGCTTCGGTCTGCATAAAAGCGGAACAGTAAAAAAACCCATTGATTTACTCAATTTCCGTAGATAGAATTTAGAAGCCTGTTAGCCATTTTTGCAACGTTAATGTTGGCTGCTCACTTGCAGCTGCAGCAACACGTTGGCACACACAAAACCGAGAAAAGCCGAAGAAACACGTTGGCTGGAATTAAATGTGAAGCCACTTTAAGAGCTTTTTTGCATGTTGTGTGTGCTTGAGTGTGTGTGTCGTGTGTTTGGTGTGTGTGCATGTGTTTGCGGTGCATGCATGTGTTCGGGCGGGCGTGTGTGTGTGTGTGCTGCACGTGTGTCCTCGCTGCACATTCGGCTGCCTTCTGCGCCCGCTTCCAGTGCACGTAATCACAGCGATAAAACACCTTCGAGGCTCGTTTATTGATTAAGCGGCCAGCTTTGTTGCGGCTCGAGGCTCAAAGCCAAAAACACGAGCTCTGATTGGGTCGCACACAATGCGACGTACAAAGGCTGCACCCGGTTGGCTTGCCCCACCACATACATGAAGAAAAACCGATTGCTCAGAAGCCCCGATAAGTGATTCTGTTTACAGGCTTACAAATCGAATGGACTTCAATTAACTGCGGCTTTTCTATAAACGCTTATAAATTTACGTTTGTCATCATTGAGTGTCCAGATAGTGGATGCATCAGTTGAATAATCGGTGCAACTAGGGGGAGCTTTTAAATTGCAGATTTATAGTTTGTTAAATGCACGAAAAGAAATTAAGTTTTAGCAAAACGAATAAAGAAATTATTTTTTTCAGCGACTATTGTGACGGTCCTGCATTTTAGTTTTATTACATGGAATTGGGTTGAAATTCTGGATACTTTCAAACATTTCAATTACTTCAGCTACTTTCAAGTACTTGTAGATTTTAAATGTTAATTTTCTGTATACTTTCAAATACTTCAAGTATCCTCAAATATATCAAACACGCTAAACTTCCGAGTATTTTCAAATACTCCAATTACTTGTGGTGTCTACAAATACTTTTCCGACTGGAGATATTTTCAAATACCTCAAATACTCCAATTACTGTTAACATTAACTCTCAAGTACTCAACTTACTGCAATCACTTTCAATTACGTTTATTATGCTGAAATGTTTGGTAGTTTTAGATGCCCAGAGTACCGCAAGTACTTTCAATTACTTTAATTATGTTGCAGCTGGATACTTTCAAATACCTCAAATAACTGTACATTTAAAGTACATTTAAAAATGTTTGTATTTTTAAATGCTTTAATTATGTTAAAATTCTGGATATTTGCAAATACTTCAATTACTTTAAAGGATCAAATAAAATAACAAGAAGGTGTCCACACGAACTTGAGGTATTTTAAAAATATGGAAGAACTTTATGCGTTCTTAAATAATTGAATACTTGAGGGTATATGAAGTACTCGAAGGTAACTGAAGTAATTTAAGTACTTGTGGCTGGATTATTTGAAGGTATTTTAAATTAATGAGAGTCTGCGTATTTGGAGAAATTCGAATTACGAGTAATTGTGAGCGATATTTTGCGCTTTGAAAGTATGTACTTGTAATTTTTGTGATTACATGAAGTATGAATGAATGTAGTGAAAGTAAATGAAGATACGAGTATTTGCAGTAATTAAAGGCATTTAAATGATAAAATTGAGTTCGTAAAAAAAAAAAATAAACGCATTAAACGGTAGAAATGTAATTTCCTCTTGTCTCTTCCCTCCAAGGATTCGTTTAGAAGCAATTAACAAGCTGGAGCCCGCATTTTATAGATCTGTGTAAAGTTGAAGCATTTTTGCAGAAAACCTTTTACGAGCTCGCAGTTAAATTATCACGCACACACACACACACACACGCACATACGCAAATACCACACGCACGAATTCTAAAAGGATTTCGAGATTGCATGGCATTAAAAAACAAATAAAATGAGTAGCAAAAGTAATTACGATTGCTTAGCAACCAGCAGACGATTGTAAAATGCACGGGAGCAAAGCAGACAAATACTGGCGCACACGAACACGCCACACGTCGTCCTTACACACCACACGTCGTCCTCACACATTCCAGGCATCACATGCTGCTGGCCCCAGGCGGGCCCATCAACAGGGTCATCAGCTGCTTCAACTGCAGTTTTAACAAGTCGTCGCCTCCAGCGCTGCACTCCGGCCGCCCCCGTGCGCGAGAAGTGAACGTAAATACGAAGCACAAGTGCGACGGCCACCGCAACAACACGTTGCATCAGTTTTGTATCCGGTTTGCAACCAGCAGACGGCGTCCCAAAATTGCGCTTCCTCTCCCGGGCGCTGTGATTGCTGGTGCTCGGGTCGATATTTGATGCAGGATGCCATAGAAATGATGAAAAACAAGCTTAATGTGATGCATGAATGCAAGCTTGTCATAGCGGTGAGAGTGTGCATGTGTACCTTGTGTGTGTGTGTGTGTGTGTGTGTGTGTGTGTGTGTGTGTGTGTGTGTGTGTGTGTGTGTGTGTGTGTGTGTGTGTGTGTGTGTGTGTGTGGTTGTTGTTACTGCCTTTATTGATGTAAATTTATGTGATTAAAAAACGATTGCGGTCACTGCTTTCCCAGTTATTTGCTGCTGGCTGAATTTAGTAGCTGCGCAGCGTTTATTGGAACAGAGTTGCCAACTAGAGCGAAAGTTTCACTTAATTTGAATATGGAATTTTGTCAAAACAAAATTTTAAGTGTAACAAAACACTGAGTGCAGTCGGTACAGCGATTCGATTTAAAGTTTGTGTTTACTAACTAAGTTTTTTGATTTTAGATTTTCGCTTGAAAATGTTTATTTTTTTATTTTTTTTTTTTGTTAAAAATTGAACTATTAAGTAGTTTTATATGTTTATAATTTTATAAAGTCTTTTCTATGTTGTATTAAGTCTGAATTTTTAGCTCAAACGATTTTTAGCTTGGGCGATTTTGAGTTTAAACGCTTTTATGTGACTTTAAAATATTTTACACCATTTTCTTATAAGATTCCAGGTGATTCTGCGAACACTTCGAGGAGATTAAAGTATTTTTGCGCAATTTTAAACGATCCCGTGTGCTTTTCGGCGTTTCCGTGCCTTTCCATGCAATTCAATTTCAGGAATTCTTTTAGTAGATGTTAATAAATTGAAGATTCTTCATTATTCAGATTTCCAAGAAAATAATTTACTCGATTTGTAGTGAGAACAAAATTATTAAACTTTATTTTATACGTTTTTCCGCTAAAAACACGTCGCTTTTCTTAATTAAGTGTTAATTAAATTAAATGTTTCAACGAGAGACTTTAATTCAATTTATGAAAGCTGCG
Organism: Sicus ferrugineus; assembly: GCA_922984085.1. Classification (NCBI taxonomy): domain Eukaryota; kingdom Metazoa; phylum Arthropoda; class Insecta; order Diptera; family Conopidae; genus Sicus; species Sicus ferrugineus. The sequence goes on along the minus strand of OV277349.1, from coordinate 9,138,621 downwards.
TACATTCAATGACGGTCAGCAACTCGTACGCTGCGTGCCATCAACTCGTACGGCTTCAGTCGGCAACCACTTTGGCTCTCGATCTCCAAGAAACGCACACTCGCACACAGACGCACACACTGATGTACACACGCATGTGAGCCGCAGCATGCCGAGCGAAATAACGATGCACTTGCACACAGGAACACGCACACACACACGTACACAAGAACACGAACAACTACACGGAAACGTGGTGTAAAACTGTAGTTGAAGCTGTTGAAAGGTTTTAATTTTATTTTTTGTTTATTTTTCTCGCCTCATTTTAAAGTGTCTCAACTTCTACGCGAGAGGTTCAAATTAATTAAAATGTCTTTACGAAAATCAATGAGACCGAAATGCAACTATTTGCAGTGGCAACATTTTTTGCTATTAAAACTTCAAAACATAAACAACATTTTTAAAAAAAAATTGTTTTTCGTTTGCAATCAACTGCAATTGCTGCGAGAAAAGACAGAATTTCGGAAGTCCTATCAAATGGGAGTGAAAAGTTAAAACGAGGAGGAGAGCGGAGCAAAAGGGTGGAACTTTGAGGTGAGGAGGGAAGGGAAGGAGGCGGGGTGTGCAAAAAATGGAGGGAGAGGCAGAGATAAAGGGGAAGACAAAGAGATAGAAGGGAGAGAGAAAGTGTTAGAGGGGAGAGAGAGAGAGAGAGAGAGAGAGAAGGGAGTGAAGGGAGAGAGAGTTAGAAGGAGGGGAAAGAAATAAAAGGGGTGAGAAAGAGATAAAAGACGAGTAAGAGATAGAAGAGGGGAGAAGAAATAAGGGGAGAAAAAGTGATGGAAGAAAGAGAAAGAAGTGGAGAAGAGACAAAGAAAGGAAGAAAGAGGGGGATACAGGGAAAGAGAGGATCATAGAAATATGTAGACATAGAGAGGAGAGAGAAAGAGGGAGGAGAGGAGAGCGAGAGAGAAAGAGAAAGAGAGGTTAGATACAAGAGAGAAAGAAGGGAGTGAGGGAAAGAAAGGAGAGAAATGGACTGACAGATAGGTGAGAGAAAGAGAGAGAGAGAGAGAGAGAGGGAAAGAGAGTGATATAGGAAGACGAAGATAGAGAGAGAGAGAGAGAGAGAGAGAGAGAAGAGGCAAGTTCTTTGTTTACCAACAGGGTCGCTGAACTTTCTTGAAATTTAAAACCTGCTGAGTCATGTGAAGCCTAATGTATTTTTATTGCGTATGTGCGTGTGTATGTGTGCTCTTTAAAAACCCATCGAAAATCGCGCTCGCGTGTCTGCACACGAGTGTGTAACTCGCTTCAACGGCCGATTTGCTGGCGGGCCACCGTTTTCGCCCACCAACGTGTGTTAAAATTCCCGTAATAAAACACAACTAAATTCCTCTAAAGTGCTTGAAAAATATTTCTTTTGCTCTGTGGGGAAAAACCAAAAAATTTTTATATTTGTGCAAAAAAGTCCAAAATAACAAAAAAATTATTTTAAATACAAAACCCTGAAAAAAGATATTTTCACGTGTACTCGTGTGTTTCTTCTCAAGAGCGTTTTGGCGCTCTCAAGTAAGTTTTTCTCTCTTTTCTTACGTATTGCGGTACATTTAGTAGTGTCGAGTAGTGTCGAGGACTGTGAAGATTACGAAGTTTCTATGCGAGTGTTGAAATATCTCTGAAATTTAGATTTATGAGCAGAAATTTAACGCTACATTTAACTTCTTTATTATTTTTATTATTGTTATTGCACTTTTACACATTCTCAGAGATATTTAAGATTGTTTTTAGAAGTGGAAAGTTATATGGAAGGCATTGAATTGTTATTGTGGCTCTGCTGGTTGTCGCAAGAAAGCTGAAAACCCAAGAAAGCCACGACAAAAGCAAAGCAAAGAGGCTCTCAGGACCTTGTGTGACCTGCTGTTGAAATCGCTACCTGCGTCCTCAGAAGGTACTCGGGCAGGTTGACGAATGATAAACCCGGAATAATGAAATGGAAAGCTCAGGAGAAGAGCTTCACCCTCAAAAATATCGCAAGCTGAACGACGATTCGTCGACGTTTCGGTATTTCAATGTCGTTTATCAAGGAAATAAATTTTGAAGCAACTACGGCTGCTGTGAACGGTGTGGAGGAGGGTAGCAAACGCCTCTGTTTGCAGAAAGAAGGGTTGGGGAAAAATATTTTCCGCCCTCACGCATTCCGCAGGAATCCCCTGGCACACAAAAACATTTTATTACGCTTGTGTTGAATTCTTGTTATGCTTCGTTGAGTTAACAAGCTTTGAACAACAACTAAAAAGAACAAAAACAACAGCAAACACAACGACAACAACACTCGCAACGACAACAACAACAACACTCGCAACGACAACAACAACAACACTCGCAACGACAACAACAGCACGAGCTTCCGCACTGACAATTACAACGTCGCCATCTGCTGAAATTTGCATGAATTGATAGCAGCAGCAGTTGACAGCTGTGGTTGTTGTTTTTGTTTGTGTTGCTTTCCTGAAGTACTTTAAAATTATTTGATTTCTCCTCCAAATGGTATCTCAATTAAATCTTGCTGGCAAATAATGACATCCTGATGTTTTGAATTGAAGCGAGACAGTGAGAAGCGTAAAATTCTTTTTTTCCCTTTCTTCTTTAATTCCTCTTCCCTTTTTCTTCCCTCCTTCGTTCGACCCTTCTATAGTTTTCTAATTTCTTTTGTCTGTCTACTCCTATTTCTTCCTTTTTATCTCTTTTTTACCTCTTTTATTTGTCTTTTTTTGTTTCCTTATCTAATAGTGAATTCTTTTCTTCCTATTTTTCAATTTCTCCTTCTTCTTTCTTTTATCTTCACATTATTTTCTTAGTTCCTTCTTCCTTCCTATTCGTTCTTGCTTTCCTCTTTTTTCAACGCTTCATTCTTTCTCAGGTTTTGTTCGATAATTTTTTCTTTCTCTTATTTTTACTTCTTTCTTTATTACATTTTTCTTGGTTAATTTTTGTCATCTTTCATTTCTTCTGCTTTTATTTCTCCTCTCACACTTCTATTTAACTTCCTCTTTTCTCTTTCTTCTAATCATCTGTTTTCTTTCACTTTTTACTCATTTTTTTTTCTTTTCTTTGATCCGTTTTTACAGTTGGTTCGTTTCTTGCGTTGTTATTGTCGTTGTCGTCTACATTGATTCTGCCTTCTTTTGACGTTAATGTCATCGTTGGTTTTGTTATCGATGTTCTTCCACTTGTTTTGAGGACCTCTTTTCATTTTCCTGGAAACCTTGACACATTTTTGTGGTGACTTTTGCACAGTAAATATTGCTGTTGTTTTTGTGGTTGTTTTCGTTGTGGTTTTCAGTATTGTTAATGTTATTATTTCCTCTTACTTCGTCCTTCGAGCAGGATATTAAAGAGAGAATTACAAACTGTTTTGCACGTATAATAAAAAAAGGAAACAAAAAATGAACAAAAAAGAAGTTTCAACAGTTTAGAAATTCTCAATTAAGAAAATGTTTCTATAACTTTCTTTCTCTTTCTAATTCTTATTCCACTTATCGTGCCTTACTCTCTTCTCTTCAGATCGTAAGTCTCTCTCTCTCTCCGTCTCTCTCTTTCTCGTTGACACTGTAATATCCTGGAAACGGTACTCAAAGCGTTTCTCCTTCCCCGTAATTCCTGTCAATATATTCTGTTCGGATTCACGCTAAACTGAACTTCACAATTAATTTCGCCCAATTAGTTGTCAGTAGCAACCAAAGGAGAACCAGGAAGGCAGCCGAAATCAGTAAACCTCCGACGGCGGTTGAAAGGATAACAAAAACAAGAACACGAAAACCAAGGTTGGCTGTATGTATGTGTGTACGAATACATAAAAGCAGCTCTGAATTGTCTTGTAGTAAAACTCCGCCTGCTTGTCAAATGAAATCGTTGATGTTACAACACGAGTTGTTCGAAACCATTTAAAATGAACATAAATTCTCTTCTCTCTCTCTCTCTCTTTCTCTCTCTCTCTTTCTCTCTCTCTCTCTCTCTCTCTCTCTCTCCTGTCGCCCTTCCCATCTTGTCGTAATCGAGATCGTCGCCTCTTGCCATCATCGTACTTTTACAGAAAAGTAAATATAAATTTCCTCTTTTTCCCTTTTCCCCAGCAATATTATTCGTCTACACTACGATGAGTATCAAGTCTCCCCTTTGCATCCTTGCGTCCGCAATCACCGGTGAATATATTGTATATTACTTCCTTGATCATCCTCTTGTAGGCTGCCTGCCTCCGCTTACAGGTTTTCTCTTCTAATCCTGCGCACCTGTTTACGCTTTCCATAGTCTCATTTTCTTTTATTTTATTTCAAAGATTCTCTTTCTGTCATGGCATTTTGAAACTTAACTTTGATGAGGATGACTACCAATTGCTGAAATTTCCATGTTAATCACTGCTCGGGTTTCATAGGGAAGAGGAAAGAAATGGCGGATGGGAAGGGAAGGCAAGGGAAGCAGTAATTTCGAGTTGAAGAGTATGTTTAAGGAGATGGGGATGGTGATTGCGCTGTGGAAGACGATGGGGAATGGGATGCTAATGGAAGACGATGGCGAATGAGAAACTAATGGGGAAGTGAATGGGTGGGGAAATGGATGGGAAGGAACCGTCATGGCGAAAGGGAATGCTAAGGGGAGGAGGAACGGAAAGATAGGGATGGTGATTGGGAAATAATAAAGCAATGAATTGAATATTCTGAAGAAGCAAAAAATTAACAGTTATTTTGTATTTGATAATCGGTAATCGGTATTACTAGTAATGAGGGTTTTTATTCATAAAATGCGGATATATTTCATTTCAAATAAACAGAGAGATAACTATATTTTTTATCCTTTGAAATTCTAGAGGATTTCAGTTAAATCTTCTTTTGAGTTTTCCTTACAAAAGATTTTCAAATAGAGTGCTAAAATCTCTTCGTGAATGCTTTCATTTGAAGTTATGCGCTGAAATTAAAGTTGCTTCTTCTCGTTTTTATACCCATAAATTTTAGTTTTCCCGTGAGTGTCTTCAATAAACTCGAGCATCCTCTCGAAATAGTCATTCGCTCTTCCGCGGATTTATTTGGCGGCACGTCTCTGCTTGGCGCCGCCAAATTAAAGCTTAAACTCAAACAAACAATTAACTCTCGCCGGATTAAATGTTTTAATTGCATCTCTGCCTCGATACTTGTGCTTCACCCTTTCCTGTTGCCGTCCCTCTCACTCCCGTCCCGTGTCTTCCTCTTGAGACTGAGTTACAGTAATTTTCATTTCGTAATTTTGTCAGCTACAAAATTTTTATTTTTCCTCTCTCCTTTCGTCAGGTCGTATTTTTGTCTCTGCTGCAGCTGTGCGCTGATTTTCGCCCGCAGATGGCAGCACCAGCTGAGAGAAATGACTGTCGTTCGAAGATAAGAGTGACTGAGAGCAGGAATTCCGCTCCAAAGTACTGCAGGTTTGAAGTTTTCACTTACCTTTCTGTGTTTTTAATATTTCTGACTTCATTTTTTAATATTTTTTTATTTTATGCTTTTTTTTTGGCTTCTTAGTTTTCTTTTCAACTTTCTCTCTTTTATTTTCCCCCCGTGTTTTGCTCGCACACCCGCTCAGAAGCTTTAAAATGACAAATGCTATTCCTCCATCCGGCAACACTTCGGTCCGGCAGCTGCGGGTTTATTAAACCAACGAGCTCGGCGGCAGCTCATTACAAAAAGATGGCAACACTACTCGTTACTTATTATTATATATTTTCGTAGTGTTGCTGGCGGTTCGCTGCTGCTCTGCAACCAGCAGCTGGTGTGTGTGGTTCTGTGGTTTAATTGATTCTGTGGCAACGCTGGCCAATTTTATTAAACGTATAGCGACGCGATTGCTGTGCAGCAGACAGGCAGACAGGCAGGCAGGCTGCACGTGGTTTGTTATGCGTGATTTTATTGTTCTTTATTCTTGGTTCCATTCTGGCCATTTAATTTAATTGGTTCAAAATAAAGTCGAAGTTGTGCAAAAGCGTCCCGTCGCGTGTGAGCGAGGGAGGAGGTGGACTAGAGATCTGTGTGTTACTTTATATTTTACAGAGTTTCATGAGAGTTCCAACTGAACTCTCAACTATTTTAACTTACGATGGAAACAGACGAACAAACAAACAAGAAAGCTAGAAGAAATAATGGAGAAATGAAAATTAAACAGAGACACGAAAAGTAAACAAAAATACAAGCAACAGAAATATTTGCAAGATCAGGAATCAAGGGAAACAAACAAAAAAACAAACAAACAAACAAGCGAACAAACAAACAAACAAACAAACAAACAAACAAACAGAAGGGAGGCAAACAAAACTATCGAAGGTAATCACGGCAACAAATAAATAAACAAACAAATAAAAACTAAACAAACAGAGAAACAAACAAGCAAATAAAAACAAGCAAACGATCGAATAAACACACAAAAAACAAGATAACAAGCAAATAAACAAAAAAGCAAACAAGCAAAAAAGCAATCAAACAAAAGACAAACATAAATCCAACAAACAAACAAACAGACAAACAGACAAACACGTGAACGGGCAAACAAACGGACCGTCAAACGAAAGTCAAGAACCCGCGAAGACAGGAAGTCAGCCAGTGAAGGAGTAAAATATACAGTTAGGAAGGATTCAAGGCAGCCCAGCAAGTTATTAACTTTTTCCCCCTAAAGAAACTCACAGCATACAATCAAAAATGTCGTCCGCGCAGACTGCGACAGCATTTAACGAAGCTTATCGCAGTTATTAGCGTTAATATAAAAAATAAGCAACAGTAGCCACACTCGTGAACGAGGCAGTCATTCCCTTCAAACACTCCACTCAAACTCCCTCCCCTCACATCCCCCAACCCCTCCAAAATGCCACAGCTTCCATCAACGTGCCGACAAGTTAAGCAGCCATCATTTCAATTAAAACGTGTGAGAAAAATTGTGTTGCATACTTAGCGGCGGTGTGCGAGAAGAGCGAAGTCACACACACACACACACACACACACACACACACACACATACACACACCCCCCATGCACATTAAATGAATCGAGCACCACTCGTGCAGTGAGTTCGAGCGCACTCTGAGTCCATTCAGTTTGCCTCCTGCTGCACTCAATCCTGGTCGACTGCATCCTGACTTTTAAGCAGGACAGACACAATCCTGGTTTCCTCGGCCTCTCTCTCCCTCTCTCCCTCTCTCATTAGACTTGCAAGAGACCCCACAATTTCATCTGTTCACTAAAATTCTCTTTAATTTCTTTTCCTCTTCGTCACTCGGCTGCCTCCGTCCCTCTCTTGCTTTCTTTCGCTTCACCGCGCTATCACTTCAGGTGCGTAAGCAGTATTTTTTCTAAGAGGGAAACATTTTAATTGTGTATGAAGTATTAATAGTTTTAAAATTTTTTTTAATCGATTTTTCGATTGTGAGGGGGTTTCTGAACCCCCTCGACACCCGTCCATTTGGCATCCCCCGTTCCTTTTTAATGTTTCTGTAGCGCGGATGCTCACCAATCTGTTTACATCACGTTCGAGTTTAAAATTTTTCTTATCACTTTCTTCCGTTTCGTTTCCTTTCCTCTTCCCCTCGCCCTCTCTCTCTGTCTGTGTCTCTCTCTCTCTCTTATACCACTCCATCTCTCTTCCCCACTCAAGCTCTCCTTCTCCTGGCAGACCACGAGTTATTCGCTTCAATTGGGTGAAGGTCAGCCCTGGTTGCCTTGCAGGATTTTTCTACCCTTTCACATTTCTTGCTGCAGATGTTTTGCAAGTTTTACAAGTAGCTTGTGATGGTGATGGTGATGGTGATGGTGATGGTGGTGGTTGAGGGTGCTTGTGGTGTGGTTGGTTAGGGCGGCGGGGTGGGGAAAGGGGAGGGGGAAGGTCGGTATGTTCCGGAAGAGGATGTTTCGAGTTTTTTGCGGCTTGTTTCTAACTTAAGTTTGAAGTGTGTGTGAACGAAAGCACTTGGCGGCTTTTTTCATATTCGAAAAGTTTTGTAGCAAAGTTTGCAAAGTTGTGAAGAGAGAGAGAGAGAGAAAAGCGCAAGAGTTTTGTCGGAAGCAGAATCTAATGAAGGCGAAGACTTTCAGATTTCAAGTGTAATTAGAAGTTCGTATTACTTGCGAGTTCGGTTTAGTAAGCAGAAGTGAAGAGAATAAATAATTAAATACTCGTAGAGTTGAATGAAGTTATTTATCAAATTTTGTTGAAAAGAGATTTTGTTTTAACTCCTTTGGAAATTCAGAGAAGCCGAAGAGTTTATTTAAAAGTTTTCGTCCCTTTTATTGTCTTTTACACCCTACACTCGAGCGGAGAGTATATTCAGTTTATTCTTCCGTTTGTAACGCAGAGGAGGAGACGAAATAGATATAGAAAAGTATAAATATTCTTGCTCAGCCTCACCTGCTGGATCGATTTAGCTCTGTCCGTCCGTCCGTCTGTCTGTGTGTCTGTCTATCTGTCCGTTGAAATCACGATTACGGGAGAACGGAAAGAAGTATCGCGATGAAATTTGGCACAAGTATTCTCTGCTATGTAGGGCAGTTTGGGATTGAAAATGGGCGCGGTCCGCCTACTTACACAAAAGTTGTGAACTGGCGAAGTTATCATTTTTTTGGCTACTCGGGCGTAGGGTATTTAGACTTCGGCCTGGTCGAAGACAACACTTTTGCCTGTTTTTAGTTGATGTCAACATGCATGACTCGGTCATGGATGATGTCATTGATGTTACATCGAACATGACATGATTATGAGCGTGGAACTTATTGCGTATAATAAAAAATAGAAAGGCAATAATGAATAAAAGAGAATCGTATATAAGTGAAAGACCAAAACTGTTCTTATTTCGGTCTTTTATAGCCACCTCTGCGCGTTATTTGTAGAAACAAACTTTGATTTGTGAGTTCATGCAGTGTACAAACGTAAATTTAAATTAAGTGAAAGTGAAATGAATTAAAAAAAAACCTAAAATCATTTGATGAATGCAATTACTTTGAAAGTAATGTTAAAAGAGATTTTTAATAACCATTTTTGACATAAATGTTATAGAAATCGGTGAAGATAACAATTCTTTCAAAACGATGTTTAATTCGATTCTCTTTCTGCGCATTCTTTCATTAATTTCTTTCCCTTATTCATTCATTTACATTTTACAAGTCAAAGAAATCATTTTAATAACTTAAAGAATGAATGAATTCTATTAATTTTCTTCACATTCTTCCATTCGTTCGTTTAATTATCCATTCATTTACTTTTTGCTAGTGAAAAACGCATTTTGATAACTTAAGGAACGAATTTATTCAATTATCCTTTTATTCATTCTTCCATTCATGCATTTCCTCTTGAATAGTTCAATCATTCATTTTACTGACTTCAAGAATAAATGTCAGTGATGACATTATATATGACAGGCCATACATGACGCGATGGATATTATTATAAAAATGTAATCAATACACAAGTAGAAGGCAGTTGTCATTGATGACATTATCAACGGCCGGACGGCATTTCCTGCTGGATAACCATGAAATTTAAGTCATCGAGGAGTGAAATAAGCATGCTTAGCATGCTTCTCCGCTAAATAGACCATTTTCAAGGATGAAGAATTCAAGGTTCGAAAAACAATAATTTAGATAATTGGAAAGAGTTGGATGAACGAAGTAGTTGGCAGGCGGCTTTCTTAAGGAAAAATGAGACGAGGAACCTCAACAGGATATCGTTTCAAGCGCTTGTCATTCAGTTCAACGACAACAACAACAAATAAAAGTTTATCTCAAACGACAACATATTGTTGAGAAAGAAACACGTAAGAACAACAACTACATGGGACAACACATACAATATAATGAAATAGGTTTTTATACGCTATTCCTGAAATCCCAGAAATCTATTATCCTTGACTAAATTTGCTTTTGCTTTTTCGCATCTCAGGTCGGAACAGGAGAGAGTTTAAGTCCTCACGCACCCTTGCTGTTGCAGGAAAAGGGAAAACAACAAATCCCTTCTTTTTTATAACGCTGTGGATAAAAAAGCATCAGTGAAGAAAGGATTGAGCGAAAAAAGTGCTGAAACTCAAGCAAGTATAAAATTGAAGATATAATTTAGAAGAGGGTGCGGGGGACAGGCGAGGGTTAAATGAACATGAAAAACATGAATAAATGTTATTAAAACTCAAACTTTTTGCTGTAACCAAATTTTACTACTTTTGTCTTTTACATTTTTTCCCAATGCTTTTGTGAAACCCAAGCTTTCCTCTCCATTTCTTCCCCTCCATTTCCCCCACCCCTCCAGTTTCCTAACTCTCCATTTTTCCTGCTACAAAAGGAAGAAAGTAATAAGTAAGGGAAAGCGAAGAAATAGTGAAGGAGGGAGCATGAAAATGCGATGGTGAGTAGGGGGAGAGGAAGAATAAAGGATGAACTGAAGCATAAACAACGAGGACTGTGATATCAGTAGAGTTTCCAGCGTGGCCGGAACTGTTGCTTCCGATTTCCGGCTTCGTCACAAAGTGCTGCAGATAAAGTTAATACATTCGAGCAGCTTAAAGCAGCAACAGCAACAATGGTAACAGCAACAGCAGCAGCAACAACATCAACAACGACAAAAACAACAACAACAACAACCTTTGGCAAAGAAAAACCAGTGGTAGCCGGAAGTAGTAGCAAAAATAAGAAAACTCAGAGACTAGAAAAATAGAGAGAAAAAAATTAAGTTTTAAAAAGTGCAACAACAAAAAGATTTCACTTAAAAATTAAAATTTGCATGACAACAAAACCGAAAGCTATTAAAAAGTGTAAAAATAAAGAAATATATCAGGAAAAATTCAAATAAAATTATAACAATCACAGTAAATTGAAACTTAAATAGAAGAAACAAATGAAAACAAACAGCAACACAAACTGCAACATCTACCAAAAAAACAACAAATAATTTTATAAAACGATAACTTAGCCTGAGCCATAAAAATGCGTTGAAACTTTTGGGTGTTAAAAGGATAAAAGAAAAGTTTTTCCAGTTTTTCAGCTGCAAAAAAAAAAGAATGTTTCTGGCTCTCAAAGTTTTATAGAAGAAAAGAAGGAGGCGGTTTTACAGACAACCGCACTCTGTCACCCACAAACTGTGATGCATGCCGAACCGCAAGCCAACAACCTTTTTGGCTAAAAATTCAATAAAAGTTTCTCTCCGGAGAACTACAATTTTCCCAGTTTTTGATTTCTTAATATTTGTTTTTATCAGAAACTAGCAAATACCCGTGTGAATTTCCGGAAATTCCTTAAATCGAGGAAAATCCCTTACTCATCTCTTGCTTTATTTCCCATGTTTTTACCCTATTTGCTGCTAGTTTTACGTAAAAAATCTAATTTCTGAGTTTTTAAATTGCTTTGAGGAATGTAAAATCTTTATGAGATTTTTTAATTCAGTGTGAGATTTTTTAATTCACGTGAGATTTTTTAATAAGTAGTTTGGGCACTACTGACAGCATCGGTAAACAAGATCTCGGTGTGGTTCTGGCTAAACCGATCCCTGGTGTCCAGTGTATGACGGGTTCTTTGGAGGATGGCAAGGTGTCGGGCCCCGAGTAAGAACGTCAAAGTTATGACGAAACCAGGATGTAACACCAATGAGGTCGGAGAATCGGCACCAGGACGAACTGTCGACAGCACAGCCGCTCAACCCATCAAAAGGTTAGGTTAGGCTGACCAATTCGCTTTGTAAGAGAAGCAGAAATCATCGCTTAAATGGGCCAGGAGCGAAATTCCAATTCCTTCAAAAGGAATTGAGGCTTCCTCAATCTTAATTTTTTTGTTTCAGTGAGTTACACGCACATTCCATCGAGAGAAATCTGGAGGATTGGCGGCCCAGGCAGACGTAGATGTGTAAGCTTTTACACAGATGGATTCCAGCTTGATGGTAAGGTCGGGTGTAGAGTACATCCAACCAGGGGAGCTTAAACTGGAAGAGTCTAGTTTGAGATGGGACAATAATGACAAATGCAAAGTTGCAAGGTCGTTATGGCCCTCTTTAAATCTCAAACGATTAAAGAAGCTAATGATCAAAAGCTAAACGATCAAGCTAATAAATCTTGCAAGACCTTTGATTTCTACAGTTGTAGCTGTAGTAAGCGGGCGTCATAGGCGAACATGCGAGGAGAATGGGTGTCTCCGTTTAGGATTTTTGTAGAAGCTGCCAAGACGAAGGCGAGGAGGAGAATATCAGAGAAATCTGCCTAAACATCATGTTTCTGGTTCGACCCAGGCATTATTGTATAGGCGAATAAAGAGGAATTCTCGGGTCCAGTGGCATTATAATGGGACGTTTTGTTGACCTAAGTGAGCTGGTCACACCGACTGCCACTTTAACCTAAGCTAACCTTTATTATTTATTTTAACTTAGCGTCACCTCCTGAATCGATTTAGCCCTCTCAGTCCGTCTGTCTGTCTGTCTATCTGTCTGTCTGTCTGTCTGTCAGTCTGTTGAAATCACGATTGCGAGAGAACGGAAAGAGGTATCGCGATGAAATTTGGTACAGATATTCTTTGTTATGTAGGTTTTGCAGTTTGGGAAAATGGGTAAAATCGGATGAAACACCACGCCTACTTTACATATGAATTGTAAAGGCATCTCGTTTTAAAAATGTTATAAGGTGAATATCTAACAAACCGTGTGAGATATGCATGCATAATTCTATTCCGGAATATATAGCGCCATTATAAAAATTTTGCAAAAAATTCGCGTGGTCTGCCCTCTCATAAAAAACTTATATCAAGCAATATCTCATAAACGGTATAAGGTATTAAGACGTAATTTTATCACGAGGTACAGTTAGACATTACACATTTGTTTACCAAAAATGGGCGTGGACCGCCCACTCATACAAAAGTTATAAATATCTCATAAACGGTGTAAAGTTTTAATGCGTGATTTTATCCTGGAGAAACATACCAAAATGTTTACCAAAATTGGCGTAGTCCGCCTACTTATACGAAAGTTGCCAACTGACGAAATTATTATTTTTTTCTGAGGGTAAGAAAGACAAAAAATTATTTATTATTTGAATTAAATATGTAATAAAAAATCGTTTGTTTAAATACAAAAATATTTAAAATTCTACGAAATTGTATTATATTCTTCTTAAAGTTTTGAAAAATTAAATTAAGAATTCATACAACTTCTCTACCTTGTAATTCTGCAACTTTACGATTTTACAAAGCAGGCGGGAACCTTGCAATACTTCAGCTTCAGCTTCAGCTGACTTTTCAACTTTTTCCATCAAGGTTTTGAGTTCTTTTTTCGTTCACTTTGAACAGCTTTAAAAACTGAAGAGTTAATTGCTTTTCGGTTTTTGTTTTTGCACTTCCCTTGTCTGTCTTTGTCACTGACAAGGACGTTTTGTAGTCCGCGTTGCTGTTGTTGTTGGCTGTACTCGGTGTTGTCGGTTGTAGTCAGTGTTGTACTGAGTTTTGGCCAAGTTCGTTCGCAAAAGTGCTTCAGTTACACGTTGCAGTTGAAGGGGGTATTAAAAAAAGTATTAAAAAAAGTATCAAAAAACAGTGCGAACAACATACGTGTTGGCAACGGCAAGGAAAACATCAACCAAGTAATAAGCTGACAATAGCAGATGGAGTTTTCAGAGTTGAAAAGTTTTAAATATTTCTTCAAACAACTTTTTCTTCAAAAAACTTTGCAGCTTTTTTCTGTAATTTTTTTTCTATAAAATATTTTGAACACAAGAAAATCACTTCAGATTTAAGTGCTCACGTGATGTTATCTCAGATGATGCTGTCATGCTGTGATTTCTGGCACGCTTTCAACACAACGCAACAAAAGCAGAAACAACGAAAAAGCAGCAAGATTCACTCATGCATCAAGTGTGCGAAATTCAATCACACACACACACACACACACACACACCCACTGATCACCTCATGAGGTTCTTAAGAAATTAGAGCCACTCGCTTCTTGTTTGCTTGCTGTCACGTGTCGCCTCCACTGAAGGCAACAAGCATGACAACAGCTGCAGCCGACGATGCACGCTTGAGTCTTCCTGCGCAACATGCTGCGTGAAGTGAGCTGCGTGAAGTGAGCTGCGTGTGTCTCGAGAATTCTAATTTTTCAATTTGGTATTAAAATGAAGAAGAGGTTTTGCTTTATTAGTTCATTATTTTCTCTTTATATCGACCAGCATTTATAAATGAAATCTTACGTTTAAATTAATTCCTAGTCGAAGTTAAAACAATCAAAGAAAATTTCTCTTTTAATAAAGAAATAATAAACAAATAAATCTTAAAAATTATTGAAACATTCTTATTTAAAATATTTAAATGTTCTGTGTCATCTAGAAATTCTTATTTACTTGAAACAGTTTTAATTATATTTAATTTTGTTTAATTAAATTTCATTTGATTTCGGAAGTGGATAATAATTGTAAATTTCTATAATAAACGAAATTTCACTCTCTTGCAAAGTCGCTCTCGTTTCAAACGAAATTCCGCTTGTGTTGTTGGCATTCTGAAGGTATTTGAATACTCAGCTGTGCGGAAATAAGCAAATATATGAGCATAAAAATGAAAAAAGAGGGCAGTTTTGGAGAAGAAGAGAAAACAAACAGTCAAAATACGATTTCAGAGAAGTAAATGTAAACACACGCGCAACTTCCAAAGCAGATTTCAGAGAATCACAACAGCCGAACTGTATTTGTTGTTGTTCTTATTCTAAACAACAACAACAATGTTGTACGCGTTCTTGTTGTTGTTCTTTTCGTATTGTCTCGTTGTATCTGGTGAATCCTTTTGCAATTTAAATTGTTATTTGAACTGTAAATACTTACATTTCTGTAAAGTCCGGTTTGTGAATGTGTTTGTGAGTGTGTGTGTGTGTGTACGCGGCTTTATCTCTACGTTTAATTGCATATGTATAGAGGGTGTGTGCATGTGTAGGTTTGCGTTGTGCGTATAAAAAATACGGGAGCAGAAAACCAATAAATGTGTTGATAAAGGATAAAACAATGCCACGCACACCAATGCAGAAGAATCGATGCAACAGACGAACATCACAATTGATCAAAAATTCACACAGACTCATTTATGTTTGCACATGAATCACTGAGCGAGTGTTTGCACATTGAAATCCTGTGTAAATATGAGTTGAAGTATGATTTCGAACGTGTTGCATACTTATGCTGCACACAAAATACCAGCAAGCAACAACAAATATTGACTTAGTCAATCAGAATGATTAATTGACTGCTGAATGATTAACTTTTGTTCGATGGTAGATGATTGGTAACTGAAAATTGATAATTGATGGTTGGTAATCGAAGATTAATGATCGAGACTGTTGGTTGGTGACTGAAAATTGGTAATTGACGGTTGGTAATTCAAGATTAGTAATCGAGATTGATGATTGTTGACTGATGATTGGTGACTAAAAATTGATATTTGATGGTTGGTACTTGAAGATTAATAATCGAGACTGATGATTGTTGACGGATGATTGGTGTCTGAAAATTGATAATTGATAATTTATGATTAGTAATCGAGATTCATGGATGTTGACTGATGATTGGCGTTGATTAGTGATTGCTAATTTATGCTTGATAATTGAGTACTGGCGATCAGTTGCTTTGTAGGTCATTCGTTCGCCTGCCACCTCCGAGGACGCGGGTTCGAATCCCGCCAACGAATTGGATGTCAACTTCTAATCAATTGCGTTTTTTCAAATCTTTCAGCGTACTTGAGGCCTCGCGCTCATCTTTGAATAAACTTAATATTTGTAAAGAATTCCAACCGTAAACTGGATTGTCTGGTAATTAACAAAAAATAAATTGTAGCTACTGATGATAGGCAACTGAAAATTTGTGATTGATAATTTATGAATACAGGAAATTATTTGCAGCCTTTCAATTTATGTTTCATCCAGTTTTTTTTAGTTTTTTTCTTTTTTGTTTTGTAGCTCTTAACTAAATAAAGTTTTCCTCAGTTCTTTTATTTTGCACTTTGTTCTTCCGTTTGCAACGACTGTAAATTCATTCTGCGGGTGGTAGGGTGTATGAGCTTCGGCCAGGCCAAAGTTAACACTCTTACTTGTTTATTTTCAATTTCTTATTTTCTATTTTTCTCTATTTTCCCCAGAAAAAAACTTGTAGAACAGGAAGTGAAAGCAGAAGATAGAAAAGCAATCACTTTTCTATTTGCATTTTTTCTGCCGTTTTTGTTGTTGTCTTGCAAGTACACTCGTAGCGACCAACATGCAACATTTGAGCAGTCAAGTGGCGACCATTCAACCTCACGTACAATCGTATGAAGACTTTTTTATGTTGTGCGGAAGTTGCAAAAGAATGCAGCTCGATCAGGGAAAATAGTTCAGGAAAAATAGTTCAGAGAAACTAGAAAATAGGAAAAGTAATGAAAAATAAGAACACAAAACCGATCAAATGTGTTGACAAGCTGGAAAGAAGGTTGAACTCGGCAGCTGAAATTGATGGAGGACTCAAGCAGGTGTAGATGAATGCGAAAAATGTCTGCATTCGAAACAGATGAAACAGAATTGGAAGAAAAGAAAACTAAATGGAAAACTGATAAAAAAACCAAAAATACACAAAATCTCACTGATATAATGCGATTTTCTTAAATTTCGAGGAAAAATTTTCTTATTCTTTCGTTTTAATTTTCCTTGCAGATTTCGTATAAAATTATTTTCGCGTTGCGTAATTGTAAATTAATACTTATAGTTATTGCAAGTTTCGCGCAAAGTTTGTACCCTGCCTCGCCCACCTCTACCGCCTCCCCCTTCCTCCTCAGCTAACTGTAGCTGTTTTACGACGAATAAAACTTTTATTATTCCACGCAAGCGCTCGCTGTTCGCTCTGAATGAATAGCATGTCATGCCGCACGCATAATATAAACTACGAGAATTCAATCAAAATTTTATTATTCGTGATTTGTGAGCAGTAGATGTGATTTTCATGCTACCGATTTTATTTTCGATTGCGTGTTTTATTTCAGGCAATCAAAAACCTCTCATGTTCTAGTTTTCGTTTATCACCAAAGTTTATACACACACACACACACACACACACACACTCACACACTAACACACTCACGTTTACGTTCGCCTTCCTCTCATCTCCTGCCAACCGCCACCGTTTCGACAATTTAATCCAAAAATCCAAGATATTCGTGACTATTAAAAATATTGGTATTGCTAAGCGATGGAGAGAAATACGAATACGCTTGAGTGAGTGAGTGTGTGTGTATGTTTGTGTGTATTCGTTAGCAATTTCCGTTGTTTCATTTCCCTCTCTTTTATCACGTGCTGTATGACTGAAGTTGATGAAGCTGTTAGGAATCTAAGTGGCGCTTATGATGATGGTGATGCGACGCTGGGTCGCAGTTGATGACTTCAGCAGCTTGAAGTGGGAGTAGGAGGAGGAGAGAGAGAGAGAGAATGAGTAAGAGGGAGGTTGAGAATGAGAAGGGGAATAAATTAAAGACGCAAAGACCGACTGAAGAAGTGAAAGCGCGATAGCGGTGGAGCGTGAAGCGGGGTCTGCAGTTACTAATCATTAGCGGAGTCCCTCTGAGGGAGTGATTTAGTGATGGAGTGTGAGAACAAAGACTCGATCCAGGGATGGAGTCACGAAAATAAATGAAGCAACGGAAGGACGGAGTGATAAGATATGAAGTTGGGAAATTTTTATTTTTACTTTTTATATTTAACATTTACCGAAAGAGTGACTGATTCGTGAAGTGAAGTAATGTAGAGTCAAGAAGTGGTGGAGCACTAGCGTGACAAAGCGAAAGGCTTGTTGAGTGACAAGGTTATAGAGGAATTAAACTGTGATGCAGTTGCAGAGTGATAGAGCGTGAGTGATAAAGTGACTAGCCAAGGTGATTCTTAAGGTGACAGTGGGAACTAACAATGGAGTGTGAGGACGATAGAATGATCAGGGGAAAGAATAACGAAATCACAAAATGTTCACCACCTGCGAATGATTTTTACTATTCTTTATATAGTAAAAGCGTAAACAGGTATATATTTCGGATATCCTGTATTTTTTAAGAGGTGTTTCATGTTAGGCGACAACCGCGCTGATGATACTGACCGTAATAAAATTGTTCTCTATGTAATCATATACTCTACAAAGCTTTCTACGAAAAGACTTTCTTTTCTCACGCCATTACATTAGAATAGAAATTAATTTTGCAGTTCTCTTCCCTGAATTTTCCACCCTTCTCGTCCTCATTCACATGGATAACCATCAAAATACGGGACACCCACCAAAAAGCGGGATGTGCAGGTCACTGAATTGTTGGCAACGAAATGCACGCGAGTACAAAAGAAACCGCAAAAAAAGGCGAAAGAACAACGAAAATTTATTAAAAATGGCTTGGAAAGAAAACCAAAAAAGCTTCGCGTGAAATTTCAATACCAAGAAAGGAAATAACTAACGAAAAAATTTGTCTGTAAAGAAAATAAAGAGAAAATGTGGTGAGAAGAGAAAAAGTGAAAAAAGTATTGGCGGGTGGGGGGCGTGGAGAGAGAGAGAGAGAGAGAGAGAGAATGAGAATTCAGAATTCTTTGCAAATTGTGTTGGCAGTAAAACTATTTTAAATACCTTTACGTGAATGGGAGCTACAATGGAAAGAGGAAAGCGAGGAAGTAAAAGAAACTCGGCAGGAGCACACAAAATTTCAGAAGTGGCAACGTTGATAGAGTCTGCAAGAGACAGGAAATCATACGCGCCGTGATTGCAGATTTTCAATAATGAGATTCTCTTTTGTGCCTTTCTATATTTGAAAAAGTTTACTATGATGTGTACTTATATTGAAAATGAGGCAAACTAGGTGTGAATTATATGGCAATAAAGACAACGTTTAGTATGTACAAACCAAAATACGATATTAACTAAGTTTATTGTGTTTAAGTGTAATAAAACTCAAATCCTTTCCCATTATCACAGTATGAATTTCGAGCTATAACTCGACTCTTCCAAAACTTTCCGATCTACTAGGACTATGACTGTATTTCACATAACATTTTAATTAAAAAGCTCTAAATAAATTGATTTGATATTTACTCAGGCATATTTAAAGCTACACAGTACGTGGTAAAATTTCGTATAAAATTAAACAATAAAAAGTAAAGCATCACAGCAATTAAGTGCTTAACAGCGACAACAACAATTAAAATTCCGACAACGATTTGAACAAAAGAGATGCTTCAGTACATTAAAGCGTTGACTTTCGAAAATTATGATTGTGTGTGTGTCCTTGTGTGTGTGTGTGAGTGTTTGAAAAAATACAACAACAAATACAGACCTCTTTCAAGCGCACGAAACTGAAATTGAGTGTAATTAAAACAAAACAATGCAAAGCAATTCAAAGAAAGCATGGGAAAGTCAAGGAAATTCAAATGGAAACAATAGAAAAAAGAAACAAGGCTGACAACAGCCGAACAACAACTACAACAAGCAGTACAAATACCGACAAATACCGAAACCACACGTACAAACATTTAAACCCAACCATTGTTTTTGCCGTGTTTCTTCTTTCGAGTTAGTGATGGCTGTAGTCGTAGGAGTGTTATTGTTATTTGTGTTGTTGTTGTTAATGAGGATGTTGTTAATATTATTGTTGTCGTCATTGTGGTTGTTGTTGTTGCTATTGTAAATAACGTTGTTTAGTGCTGAGTGCTTGTTTTAATATTTCTGCTCTTGATATTTACGATGCGTAGAAATACATGCTCACAATTACACATCCACAAACACATGCACACATGGACACCCTCTCAAGCACAGACATTTAACAAACAGAAAATTGTGTTCAGTCACTTGTAGAATTAGCGTGCTTTCGAAACATTTTCCATATAAGGAAAATCACTATCACCATCACCATCACTATCACTATAACCTCTATCACTGTCACTATAACCATCTCCATCACCATCACTGTCACAATCACTATAATTGTCACTATCATCATGAGTATCAATATCAATATAACTGTTAATATCACTATCTCTCACTATCACTCTCACTATCACTATCACTGTCATTATCACTGTTACTATCACCATCACTACCACTGACACTGTCACTGTCACTACCACTATCACTACCATTATCACTGTTACTATCGCCATCACTACCACTGTCGCTGTCACTGTCACTACCACTATCACTACCATTATCACTGTCACTATCACTATCACTATCAATATCGATTGCAATCAATGTCGCTATCGCTATCACTGTCAACATCACCTTGACTATCACCGGAATTCTATTTATTCAACTATTACTACCACAATCAGTTTCACTGAATTTTGAAAGTTTAAAGTCACAGTACAGAACTTCATCGTACGTTCCATCCGCCCAGTTTTTATACCCTACAGCTGAAGAGAGAGGGTACATTCACTTTCTTCTTCACCATTGGCACTGATGTCCCCTTCACCTTATCCGCTTAAAAACCCTTCATTCCTTAAAGTCTTCCACGCACGTTCTTTTCAGTTTCTCCCTCCCACAACGCCGGTCACCCACAATGAACCTGATTGTCTGTGTCATTTACACCTCAACGTATTACCCGGCGCCAGATACTCGTATTTGCATGCAGCATGCTTGCGCCCCCTAAAATATACAATCATCTGTTTCCACTGCACCAGAAGACCTTCACTTTCACTTAAGTTATACATGCAAATTTCGTGTGCAACACGAGCAACAGCGTCGTGGGATGGAGGGCAGTGGAGGCATTTAAACGTGACCCGAGACAGCCGTCCTTTCCACTGTTCTTCTTCTAGTTTTTTGCTCGTTATTTCTCTTTTTCAGGTCGTGTATTTTTATAAACTTCGGTGTGCGATGGCGTGTCCGTCTAATTGAAGTTGAAGGTTGATGGTGGGCGTTAAAAATGGTTCGTAAAATTAAAAGTATTCGGTGCAGTGACAGCTTCGATCCACGTAAGCATCACCACCGTCTCCCTCAGGTGGAGAGCATAATTTTTAATCATTAACCTCCTTGTCCTCGAAGGGTTTGAAGGCATTGAGAACTCAGGCTTGGCAAAAAACAGCAATTCAATATTTTGTCCTCGAAGAAATTAAATTGACAACTTAATTTTGTTGTAAAATTTAAGGTGAGTGTTAGTTACAGCAAGAAGGCAGAGGAAAGGGTGTAGGAACATTTTTTCCAAGGGTAAAATTGCAAGAGGAAAGGGAGAAGAAAAATTTGCTCGGAGCAAAAATTAAAATTAATGAACAAGAGGAAATTTTTTTCTTTTGCTAAGAAGAAACGGA
Organism: Sicus ferrugineus; assembly: GCA_922984085.1. Taxonomy (NCBI): domain Eukaryota; kingdom Metazoa; phylum Arthropoda; class Insecta; order Diptera; family Conopidae; genus Sicus; species Sicus ferrugineus. The sequence continues at coordinate 9,117,345 of OV277349.1, read as the reverse complement.
GAAGGTGATAGTAGTGGTGACAGTGACAGTGACAGTGACAGTGACAGTGACAGTGACAGTGACAGTGACAGTGACAGTGACAGTGACAGTGACAGTGACAGTGACAGTGACAGTGACAGTGACAGTGACAGTGACAGTGACAGTGACAGTGACAGTGACAGTGACAGTGACAGTGACAGTGACAGTGACAGTGACAGTGACAGTGACAGTGACAGTGACAGTGACAGTGACAGTGACAGTGACAGTGACAGTGACAGTGACAGTGACAGTGACAGTGACAGTGACAGTGACAGTGATATTGATAGTGACAGTAGTAGTGGTAGTGGTAGTGGTAGTGGTAGTGGTAGTGGTAGTGGTAGTGGTAGTGGTAGTGGTAGTGGTAGTGGTAGTGGTAGTGGTAGTGGTAGTGGTAGTGGTAGTGGTAGTGGTAGTGGTAGTGGTAGTGGTAGTGGTAGTGGTAGTGGTAGTGGTAGTGGTAGTGGTAGTGGTAGTGGTAGTGGTAGTGGTAGTGGTAGTGGTAGTGGTAGTGGTAGTGGTAGTGGTAGTGGTAGTGGTAGTGGTAGTGGTAGTGGTAGTGGTAGTGGTAGTTGTAGTGGTAGTGGTAGTGGTAGTGGTAGTGGTAGTGGTAGTGGTAGTGGTAGTGGTAGTGGTAGTGGTAGTGGTAGTGGTAGTGGTAGTGGTAGTGGTAGTGGTAGTGGTAGTGGTAGTGGTAGTGGTAGTGGTAGTGGTAGTGGTAGTGGTAGTGGTAGTGGTAGTGGTAGTGGTAGTGGTAGTGGTAGTGGTAGTGGTAGTGGTAGAGAGATTGTGATAGTGATGGATATAGTGATAATTATTTTATAGCTGAAGTGATGGTAACTGACAGTTAAAATTATGATTATTGTTTGTTTTTTTATACTTTTAATCTTTAACGTTTTAGACGAGTAAATAAAGTCGTTTACTCATTCCTGTGTTTTGCTATAAATCTTAAAGCAAATTCGACTTGCTTTAAGATTTACAACAAAGCACAGGGATAAGTAAACGAATTTATTTACTCGTACATTTTCATTCCTTCGCATTTCTATTCAGTGCGGGTTCACGCAGATCTCCCTCGCCCTCCTCTTATTTACGAATTATGTTTGCTTAGTTAATGAAGTAATTAATGAACCGCAAAATAAACGCGGTCGTGAGCAAAAATTACAAGGTATTTTTACAAATGTTCAGAGAGCAGAAATTAACAAAAGAATGGGGCGGTAACGAAATAATAAATATGAGGAAAACGCTCAACATGCTGCGCCACCCACTCTACAAATGGAAAGCGGAAAAGTTTCATTTTTCGTACATACATATTTTCGGCTCACTACATACCAGCCAAAATTCGCACATGCTTATACACATACAAACACGCCCCCCAGACACTACGTGCGGAAGGACCTTTCCAAATGCTTGTTAGACATTCCGCTCCATTTCATTGAGTAGTCAGAGTAGCGAGCGCGCAGCATTCGCCACCTCGGGGCTTGTTGGCAGTGAATAAATGAAAATTTATGGAAATACTTTGATTTTAGATTGAAAATAGTGTGGAGTGGGTGCAAAGTTATTTGGAGAGGTATTAAAAGCGGTTACTGGTATGTGTGAGATACCAAAGTGGCGGACAGCTGAAGTGATTAAGCGCAGTTATGCAGTTTAGTAGATTTAAATACACCGAAGGTACGGAACAATTCAGGAAAGTGTTAAGCAACAATCTACTAATTAGGAAAGTTTTGTGTGTTGAGTACTGTACAGAGTACAGGAAAAGTTATTAGATTATTAGAAACTATTAAGCTTTATTATTAATTATTAGGAATTATAAAACTTGGAGATTTTTAACTGACAAATCTTATTACTCGTAGAATAGAACTGTCAGGAACTTAAGAGTTTCTATTCATAAATCATTTCAAAACCTTTGAAAAAGTGTTGCGGAATGTTCGTCAGGTTTTAACTTCTTACTAAATCGCTCAAAATATTATCAAGATTTAGAAGTATGAGCGACAAATAACTATTAGAGTAAAACTTTTTTAGTTTTGGTATTCATTCGCTGGAATATTCAGTAATTTTCCTATCATTCCAGCTTATTTCAGCTACTTTTCACTGAAAATACTTCCTATCTCTCCTCTTCTGCCTTATTCTCCATCTCTTCCGCTCTCCCTCTTTCACTTCCTTTTTGTATTTCGACATCATCTTCGTGCGCTCCTTTCTGGCATTAAAAACACCTCACGTAGTCTATTAAGTACTCCACAGCTTTAGTTCTCAAGCATTCCTAATGTAAAATGAACAACTTGCCATATATTGGGCAAACTCTGCGAGAGGGTCGACGTTTTTGTTTTCATCGTTTCAGATGTCTGGGCGAAGGGTTTCCAAGCTAGCAGGACGAAAGCATCAGACGTTGTTGGTAGGCAAAATGATAGCACCTGCATACACAACCTACATATCCTCCATACACAGCTTGCATACACACGTTCATTATTCGGTCAACTTCCCCCAACTTCCTCTCTCTCCTCCTTCTCCGTTTGGACTTCATGAAGTTTCCTACTTCACGGCATGCCTCTCAGGTTGTGTTCCAGTATCCTGCAGCATCCTATCCTCGTTCGTTAGTCTCCCACAACCACTCATTTACCTGTCATCAATGCCAACAGCGCGCATTCTTCGTGAAATCCATACAAAAAACTCTACTAACTCAGCGAGAATTCATTGATGAGCTTAACTGAACTCTGTGTGGAACACAAAAAGTTTGCATACTTTAAGGCTTTCCACCGGCGAATAAGTGAGAGTGGTATTTGGTGTCCTCACTCCATTATTTCCTTATTTCTTCCTCCTTCTTTTTCAACATTTCTTTCCATCTTATTTCTGCTGGAGATTTTGTTCTTGCAGAAAGTTGCTAACTTTTCGTGCTCATATTAAAATTCCTGCTGTCCCTTTTCGCTGGAAGCCTCAAATTTACTACGCGATTTTGTTGTCACTTTGGGAACGATTTTCGTGAGCTTTTGATGGGCAGGCACGTAAATGGGCTCTCGGTTTTGTGGGCCGCGGTTGTTGTTGGTTTTTCACAAGCTTTCAGACTTTTTCTTTCAAGTGGCTGCTGTGGCTGGTTCGGGTTTTTCTTCGCTTTAATGTCCTGCCATTATTTAAATTAAATTCTTCGTTTCTATCCACCTTCGTGGATCATTTAAAGCTTTTCTTTGCACTGCAGCACATGAAAAAAAATTATTAAACCTGTAGCTTTTAAAATATACTAAGTAGGACTTGTTATCGCTTTGAATTCGTAGATGAGCTCTTTAGCCGTTGAGATAGAAAAGTTCTCCTTCGGTTTTTTTATTAGCTGACTGGATAAAGTGTTTCTTTTGTGAGAAAGGAAGGGAATTCGATAATGATATGAATGAAATATTAAAGAAACTACAAATTTAAAAAAAAAATTTTCTATAATTTAAAAAAAATTTCAACAATATTATAAAAAATCACCTAATTTTTCGCTTATATTTTACTTATTGATATTTTACTTATTGAATTTTACTTACAATTTATTTATTTTGAGAAATTGCGCTTAAATTTTCTAATTTATTACACTGTATTTATGCTTGTCATGTCCATAAAATATTTTAGTTGCCTTTTTTAGACGATAATAAAGAAGTTTTAATGGCAAAGTTGGATGCGAAATTTAAACCATAAAATGGAAATCTAAAGCGAAAAAATGCTGTTTGCCAGCTGAATGCACAAAAACAAGATTGACATCCCCAGAATTTCATTCACCGAACTGAGAAAATGATTAATTTTCTCCGAAGTTAAGCGAAAACTTTTTCATGTTTCTGCTGAAGCGTTTCCGAGTTCCAAAATAATTTTATAAAAAAAAGTTCAGAGAAATAAAACTTTTTTCTTAATTAAAAACTGACTGCTGTAAAAAATTGTTTGTAGTTAAGAAAGTCAGAGGGAGCTCACAGAAAAGTAAAACTAAAGGGAAAATAAAGAAGTAAAATAAAGGAAAAGATCATTATAATGAAGTTGTATGTACATTTTAAGACTAAAGAGCTGACCATCCATGTTCAACCAGAGTGCTAGCCAATGCGCTATTTATTGAGCTACAAGTAAATAAACCAAGAAAATAATATAACAAATTAACTTGAAGTCTTTTCTTCTATTTTACAAGATAACTTAATGAAATTTCGTATTGTTGACTAATTCTTGGTATTTTACGATGTTTCGTAAGAACTTGAAGAAAAATTAAATTTAAGTTTTGAATTTCAGCCAGAAAAAATTATAAATATGAAAATTTATTGGAAAAGCAGTTTTTTATTCTTTTGGAAATATCAATGTAGGAAAAAAGCACGCTAATCCATATTAAAATCTGCTTAGTATTTGCAGTAATAAAATAATTACAACAAAATTTAATAAATCTGCTTTCCTGCATCCTTGGATAATGTTGAAATTAACCTAAATTGGCAGTCTACTATATCTACTACACTTGTCGCATTAAAACAAAAATTAAATTTTATGGCACTGGCAACACCGTCAGGGCTGCTCGAATAACATTCACTCTAAACGATGTCATATAAAATTTGTACATAATTTCGTTCGTCTCTCTTCGCCATCTCACTTCTTCCAGCTCTAGCAAAAAAATATATTTTGTTTTTACTACAAGAGGAGCACTTTTACTACAATTTTATTCAATTTTACTTGGCACCATTAGAAGAGCTTCAGACTGATCTAGATTATCGTTTTATTAGAGAAGGCCACGTATCAATTCTCATCTCAACTGAAAATGGTTTTCTCGATTCCGACTATCGTCAATACTTCACTTTACTTTACTTTACCTTACTGAAAACACACTGTTATGACTGCAAAATCCGTCCCGATTTTAAATGAAAACGTGGTTTCGATCCCGATAATGTCACGGTCTCAATCTCGATTAAAAGAGCCATCAGCCGTCAACTAGAAAACGGTCTTGATTGCGATTTTAATCTCTTCTGAAAGAAGACCATTTCGATTTCGATTGTTTCGGTCTCGACTAAAATAGCCATTTTGATCTTAATCTATTTTCTTTATCTTAATCTATTAATTTTCATCTAGTTATTTATTACTTAATCTTAACTATTTAATCTCTTCTAAAATATTTTTGTCGCGATCTCGATCTCAGTCTTAACTTAAAATAGTGTTTTCCATTTCTATTTTGGTCTCTTTTGAAAGAAGGCTTCTCGATCTCGACAATGTTGCATTCTCGACTAAAACACCATCTCGCTCCCAATTTTAATCTATGTTTCGATGCCTGTTTTGTCAAAATCTGGAGATATTTGCTTTTATTTCCTTTCAATTTCTGTGTGTATATAAAGAAATAGGACTATAAAATAATTTTACAGACCTATTTTAGATCCATTTTACGGAGGGGCGCCTTATTCCAGATTAGCGATCCTATTTAACACCTGAATTCCGCACTGAATGGGGTGCAATGTAATTATATAGGATAAAGAAAAGGAAGGGAAAAACTGAAAAGAAAAGCTAGCGCAAAAAGGAAACGTTTAAACAGAAATGAAAGGGAAAATGAGGACCGTCAACGACAAGAGCAATAGTAAAAAGCAATGAAAGAGTACGACAACAACAACAAATAGTCATTATTTGTGCATTTTATTACGATTGTGGGGCTGGATGTACGTAACGTTGGCAACTCATTTTAGATACAAACTGTCAAGTGCCGTCTACGCAAACAAGAGGAAAACATTCAAACGTGGAGGTTGCATACACACAGACACACACCGGTACAGACAGACACATACAGATAATTAACCGGAAGTAATGTGTTTGGTGCTTTAAGTGTTTTTTAATTTCACACCGTGATATTTAATGAGAAAGCGTTTAACCAAGTTGGCAACTCGTTGGAAAGCAATTAATATAATTAAATAGAATGAACTATAATAAATTTTGTCTTATTTAAGTATTTATTGGGGAAGAAAAGAAATGTTCCGTCTTAAATTTCTTCCAGCAGCTGCTTCAGCCAATAAGTGTGCTTTTGCATCTGTAGAGGAGTGTGTTCGTCGTTATGTGTGTGTGTGTGTGTGTGTGTGTGTGTTCGTCAGTAGGTGCGAAGGTGTGGAAACGCAATCGTATAAAACAGAGATTTTATGTCTCCTGATACCAGTTGACGATCGTCAACTCGAGTTGCGCCAGGATGAATGCCTTCGTGTGCCGCGAGGAGCTGCACAAGAATCCGCATCCGCATCCGAGTGGCGCTCAGCTCGGCCGCCTCCGGAACCGGATAAATAATGGATAAAACTGAAGCGCTTTATTCACTTGAGAGCAACGTAATTTACGAGCTACTGATGCCGAAAGATATAAATATTTTTTATTGTTTTCTTTTTCGATTTATTTCTGTGGAAATCACAGACGCACACGCGAAAGAAATGAATGGATTCCGTCGAAGGGGATGCATAGAAGCCCGCTAAACTATGTTGAGTAGTGAGTGTGTGCCTCTGAAGGATGGAAAAGAAAGTAAAAAGCGAAATAGGAAAAAGTAAAAGTTGCCCACCTGTACTTAAAGTTTTAGGTTGACTTTGTCTGCTAACAACGTTGGCGGCATGACATCCTTCTGCAAGGGTTTTATGCTTTAATATGCATTAAAAGTTTTGCAATTTGAAGCCTGCTGCCCTTAAATATGCATGAAGAGCACCGCAGTAGGGCCTTTTTAGGCTTCCTTGAACTGTCGATGTAACGAGCTCTTAATGTGTTGTAAGGACTTTTTAGTGTTACAGTTAGTTACAGAAATTTAAAATTTTTTTTGAAAGAAACTTTTCTCATGAAAAACATTTTCTTGTATAAAATTTGTTATGAGAGACTAAAGTTGGAGAGTCTGTAGGTTGAGTTCAATACAGTTGAAGTTCAAGAAGAGGAACGATATTGTGGATTAAGATATTAAATAGAATTCGTCCAGTTTTTATTATAAACAACTTTTGCCTTGCACACTTTTTGGCATTGCGAGGAAAATAGCTGAAACCACCTAATTTCGGGTGATCATATATTAGCGACTCCCCTTAATTGAGAGAAATGCAGCTTTTAATTCCCAGTTTGTTTATAGCAACAGATTCTAATAAGAATCCTGTGTCGACATATTGATAATCTGTAATTTGTAGGCGAAACTTATGTGAATGCTTGTCAAATTTTCTAAAATTCTTGATACACTCTTAATAAATTTGTTTTCGAGTTGAGTGATTTGAAAAGACTTTTTTTTAATTACTGTGATTTAAAACCGTGATTAACAATCAAAAAATTTGAGCCAACGTGTTTCTTATGCAAAATTAAGTTTATCTACTCGTCAAAAATATAACGAGTAGATAAACTTAAGTTTCTTCACTAAATATCTAGTTATCTTTCTCATCCACGAGGGCTTCTCGTTAACAATGCTAGCGAGTACGTGAGTACGAAAAAATTACTAGTTACTAGTAATTCATTTCGTTTTCCACTACATTTTCGTCTTTCCAAATTTGCTTGAGTTTTTTTATTGCAACTAAAATTTTCGCAATTTTGGCATCCGTTTTTCCTGCAGAAACTTCGATATAACAATTCGAAGATGGATATACTTTTGCACTGCTTAAAACTTTATGTTGATTTTATTTAGTGCGGCAGCAAGAAAAAAAAATACGCAGAAGTTTCAAATTATAGCTAAAGGCGCGCTGACACCCTTTCCTTGGCAAGGACTTCAACAATTAAAATTTCTCTACTTATTGGAAACGGTTTCACTTGTTTCAGTTTCATAAAATGCAAAACTTCGTTGGCATAAAGATTTGCGAAGAAAGTTCGTTTCCAACTTTCTGCAGCACTTACGACAAATGGTAAACTTTATTTATGCCACACCCATTTCCAGGAAGTAAAATGTTGCCAACAGCAAAGAAAGAAATTTTAATTAAAAGCGTATGTAAATCAAATCAGATTGAAATTTAAAGTTTAGAGACTGTTAGGAGTTTCAAATTGCAGTATTATTTCTCTCAACTCAACAACTCTAAATAACTAACAAGAGAAAAACTTACAAAACTTTTGTGAAATCAATTGAATCCTTGAAAACCCTTATTATGATTTCAAAAGTATTCAAACTTAGCTTCGGTAGAATTGCATTGATGCACATTGGTATTCATTAGTCCAGGAATTCAATCTGCTTCCATTCCATCCATCCCATTCTCTCATTCCATCATTCAAACATTTCCTCCCTCCTCCCTCACTCTTCACCACTCCTTCGTTCTCCTCTCCCTGCATCATATGTTTCGTTACATTAATTTAACATTGTATTGGTTGCTCATTCATTTGTTGCGAATGCTTTGTGAACTGCAACAATATTGCAACAAAGAACAATATTGCCTCCGTTTTCAGAAAAGCGACAAAGCAAAAACTTGAAAATTATATGAATGCCAATCAACGCCAATTCAAGGCAAACATTTATTGCCGCCCACAGCAAAATCCACAAATATTTCACAGCGTGTTAAGCAAGCCTTGCATTTTGCACTTTACACTTTCCATTTCTCACTTTGCACTTTACTTTTTGTCGTTTGTATAAGCAAAACAATTTTTTAAGTAGCAAAACAAAAAACTCTCCTATGCAGAGAGAAAAAGGGATCAAAAAAATTATGCCCGTGGAGTGAAAAAGTCAAACAAAGTGGTGAAAACGATAACTTTATTTGGGATTGCGTGAAAAATGTAATTTAATGAATGGATTGAGGGACAATTTATAATAATAACAAAAAAACAAAGTTTGTTAAGAATAAAATTAAAGACAAATGTAGATGGAAAAGTAAGTAATAATAATAATAATAATAACTGCAGGAAAAAATGTAGTTTTCCTCATTTAACGTGAGGCTAAATATATGATTTCCTCCTCAGGCTACAGACGAGAAAATAAAAATAAAAAAAGGTGTTAATGTATATGTAAATACATATGGCTGTGATGAAACAATAGCAGAAGAAACAACAACACCAGAAACACAATAACTATAGAAACAAGAAAAATAACAATAAAAAACAACAGTGAGAGTAGGTCTTCAAAATGCGAGGACATATCAGAGCGATTGAGCGAGTATAACAGAGCTAAAGAAAAGGAAGGGATGTGCAACAGCAACACCTTCATCACCACCACCACCACCACCACCACCACCCCCACCAACAACACTGACAAGAACTCAACAGTGAGAACAACATCTCGACTTGGAGATCTAAGAACAACAGCCATGTCAGCACTAATAACGACAACAACAGCAAAACCCACAACAAAATAGTAAGACGAGTTCAAGTTACTCGAGGACAATTGCGGGTTTGCTCTTTGTCATTGTCATTGTTGCTCGGAAGTCTTTTTTTACACCGTACACAGGAAGCGAAAGGGTGTATTTAGGTTGTGTTCCACCACACATAGAACGAGGCGTGACGCCTAGATATAGATATTTAGAAGGATATGTACTCGTATATAGTAACGTACATATATTCTGCATCACTATAACTTCCTGGATCGAATTTTTCTTATCCTCATTCGTCGCCATATTAGTTGTTTCGTCGAATATTTCGTTTGGAATTGAAAGGACGGGCAAATCAAGCCAAAGCCACGGCGTTATTAGCCACACCTAATTGTACAACAGCACAAATTCGTGTCCGTGTAAGGCGTTCTGAGAAGAAATATCGTTTCGAAATTCTGGATATCATTAGCGTACCTTTTGTCAAAAATGTTTTCCATTTGCCCATTATAACTCAAGTCGCCCAATGAATTTCACCGGTACCTATATATTCTACAGTTTCAACTTTCAACATTGAATTAGCCTAATATACCGGAGACGTTTAATAGGCCAATACCCAACAACAATTACTATACGTCAAGATTCCTAGCCACTTAATCAATCAATATCGGTCACATGGCGCAAAGTGAAGACAGGATGTTTCGCCAAGAGATGACATAAGTTCAGGCTCTAGTTTTTAACCTTTTTTCGAACTGGTTTACTTGTGAAATACGATTTTCTGCGCAAAAGCTATAAAAAATAATTATATGAGCGTAATAGAGAAATTTTTGTACATTTTCGTGTTTGTTATCGCGTATTTTTTTACCTGTTCGTTTATCCTGCCAACTCTATCAATTTTTTCCCTCTCACTACCCATTTCCCTCTTCTCCCTTCCATCTTCCCACTCTCAACGGCCCTACTCGCCATCCTAACCTACTCTCTCCTCTTTCCTCATTTTTCTTATCCCTAGCTATTCACTAAGCCGTCCTCTTACCTCTCCTCTGCTCTTCAAACTTCCCTCCACAAACCCACAAAAACTCGGCTGCCCTCTTCCTTACTCTTCCCACGCCCTGCACACTCTCCTCTCTTCACTACCACAACTCTCCCTCTCCAAGAGTAAACTCTACCGTCTCATGTAGGTGTCGACAAAGAGAACAGGCGTCGATAAAGCAAAAAAATAATGAGATAGTAATTTTTATTAATCAGCAAAAAACGCAAGAAACATCATTATAAACTTACCGTTAATTATTGCAAGGAAGATCATCAACACGATGAACGGCGTCGAGTCCATGTCCTCGGCTTTTGTGGCTGACAGGGTGGCTGGCAAAGTTGTCGCTGCAGGAAGTCAGGAGCAGGAAGGGAAGAGCAGACTGAGGCGATGTTGTAGTTGTTGCTTGCTCTTGTTTTTCACGCGCGACACCGTGTTTGTTCCACAGAAAAGGTTGCAAAAGACAGACGGCGAGCGAGTTCGACAGCAAGCGAATCGGTTGGCAGTGAAGCGACTCAGGCAACACAAAAAAAAACCAGATCGGAAAAATAATATCTTTGCTATTGTTATAAAAAATTTCGTTGTTGTTGTTGTCTCCGTTGCCACTGCTTTCGCGTAACTACGATCACCTTGAGCTACGAATTGTAAACGTTTTGTTCGGTTTTTTTCTTCACTTTTCCGTTAAACTCGCTCCACTAATCTGGCAACGCTGTATCGCACCGCTGTATTGTATCACTCCGCCGTTATCTGCACCTTTTTTCACTGAAAATGGGAATCACGTCGCACGTTTTTTCGTGCTTGTTTACTTTATTTCCGGTTTTTGTTATTCCTTTAATTACATTTTCGCTCCGTGCAGCACATGCTGAGAGTTGTGTGCACGTCAGTGCGCGTATGTGTGAGTTGCCTTGTATGTAGTTGCACGATTTCCGTTTCCGTTACCTTTTGTTTATTTTGTTTTTCTTCTGTATTTTTTTGTTCTTCAGGAAAACACGCGATTTTAAAGGGATTTTCTATTGTTTTCTTTTAGTTGAAATGAAACGGAAGTTTATTTTGATTTTTATCGTTGCATTTTCGTTCTTGTTGCAAGGTTTTGAACCGTTTTTAAGCTCTAATTAAGTGATTTCCCTTTCCTTTTGTTGTCTCAAAAGTAAGAAAAACTTCTTTTTATATTTATTGCTTCTTAATAAAGTTTTTTAATTTCATTTTACGTTTCTGGTGAGAATTTGAACTTGAACTGGAAACCTGTGTTTGCTGCTTCAAACATTTATTATCTTAAATGTTTAAAATTTCTTTTACCTCTTCTAAGTTTGTTAAATATTGTTCTATTAACCCTTATATAAATCAGTTTGCGCTAGAGTTGCCAACTTTCTGAAAAGAAATAAGACGAAACTATCAGTTATTTATTAATACAGAAATTCAATAGAATAAAATAAAATAATTAAAATAAGATAACTCTGATGCTATTTCTTTATAATTACATCGTCCATCATTTCGTAAGAATTTAGGAAAAATTAGACCGAAGAAGCTTAGAAGAAACATGGAGAAAACACTTCAATTCATTCAGTCCTGAGAACAGACGCTATTTTTATATTGTTGTTGCTGTTGCGAGACTTATCGGACATCTTCGGGGAATAAAAGTTTACTTGACAGGGATATCGTGAGAAGAACGAACTTCGAAAGTTAGTAGGGGATTCCGTTAGTCTCAGAGGAGAACGAGAGAGGAGAGAGTGAGGCTCTCCAACTCTCGCCTAATGGAATTTAAAGCCTCGTCTCTCGGTCCGTGTAAATATCCAGGTGCGAGTGGAATGGAATGAAGAAGAGGAAAGGATTTGTCATTGTCACGCCTTGCGATGCTGGCACAACATCGATTTTTACCCCCCCCCCCCAGCCCCTCCCCCACAACCAATCCTTTCCTTCACTTTTGACATTCAAATTCCAATTACAAATGCATTTTCCAGCAGATTTTCTCTCACAGTGACAGAAAAGTGCGCTCTATTTTCTTCAACGGATTTAAATTTCAACGCCTTTGAAACCGATGTTTGCTGCTGCTGTTGTTGTTGTTGTTGTTGTTGTTGTAGCCTGTTGCTACGTTCCCAGTGCTGCCTGTGAAGAAGAAAAAGGGTAGCAAATCCTTGCATACTTGCAGGCGTTTAATCAAATGTGGTTTCACAGCGGGGAGCGACAATGGAAAATATGAGGATTTGCACAGGATATCCAAGCGGGAAGACTTACAAAGTCACAGACGGCGAAAGAGCGAGCGTTGCATTAAAATGAGAAGCATTAGCACAGCACAGGAATTGCCAGGAAGCAATAAAGAAGCACCTAAGAAGCCATCGGAGCGGGTGAGAAGGTACAAGAAAGCGTTCAGCATTCCGAAACGGGACGCAAAGAAACCAAGAATAGCATTAGAAAAAATTATAGAAAAATATTCGCTTGAAGACAAGCGAAGAAATGATTTTCCTGCAATGTGGCAGCACTTTATTTCACTTCGTTGTTAGCCACAGGATATGCAAGAAGGCGAGATCAGTTGAGATGCATCTGATTATATGTGGGGCTGCTTGTTGTTGCTGTTGATTTGGCTCTGGTTGTTGCTGTTGCTGTTGGTGTCACAGCAGGCGAACCAACAAGTCGCAGCTGCTAGCAAATAAAATGAGAACTCTAAAACAAAACGAGATTGTAAAAAACTGATAGCGATGGTAGTAAAAAAAGTAGCAGTAAGAAAAGTGGTAGTAAAAAAATTAGTACTAAAAATGGTAGTATAAAAATAGTAGTGTTAAAAAGAGTAAGAATACAGCTAGTAGATGAAAAGGAAATCGGACAGCGTTGGAAACAAAAAAAATCCCATCGTACCTGCTTAGAATAAATTCGCAGCGAATCAATTCAAAGTTGCAGCAACAAGCAGCAGCAAACGAACCGCAGGAGAGCGCCGACCAGCGCCGAATGCATGAGGGAGCATTTTGGGAATTCGACGCAACACCGCATATTTGTCGACTCAGGGATTCCATTTCTACGGATTTATGCCTTCTCAGGTTTTTACTTGGGTGAAAATCTTTGGATTTGGTAACTTCGAATTAGTTTATTCGTACTTCGGGTAGCTTCTACCTTCGTGAAGGGGTCGATTAATGCTATTCTACTCCTCAGGAATGGGTGTTTCGGTATTTCCACCAACGTAATGTTTCCACACTCGCAAATACACTCTTTAAATATTTCCGAAACTGCCTCCACTGCCAGCAACCGAGACAGAAGCAGCAGCAAACCAGCCACCGGCAACAGCTGATATAGAAAAAGTGTCACCATAACCACCACCAGCAACACAGTATTTTTTACTTCTGGTTGCCGTTTATATTTTCTGTTATCTCTTTTGGTATTTTATTTCTTTTTTCTCCTGCGATTTAGAAAATATTGCGTCAAGCTTTAAGTTTCCTTTTTGCCGCACTTCCTCGAGTATTCTTACTTGCATAGCTTGCAATTGCTGAAGCGCGGGTTGCTGCTGCTTCTGTTGCTGTTGCTGCTTCTGTTGCTGTTGCTGCTTCAATGCAGCTCGATTGCCAACCGAAGTTCTTCCCCTTTTATTGCTTTCAATCTGAATGAATGACAAAAAAACTGCATCATGTTTGGAAGTTGGGATGAAATGATAAATGAGAGGGAAAATTTTTCAAATATTTTGTATTTTATGGCGAAGTGAAGAATGATAGGCGGTGGGAGGTGTGTGGGTTGGTAAGTCAAGAGTGGTTGCCATTTTATGCACCATCACGAAAATAGTGTTGAATGTAATTCTGTTTTCTTGTTGTTCAACAGGTTTCGCACTCTCACGACTCAACGAATGATGTGTGATTCGTTTTTATGAGATTTTTAGCATATGCAGTCCGAAGAATTGAGTGAAGAATTGAAGTGAATTCATTTTTCAATTCGTTTTCTTTCGTTTTCCTTTGTTTTCAATTCCAAAAAGGATTTAAATGTGCAAACAACAACTTTTGTCACAATTTCACGATAAAGAAAAACGCTTTTGGTTGCCATATTTAAAATATTAAAACATAAATTGGTTTCTACAAATTCTTAATGAAATAACAATTTTTATGCTCCAGAGTATGAATTAAAAAACACGTAACGGATTTCCAACGAAAATCGCACTGAAATCGAAAGCTTTTTCAGAGTCTTAAATAAAATACAAAAATGCCAAATATAAAACTCTATAAAAAACTATATAAATATAAAATCAGTCGTGGTTAAACGGATTCTTTGCTGCTTTTAAAAATTCGAATTTTATACAAAGCTTTTTCCGTTTACCGTTTCCCCCGGCCCCACATAAATATCCTTGTTGTTGTTGTACTCACCAATTTCACCAGCTGGATTGCAGATTGAAAACGGAAAACTTCGGCCAACTTTGATTAACAGCGCGACGAGGCTGGTTAAGAATTTTCAGCGACTGCCAACAGCAGCATTAACAACAACAACAACAACAACTTCCCTTAATGATATTACAGGGTGCTGCACTGCTATTCTCGTTGTTGTAGTTGTGGATGTTGTGGATTTTGTAGTGGTTGCAACACTCTTTTATAAGCTGCCTTTAATAAATAACACGGACATGATTTATATTCCATAATTTGTCTCAGCGTTGTTTCTGGTTGTTATTTTGAATTTCTTGCTATCAGATTGGACTCCATTAAATTACTTCTTCTACGATACCAACTTAATTGAATCTATTTAATTTAATCCTATAATTAATTACTCCCTATTTATATTTTGATCTTATTTATTTACGAAAACATTTTATTAATATTATTAAATTTGATATGAAGAGCAGAGATTTCAAGCACAAGATTTTAATTTAGCTTTTATATAATTTTTACACTCGG
Source organism: Sicus ferrugineus (assembly GCA_922984085.1). NCBI lineage: Eukaryota > Metazoa > Arthropoda > Insecta > Diptera > Conopidae > Sicus > Sicus ferrugineus. The sequence continues at coordinate 9,102,259 of OV277349.1, read as the reverse complement.
AAATTCCTTTTGTCATGTCATTGTGTTATTTAAAGTTTCCTTTTTCTTTACCGCAAAATTGTCTTTTCTTCTATATGGAGAGATTTATTGCATGCAATTAATTGTTCTATTAATTTCATTGAAATGGATTTAGTTTCGAATTAACTGTGGAGAGCAGAGTATCCCGAATTGATTTGTTGTGAATTCAATCTGCAAAAAATTAGAAAGAGTATTTGTTTAAAATTTTTTTTTATAATTGTGCATTTGTAAGAATTTGAATATACAAGAAGGGTTCTTTTTCATATATAAATACGAATGTGTTTACATAAATATGATAAAATTTGATGTATGCAGTGAGCTTCTACTTTCAGATCACGCATTAGGCGATAAGAATCACCACGCAACGTGTAATTCCGAAGTAGTTTAAACAAGAATATAAACATAAGTTCAGTCCCTAGAAAGAGAGTTTCTTGTAATAGCGGCCCGTTTTGCTTACTCAGCAACTGCGTCTTATGCTAGTTTCAGAACCTACACCTCTCTAAAATTAGATACTTTAGATTAGATGGCTTATGAAAAGAAAAAGAATATAAGGATTATTTGATTAAGGTCAAATGGAATATAAAATCCATCCAAGATCTTTTTGGAATTTTGTCCACTGTAAAACGATATGCGGTTCATAGCCTTCCTTCATGAAATTAGAAGATGCTGAGCCAGATAATGTAACAACTATTTGTGTTTTTTTCGCCGACTGCCTTAAATCTACATACACGTCATCCACTGCTGATTTTACTGAAAATTATCCGTATGTTATTAACTTTTGCGACATTGATATGTCTGTGATTAATGAAAGTATTGTTTTGGATTCTTTATTGGCTACCAAATGCTGTTATAATATAATGATTCTGATTTCATTCTTTCTTGTATACTTAAGTATTGTGCTTGGATAACTTTAATAGATTTGTTGAATTGCCTGAAGTTCAATCGGCAGAAGTGTAAGCAGATGGCCTTCCATCGCTTATCAGTAATCAATTTGATTTCTGCGGTCTTGATAATCGGAATTTGGATATTGGAATACACTGGGGACCTTGGTGTAACTATGGATCGAATACTGCGGTTCCATATTCATATAAACAATATTGTGAATAGAGTTAACAGCATGCTGGGATTCATCAAACTGTGGGCGAAATAGTTTGATGAGCCCTATATCACAAAGTCTTTATTTACTTGCTTGGTTCGCCCAATTTTAGAATATGCCTCACCTGTGTGGGGTCCACCGTTTTAATTGCCATATTGGAAATATTGAATCAGTGCAGAAGCAGTTTCTGATTTTCTGTTTAAGAGGATTATCTTGGGATCCATCTATACATTTACCTCTTTATGAAAGCCGTCTCTAACTCATGAATCTGGCAACATTGGCGATTCGTCGTATACTGCTTAATACTCTTTTCATCTTGAAGCTATTGTACGGCCATATCGACCCCGAGAATTTATTGAATTGTATACAAATTAACATCCTGCGTACCTTTAGACGCAAATAGGCAAATAGGAAATTTAAAATAGGCGTAAGTTGTTGACTGCCACGCCTACTTTCAATACCCAATACGCATACAGGTTTCCGAGTGTATGTTTTGTATAAAAGTTGATCTATAAAGTCAATATTTGAAGACATAATATCCGCAAAAATGAGTGTGGCTCGCGCTCTCTATTTATTTCGTTTTGTTATTTTATTGTATTTTATTCTATTTTACTTTCAACTAATAACACTTATTTCATTCCACTCTATTATACTTTATTTTAGTTTTCATTTTTAATTTTACCATATATTTAACTTAATAATCCTCTTTTACTTAATATTATATTTTTCTTCAATCTACAACTACCAGTTTCAATATTATTGTCAAGAATTCCGCAGAGGTTTCCACTCGAATGATTTCAAACAGTTCGGTTGCCGGTTTACAACAACAAATGACTACCGACAAAAGAGTTGACAATGATTTGTTTGCGTTGTAATTCATGTGATTGTTTTCGTTTCGCTTAGAATTTCTTTCTACAGCTGTGTAAGTATCTGGTAGTAGAGCTGTTTTTGTTTTGCTTTTATTTTATATTTCTTAATGCGTTTCCTATTAAAATTGACTTACACTGTTTTTATATTTCTCTTCTGTGAGTTTTTCCTTTCCGGGTTGTGCGCTTTTTCACACATTTTCCGCACTATTACGCATTTTATCTGTCCTCCATTTCTCTGTTTTTATTGAGTTTTCGTTGTTTTTAAATCTGTTTTCGTTTGGTTAATTATTGTGAAAAATAGGAAAATTTATTATTGTATGTATGCTGTGTATGTATTGCTGTGTCTGTGTGTGTATGTATGTGTTATCAGCAAAAATTATCACATATTGATATGTGTATCTTCCGAATTGGAAGATACATTTTATCTTAGAGAGTTTTGTTTATCTGTGGGAAAGTGATGGAATGTGTTGTGTCTCTTTTCGAGAGAAGAAAAACAGAGAGCGAAAGAGTGAGAGCAAAAACGTAAGCCTTTCCAGTGGAAATTCCAATGGAAATAAGAAAATGTTCTCGTTTTCCTCACAAGAAAGTAAAGAAAAGAGAGGAAATCTGTAGTGTGTTCTGCTGTGCAGTCTGCAAACAGACAATTGTTGCAAATAATTCTGCATAAGCTTCATTCTGGGAAATTCTCACAGAGTGCGGTTAATGTCATTGAGCAAAAATTGAGTGAACCAAATTTGTAGTAGCTTTTCGTGCGCGTAGTAAAGGTAGACCAATGAAATACCTTTTATTGTGGTATTTTGAGGTAGAACTATAAGATTCCACTAACTACACAACAGGGCATCATTGCTGACACTGTAACAGTCCATAAAAGAAAATAATTCACAATTAATTCATCGTTTTCAGCACCAAATCTTCCTAAATAGAACGAGAATTAGAGTTTTATGCAAAATATTACTTTAAATTCATACAAAGAGTCGCTATATTGTGCCTCTCACACGAAACACCCAAAGTATTCCATATCTGTTTAGGTGTTAAAATAATACACATTATTATATTATTCTGAACAAGAAGTCCAAAGCACTCAGGCACTCCTACGCAAATCTATGCATCCGTGACCAAACTGGGATTCGAAGCTACAAAAAGTCTGGAATACTAGTCTGTGCAGGAAGTTTTTGTAGTTTTGAAATGAAAGCTCCCAGGGAGAATCTCGGAATAGGGCTAATTTGTATTTTTACAATGCAAAATTTTGGTAATGGCGTTATATAAAATTTATAATATAATGGCGGAATAGAATTTCGTCTCATTACCTCATACCATTTATGCCTGTATATTTAATATAAAAAGTAGGCGTGGTTGTTAACCGATTTCGTCCATGTTTAATCCCAAACTGCTGTACATAACAAGGATGACAATATTTGGGTCAAATTCTATCGCGATATTCGTTCTCCGTCATTCGGAAGTTTAACGGCAGACAGACTGACAGACGAACGGACAGACAGTGCTAAATCGATTCAGGAGGTGACACTGAGCAAGGATATATATTTGCATATAGTTATCTATATCTATCTTGTCTCCTTTCCTGCATTACAAACGGGTGTAGGGATTGATATATCTGCGATGTAGCGAATAGAAGAGACAGAAAGGAGTGTCCAGATATTACTGGACGTCTAGCACTGTTTTTAAATAGAAAGGAAAGAAACCTTAAAAAGTAAAAAAGGACACCAGAACTTCTTTAACCGAGTGTTTCTTCTCCAAAAAGATGGAGCAATAAATTGTTGAAGAACGGCGAGCTGAAAGAAGAGTGAGTGAATAGCATTGCGTGTGAAAAAGCGAGAGGGGGAGAAGCCAGAACAGCGGGAGCTGCTCCGACATGGACATTAAAGTCAGCACGAAACTATAAAACGTTTACGGCGTCATTTTTGCCATGATTTATGTTCAATCAGAGATCTCAACTCAGCGCTTTTCACCCCCAACGAGACGCATATGTTAGGTGTGCAAATAAAACGTGCAGAAACGACAAGTTGGCGCTGCCGTTTTTGAAGTTTCATCGCGCAATAATCTTTATATCGTCGCCCATATTGCACGGTGACGGGTAAATTTATCGTGAAAATCGCAATTCCATCTGCAGCTGAGAGTGCAGAGAAGTCACCACTTTCTGGGTTGAATTGCAATGATTGCGCCGGATTTCAGTGGAAGCTGATTAAAAATTCAATTGTTATATTTGTCGAATTCAACGCAATTCGTCAAATTCACGGAATGATTTCATAATTTGGAAGGCCTCAGAAATTTTTCAACGGTTGCTTTAGTGATTTCAGGCATAATTTCACCCAATCACATATAACACAATTGATCTTATTTTAGAAAAATTAAACACTTTTCTTTTATTCTAGAATTAAAAAAAAAAATTCAAAACTAAAAGCCAAAATGAAAAAATTCCCCTTGTCGGAAAAAATATCTTAAAATAACCATTTCGCGTCAATTAAAAGTCTCGTAAAAATTACAAGAATAGTTCTTTCGTAGGATTTCACAGCAATTTAAAAATACCCAAAAATATCACGACTATTAAAAATCTCACGTAACTGAAAAACTCGCTTAACTTTATCTTGTAATTTATAATATAAATATTTAATTAATATTTTTTTATTTTATAATTATTTAATTAATAATTTATAATTAATTAATTAATAATTTATTCGAAAAAATTTGTGGAAATTAAAGGAAAAATTTAACAAAAAATTGAAAGGTCTGAAGAAAATCACAAAAATCTGACAACATTAAAAATCTCAAGACAATTCTTTTTTACAAGAAGATCACTTTGCCATTAAAAAATAATAAAAAATAGTCCTTAATACTTATAAGACACTAAAAAATATCTTTTTACTTCGTTTAATATAACTTCCAAATAATTAAAGTTGTCTCGAAAATCTTTATACAATTTTTTTTATAATTCCTGCTTGCCGAAATTTTATATGAGAATTTGAAAAACTGTTTTGTAACATGTATTTCTTTATTGAAGAGTGCAAATTTACTCTGAAAGTGTCTTCGTTACTCTAAACTTCACTTAATATCATGAAGAAATGATTGGAATGAACACAAAATTGTTGAAGAAATCAATACTGATTAATTTAATTAATCATTAATTAAAGTCTCGCTCCTCACTCAAAATTGTATTTAAATCTAACAGAATTTAAGAATTTAACAATTCGAAGCTCCGTTCTCCCGGTACAATTAAATTTCACTTTCTCTCTACCCATCACAACCACAAGCACAGTAAACTCATTTATGCAGGAAGGTACAACTTTTCAGGTACATCCGAACAGAGGTTCTTATTTACAGCAAGAAGTGAGAACATACAGAGCTGGATTTCCAAATTAACGCTAACTTACGAGTTGCAAAACATTTACAAAAGTAAAAGTAAATTTTCAATTAGGTGGGAAAAACGTACAGCTGCTCGTGGTTCGGGTTAAAAACAACTTCGCTGCCTACTTTTCGGCGCTGCTATTTCTGCTGCTGGCTATTATTCGAGCCGCTGCTCGCTGTGGAATTCTCTGTTTGACGACTTGCTGCGGCGGTCTACAGGAAGAATGCGCGCTCTACACTTGTTTGCCGTTTCACACTGTTTTCACCTTTTGCTCTTCTTCAACAATTTCAGTATATATTTTTCTTCAGATTTCGCGTTTTTCTTCTAAAGCGGAAGGATTCCTCTGTGGATTTGTTAGGAATTGTAAAGAAATTTCTTTGCTAATTGCGTATTTTCGCTGGTTTTCACTGGTTTAGAACAGCACTAATTTTTCCCGTTTTTCACTTGTAGTTCGTAATTTTTGTGTTATTTTTAAGTTAGTATAACTGTTTGTCGTTGTTATAATTCAATGTATGCATGTGTGTGTGTGTGTGTGTGTGTGTGTGTGTGTGTGTGTGAGTGATGCGTGCAAACACAACATGCTTCAACCGCTGCGACGATTTCTTCTGAGACGTCCGAACTCGTTGTGCCCTCGCAACTTAATGAGCAACAAACGGCGTTTGCCTCGACCATGGACCACCGAGAACCGAGTTGATACTCCTGCAAAGTGGAGGAAGTACGGCGCGCGAGTTTTTCCAGTGCCTGAGCATCATCTGTGTATCCATTCATGCGTGCAGCAGCAGCAGCAGCAGCAGCGGCGGCAGCAGCAGCGGCAGTGGCAGTGGCGGTGGCGGTGGCAGCAAAGCCATCCTTGCAGCCATGCGTGCAGACTCGATTCTTTAGTACGTCCAGTCCATCCATCCAACCAGCCGTCCACTTCATCCAGTCAGCTGTAGGAGTCTGCAGAGAGCTTTTGAAAGCTTCTCTCTTCTTGGCATTCAGTTCTTCGGCGGTTTTTTAAGAGTTCTGCGCTTGAAGGTTTGATTTTGTGATAGAAAATGATTGTGGACTAGAAGGGTTAACGAACGCAGTTATTGCGCTGTTAGACGATTTTGGGAATCTCACTGAATTTTAAAGTTGAGCAAGAATTTGCCGTTTCTCTCTGCTGTTCTAGAGACGCTTCAAATACTCACTCTCAAATGATTTATCGAGTGTAAAGAAAAAAGTAAGAATGGCAACTATTGGAAGGAAGAGGAGAATAGACGAAGAAGAAGAGGAGAATATTAAGCAACTGTTGTTCCACCCGACAGGAGGGGGGAGAGGGGTTGAGCTAAGTTTTAGAGTTTTAATTGTGTGTTCTGAATAAATTACTAAAAAACCCGAATTTCAAATTATATATTCCGATAAATTTTTTAATTTATTGGCATCTCTATTAACATTTCTTCTTCTTCTACTCCACACACAGGTTGCCAAAAGCAAAATTTTATTACACATAATGAATGAATTCCTTCGCTTCACCTAAAAATTCCCACAAGTTTTACTCTTGTTGTTTGGCCGGCAACAACTACCACCACCACTACAATAACAACAACAACAACGTTAGCGTTAACATCAAGAGCACCTTTAGCAGCAACAATCGCTATAAGCAACAGCAGCAACAACAAATATTTATAATAATCTTCTGAGTGCTAATTTCGAGCTGCTTGTAATGGGACTCTCGAGTTCTGCTCTGCCTTGGAACTCACAGAATAATAACAACAACAGCAACAGCAAAACCAACACTAATATAGGTTGCACTACTACTGAGAATTACAACAACAACAACAACAACAACAACAACAAGTAAAATGGAAGAAGCACAACTAGAGAGGTACTCTTGAAAAGTCAGATGAACTTGTGGGCCAAGGATACGCAGCTGCTGCTCCTGCTCTTGCTGCTCTCTTGCTTCTACTCTTGCTTCTACTCTTGCTGCTGTGTTGCTCTTCTCCTGCCTCTTTGGAAGTTTTTCTCTCGCTGTAAAAAGGCATTTTTGTCGCTCTTTTACTCATTTGGAATACTATGACGGCGGGAATTCATTTCTGCAAAGTGAGCATTTTAAGTGTTGGTGAGTGTTGCTGATTGTTGTTGTTCTCTTTTGATGGGTTCTCGTAGCTCAACGACATTGAAATGCAGAAAGCTTTCATGGTGGTTAATTGAGTGGCGCTGGGGCGTCCTTTTGACTGTTGCATGTCGTCCAAGTTGAAGAGGAAAAGGAAAAGAAGCAAAGAAAATGTGGAAAAAGACGCAAACGAAAGAGAGAAAGTGATTTAAGATGCGCTCTTGAAATTCACTCAAGCTGGCGGAAGGACATTTATGAGTGGACGAAGCTTAATGGCGGCGAAGTAGTGAAGAGGGATCAGCAGGAGTTGTGAGAAAGAACGACAACGGCTAAGGATGAAAATGTCGATGGAGGAGTTTAAGGTGGATGGATGAGAATGATAAGATTGATAGCGATTAATTGATGACGGGAGTGATGAGATGAGATGAGATCTGGATGACAGCGATGACGATGGATGTGGATGGTGATGATTTTGTTCAGTGGAGCGGAACGTGGATGGAGGATAATTTGGAAACGATGAAGATGACATTGGTGGTGATAATGGTGATGATTATGATGGTGGTGGTGACGATGATGATTGCGATGATGATTAAGTAGTGCCAGTAGATGATGATATCGAGGCGATGAATATTTTGAGTGGAGCGATGAATGGAGCAAAAGACGATGATGGTGACTTTTATGGATGGATATTATTGTAGTATGGTAATGATGATGCTTGTGATGATAACAAATGAAGATTACGATGATAACTATGATGATGGCAATCACGATGATGATGATGATGACTATTATGATGATCACTATGGTGATGACGATGATAATACAAATTACTATGCTCATGACGGCGATGATAATGGAAAAATTACGTTAATAAGGTGGATGAGAAAGCTGGAAATAACAATTTTTCAGGGAGATTGTAGGCGTTAGGTTATGATGATGATATGAAGATGACAATTATGATGATGGTGAGGAATACGTTGATAATAATGATGATGATTATATCACCGATAACAGCAATGATTGGAAGGCGTTAAATATGTAGAGTGGAATAAGATTGAAAACGATGGTGATTTTGATAATTGTGATGTTGATTATGGTTACGACAATCATGATGGCCATGATGATGACGATGATGATGACAACGTAAAAGAAGATTTTGGTGGGGTGTTGACATTTCATGCTAAGTGAGTGACAAAGAGAGAAGAGATGAATGACAATGATGACGATTTGATTCCTTACAGGCTTCTTACGTATGTGTGCACATGGTGTATGTGTGTGTATGGATGCTATTTCATAATTCTTATCCTTTAACTTCTTGCTTTTCTTTTCTTTTAACATTTCTTTCTCCTATACAAACCTCATCTTTACTTGCAGCCAATTTTCTCCTTCAACTTATTTCACAAATTTAATCGTGCATGAAATGTTGAAGAAAACTTGTCATCGAGTGACACGAAGCGCATTTTATTTGAATGCATGCAACAGTAATTGAATCAATCAAAAAGTTAGTCGGTCGTAATTAAAGGTTTGTAAGGTCGTGGGGACGGATGTCAGGCAGAGCAGGAAGTTCGGCGGTTTTCGAACGTGTGATTGATTTACGGCGGAAGAAGTTTTTTGTTGTCTGTGTTGGCGAATGAAGGATGAAGACTCATCCTTAAAGCATCCTGGCATTCATTGTTGTTCGTTTGCTTCATTGAATCGGTGAGAGTTTCTTGCAGCGGTTACAACTTCTTTAATATTTCAAACAAGCTTACGAGGAAAATTAAAATTTTTGATTTAATATTTGCTTTTGCTTTATTAAAGATTTCTTTATAAGTTTTCATTCCGTGCTTTTAAAAAGCAAATTTTTTGGTTATTATACAATATATTCTATTCTCTTCTAATTCTAATTTTGTACTACTCAATAAAATTTATTATATTATGAAACAAATTTGCTATGCTTTGGTTTTTAGTTTTTAACTCAAGAAGTTAATTCTAAAATCCATTAAAAAGTGTACAGTTTACAACTAATTATAGCCAAATTACTTCTAATTTTAAATCTAGAAACTTATCTACGAATCATCGAGTTGAAATTGAAAAGCATTTAAAAGCCTGTAATTTTTTACGAGAATTTTAAACGGAAAACTATTTTCAATGGTCACAAATCTTGAAAAGAAAACCTAGAATTTCTATTAAGTTTAATGAAATTCAGCGAAAATTACCTCGAAAATTTGTGTTTGTTGTAGGAAAAGACATTTGGTATTTTAATAAAGTGAATGAAACAATTATTGAAGTTGACTAGCAAGAAAAAGTGTGATATCAACACTTAGAACCCCTGATAAGGAAAATTTAGCAAGATTAAATGTTAAAACTGAAATATTCAAAAACTAAACGGTGGGTTCCCGCAATTAAATCTTTTCAATTTCAACGAAACGTTCGATTTTGTGTTGATCGCAATGGCTAGCGATGAACTTGAACTTGTTCTTGTATTTCATCATCATGATTGTCTTCACCACCGGTGGATGCTCGCTGCCGAGCTCCAGCCAAAGTTTCCCACCACTCTTCAGATGCACGCAAGCCAAGTCGAAGATGATGCGAGCCACATTCAAGCCGTCGGGACCGCCATCCAAAGCATTCACATTCTCATAACTAAAATTAGGGGAGAAACGGCTGAATTGCCAGCAACGGCCTTCCTTCGACAACTTACAGAGCGACTTCCGGCTGCAGATGCTGAAATTCCTCCCGCTTCACATACGGCGGATTCGAGATAATCAAATCGAAGGTGCTGTCTTTGAGCGCCTCCGGCAGGAAAGCTTTGCGGTCCATGGTGTGCAGATGCACCTGGAAACGGTCGTTCAGCTCCAGACGCTTGGCGTTGTCCATTGCCACGTTGGTGGCGATCTTGCTGCGATCGATGGCAATGCTGTGCAACTTGGGCAGCTCATTCAACATGGCCAGCGACATGGCGCCGGTGCCGCAGCCGATCTCCAGCATATTCAAGGGGGCGGCATTCTCGTCAGTGCAGCGCTGGCGAATCTGCTGCATGATTTTCGTTACGAACTCCTCTGTCTCAGGACGCGGTATGAATACGCTTGGAGCCATACGGAGCGTGAGATTCATGAAGTCCCACTCGCCCAATATGTACTGCAGTGGCATGCGTGCGCAACGTGCCTCGCACAAACGTTGCAACTCTGCGTGCTGCTCCACCGTCACCTCAATGTTCTCGTAGTGTGGCAGCGTGTGCTGCAGCGGGACGGGGAAGCAGATGAAATGTAAGAGGCAGAAACTAAGCTCAACACCGGAAGCCGTGCATCGCTGCCGCTTTGCTACTTACGAATTTCCGTTGCAGCACATGTGCCACCAAGCACTTCAGATTGAATTCAATGTCGCCCACCCCGGCGTGACGGAACTTCTCCGTCCACTCCTCCAGAGACTTCTTCACACACACGAGTGTCTTGGACGATGAGGTGCTTGTGGCCGCATAGTTGCTCGTTGTTGGCCTTGTCGTAGAAGTGGCGTACCGCCGCACCTGCCCACTCATCTGACGCATTAATAATTTTAACATCTTGTAGCACGACGAAGTCAGTTGAAAATTTTATTTCGATCAATAAAATGCTGAAGGCTTGAAGAAAATTAAATACAAGGTTGCTATGGTTTTCATTAGCGCTTCTTGATTTGAAAACAGCTGATTTCTGAGATTGGTGCACAGTGAGAGACGTGTTTAGTGTTCGAATTGTTCTATATGAGGGCTTGTGTCTAATATAAGGTGTTGTGCTGTCTGTGGCGCCATCTGTGGGATGGTAGCTATTGAATGTATAGGCTGCGGTCGCCAGTGGAAGGCTTTCATTAGAGTTATCTTTAAAGTTGCAAAATGTTCATAATAGGCCCATTATAGAAAATTGATAACCTTACATGGATATTGATATATGTATCGGGGTTATCTGAAATTTTTTTCAAAATTAAAGAAAATATGAATTATCTGAATTAAAAAATACAAAAGAATTAAAAACACAAAGACGTTTGCTTATTTCCTTCCTCTTTTGCATTACAATTAATTCTTACACTTGATTTGTTGTTGTTTTTCTTAAAGCTTTTAAATATAGCTTAAACAATTTTTCTTTGTTTTTTTATGAATTTATATACTTAATATATGGAGAGTTTTCAAATCACTTTGGAAGCCTTTGCAGCTACCTTTGATTTTTTCCTACAGTTTTGCCAATTATTTCAATTCATTGCTGATTCTTTTCCATTTTTTTAAGCTTTTCAAGATTTATTACTGCGGTCTTTTAACATGAACTTTTTAGGTTTTTTTGATTTTAGATTTTCATTTAAGATTTCAGTAAATATTTAAAAATCAATGCTGAATTTTTTGATATATTAAATCTTTCGGAGCCAATTATAACTTTTTTTTTTAATATTATTGTGAATTCTTAAAATTCATTGCTTTTGTTTAATACAATACATCATTTACTTTTTTTGGGTTTTTGGAATTCTTAAATTCATTGCTCGCTTTTTTTGTTAAATTTTTTAGCTTTTGAGCTATTGTATATATATGTATATTTTTTTAAAATTTTTGTGAATTTTCTCCATTCATTGCTAAATTTTCTTTTAGTTTCTTTTTTTCTCAAGTTCTTTTAGCCACTATAAAAGTGTACAAAAGCTTTTGAAGCTTTTATAAGCTGCTTTATAATTTTTGTTTTAATTTTTCTGAGCTTTTAGTATTTACTGCCAGACCTCTTACATTTGTACAACTCAAAAAAGCTAAAAAATGTCTGCCACATCTACGACTTCCTATAATTCATTACTGTTATTTTTTATTGAAGCTTTTGAGTGAGCTTTTGAGAGTTAGTAAAACTGAAGTGAGCTTTTGAGAGTTAGTAAAACTGGAGGTTACAGCTTAAGCCATCGCGTCCATAGAAATGTTTGTGGACTCGCCGTCGGCGGTGCTACTGCGCTCTCTTGAACCAACAGCCCCACCGGCGCCACCGTCGCCGACTTTTCCGCCACCACTTTTCTCACGTATGCCTAACCATGGAACACGTCGCTCCAGCTCTAAGCGATACTTGGGATGACTGGCTGCATAAACCCAGGGATCCAGGCAGGAAACGGTTTTTGCAGCAGTTGCCGGCAACATGGACACGAATGGGGTGACCATTTTTCTGTAGAAAAGGAGATGCTTTTTGGTTCTTCTCATCTTTGACTTGAGAGAAGTTACATCCTTAACAGAGAACTTTTCTCGTGCACAACCACAAGAGAGCTGATATCTCTCTCTTTACTCACCTGTAGCCGAACGAGGAGAGTAAGGCCACCGTTGAATATGGCGTCCAGGCCAACACGAACAACAAGTAGATGGTCAGGGCCGCCTTAGCTATGCGCATCTCTACGCTTAAGCCTTCTGTGTTAGCGTTGGCCGACAAGGATTTCACATTCATCTTCTTGGCCTGCTCGGCCAACATGCGCTCGTGAGCGCGTACGTGAAAGAACAGCCGGGCGTAGTTAAACCAGATGATCGTCGTAGGGATGCAGTAGGCCCAGATGAAGATGCAGTGCACGAACAGACGCGTCTCATCTGTGTCTGTTAGGTAGTCGAAGCTGCACGTGGTCAGGTAACCCTCTGCAAGGTGGGACAATTGTGGGGAAACTCAGTCTATTCGAATTCGTTACTTTCGGATTACAAAATGGACAAGAATGGCGCGCCGACATGATTCTGTACTGACCTGGTATATAATGTCCCCAAATACGGAAGAAGGGTAGCACCGAAAACGGTATCGCCCACAACCAACTGAGAGCAATTAAAAGCCCAATCTGGCCCATATTCAGGCGACCATCAATGGGATTCGAAATTGTTCTGAAATTCGAATAAGTCTGTAGTGTTTACGAAACTTCTTTCATCTGATCTTCAAAAGCCTCACTTATATCGATCGTATGCTATGAAGGCGTTCGATATGGAGCCTCCGAATCCAGATATGCCGCCGTTGACGGCATAAATGTCGCAACCCAGTTCGCCGCCCACGAAATAACCTGCGATGGCATTCAGCAAGTGGTGTGGGATATTGGTGCACATAACCAGATCGAAAATAGCCAGGTTGATGATCAGTAGGTTAGAGGGCGTTCGCAGGTTCTTCGAACTGGAGGGATTTTTTTTTGAAAAGAGTTAATTTCTCCCCAATTCCCCGTTTTATTCTTCGAATGTACTATAATACAAAATCGGCCATACTTACGTTGAAAAGATCCAAATGACGAGACCATTACCGAAAATCGACATGATCATCAGCACAAAGTATGCGATGAAGAATGCGTATGTATAGTAGATCTGTGGACTGGGGAACCCGCGCCAATGTACGTGCACCATATGCTGCAATTGACTGGGAAAATTCCAACCTAAGTTTGGCCTGGGTGGGTCGTTATGTAAAGAACTGTATTAGAAATGAAAAAAACTGTTATTGCTGTAATTAGTAATTAGTTATACTTTCAGAACTTTTCGGAAAGCTTTAAAATTTCGCTAAGATTTTAATCTCTGTTACAGTTACACTTTTATTGAAATCTTAATGTTTCGCTAACTCTTCAGCAATTTATCAAATTGTTAATATTTGGTCAAATTCTATATATTAATCTCATCTGAAATTCTTAATTTCTCCTAAAATTCTAAATTACTTTGAGATTTTAATACTTCGTTAAATTTCTAAAATTTCGTCCAGTTTTCAACAGTAATTTTAAAATTTCGTTTAATAATCGTTTCCTAATAAAATCTTAAAATCTTTATTATTTTGGTGAATTGTTTCTTCTTTAATATTTTAGAATAATGTTTCGTTCTATTTATTTAAAATTTAATTTTTCAGTTTGTGAAGATTGCAATCGTTGTATATATAAAATTTACTAAAATTTAAGAGTTTAATTCTTAACATTTTCGTCAAGTTTAAAAATTTCATCGTGTACTGAAAAAGTCATTAAAATTCGTTGAGTGTTGAAGTTCAAAATCAATTTGAATTTTCATTTCTCGTTCAATTTTAGAAAAAAGAAAGAAAATATTGTTAAGATTTAAAAACTTCGTTGCGTATTGAAAAATTCGTTAAGTTTTGAAAGCCAAATTATTAAAATTTGAATATTCAGTTCCTAGGTGAATTTTATTTGGAAATTTGTTGAAATGAAACACATGGAAAATTGTTGCAAAATATTTAAAATTTTGTTAATTTTCGTCAACCATCGTTGAATTTCATATAGTTTCCGAAATTCTGAATTTTAAATACTTTGAATTTCCAAATTTCGTAAATTTGATCATCACAAATTGTTGAGGTGTATTAGAAGCCAATTTGAGGACTCAGCGGATTTAAGGATTCCTTACACTGTTTTTATATTTTTTATTTATTCATTTAATTCGAATTTCTCTCAATTACTTCAAAAAATCCTTCAACACTCACCCATTAAGATATTCGATAAATGCCTGCGGCGCAATAAGAGATCCGTTTTCTAAATGCATTTTTCTCTTCGTATTTAATCCTCTTTATTTCAATATCTTATTTTAACATTTTTATTGGAGCAGGTCTGCAAGCGACTACTTTTTAGTTCTCCAGAACTTGTATTTATAGAATTCAGTTCGTCTTGGCTTTCGGAAGAAGGCGAAAATTGAATTGTGAGAAGTCAAGAAATCGCAAGAATTCTTCTAAGACAAATTCCTTGTCGGATTAGCAGAGCATTAACGTCATTGATTTTGACTAATGAAATTGATGACTTGTGGATTGTAAGCGTTGCATATTTTCAGGCGCACACAAGAGGTATTTAATTTGTCGCCGCTGCTTAGTGAAAACTATTTGATTGCAGCCACGAGAGTTCTCGAATGGACTTCAACCCGAACGTAAGTGACTGAAGTGTGTAGCCTACAAGCAAGTATCGGTTTTAAGCAGCTTCTATCACCTTTAAGTAGCTTTCATCAGATCCAGTATTACTTCAAAAGTAAAAAACCATCTTTTGTTTTATTTTGTATAAGTTTTTATTTATTCTTCTTGCTTTTTAAAATTTTACATTATCATGATTTTCTAATGTTCTTCTTTTTTAGAAACTAAATAGACTTCATCGAAAATTATATTTATAACTAGAATAAATTGTATTTTCTCTTCAAGAATTCTATTAACTCTTTATCATATTTAGGTACCATTATATATCAGCTAAATTTTGGAATATTAATTAGATAATTGCAATTCAAGAGGATGAACTAAATTAAGTAGTTTTTGCAGTGCAATTTAGAATATTGAATAGAATCATTGAAATCAAATAATAATTTTGTAGATTAACTAAACATCGTTCAGATTCTATATATTCTACGCTACTTAATTGTTAATATACATATTGTTAACATACATATTTATTTCTTATAATATTATTTCTACCTCTCTCTATTTTAATTTTAAGTTTTTAACTTTCACGCTGTTTAATATTTTTATAGCTTTCAATACATTTTTTTATAGTTAGTTAGCTTAACTGTGACAGTTTTTTATATGTGTATGTATTTATATGTGTGTAATTAAATAATTTATCACTAAAACTATACAATTTGGTAATTATATAGTTAGCAAGTTGGTGAAGCCTACATATTTGATATTTTAAATATATATATTTTTCTTGCTATCAATTTTATACCCACCCACAAAACAACTACCATATTTTTTAATTAGTTTTTTAAAGTTATTGTGTCTCAATTTAAGTTTTTTCTACTAATTTAAAAATATACTTCAACACTAAAAATCGTAAATTTAAATTAAATCAATAATTAATGTAATTCGATAATTACAAACTAAGAGTATTTTAAAGTAGTTAAATAAATTGGTAATTAAATAAAACAAAATCTATTTTTAAGCAATATTATAAGCTTTATTTTACTTGCGAACTTCTTTGTTATTATTTATTATTTTAATCTTATTCTTTTTAATATGAAATTATTAATAAATTGTTTGTGCCGTGTTTTTACATTTGCATGGAATTGTTTTTGCACTTTACCCTTCAATTAATCCCCTTAACCCTCCTCAATAATCTACTGTCTTTCTTACACTATACAACAAATTTAATACTTCACTGATAAATACATCGCTCACATTAAAAACATGGCCCAGAATATTAAACTTTTTAATTCTAATTCTAAGGAATCTAAACTATTTGCGTTTGTATTATATTGAAATATATGTAATATAAATTATATATTCTTAATCTATTTTCTATTAATATTTATTGTAAAGCTAATGCATGAAGTGAAATTATTACAAAAAGATTTCATGAAATTTTTAATCCAGAAGTAACAGAAACTCTCTTTAAGAAACCTATTTCTAAAAACTTTTAAGCAGCGGAATTTCGAAAAATTTTTTGTTTACTGCTCCTCTTTTCCTTCTCTTCATTTCTGTTCCTGCATTTTCTCTTAGTTATTTTTATTGTTCTGTTGCTATTTTAGTTTTTCTTTCCGCTTTCTTTTAGCTTGATTTACAATTTCCTTTTTATAATCTTTCTCGGTCCTCCCTACTGCCTAATTTTTATATTACTTCAGATTGTTTTTGCTTTTCTTTTACTTACTTTCATTTCTTTACTAATCTCTCTCTCTCTCTCTCTCTCTCTCTCTTTCTCCCTCTCTTTCTTCTTCTTCTTCTTTTCACATTATATTCCTTTACCTTCCTTTGGTTTTTCTCTGCCAATATTTTTATTTCTTCTTATGTTCTCACCTTTTCGTTCGTCATCCCGGAACATACATCATCTTCCTACCCTGTCGGAAAAACAATCGAACACCAAGAATCAAATATTAAAGTTTAAATCGCTGTCGCACGAGAAAAACAGAAACACAGTTATGGCGCAGCATAAAGAGAAATTCTCTACGATTCCCACCTATGTCACCATTTCAGTAAATCTTTTTGCAATAATTCACTACCGCTATTTATAGTTCCACACTTTTCCACGAAATTTAAAAAAATCTTTTCATATCCACTGTCGGATTTCTGTGATTTAATACATCTTATTATAGATAAAAACTAGAATTTACGAGAACTATATTTGTGTTTTATTATCTCTAATCTATAATTCTACAAATTATCAGGTCTTTCTATATAGTTTACTTGGCTGTGATATATTAAGCGATTATTAAATTCAACTTCAAATATATGTTCTCTCTGCGCGAAATTTGTTTATAAGAAATATTTTGAATTTTATGAATTTTTGAGAAGGAAGTCATCAAATTTAATAAGTTCTTAACTTTTTTATGAAGTATTTAAGACAAAAATGTAAAAACAACACATAATTATAAATTACTCATTTGACCAGTTAAATATTATAAAGAACAAGAAATTTCAAGTTGCACTATTATCTAAATTAGAAATACCAATTTTAAAGGAATCTTAAATCACATAAATTATTTCGAAATCAGTGTAACAAAAAAATTTACTAATGATTTCCGTAAAAATAAATTGCAAACAATTTTGATTTTAAAAACCATTAAGAAAAGAACACGAAACAAACTTTTAAAACAGGAACTTTTTAGAAAGAAGAAAACGAAACCGAAATATGTTATCAGTATATTTTTTATTTCACAACTTTTAACTGCCTATTTAAAAATTTACAAAACTACTTAAACAAGTTTTTATAAAAAATTCATTAAACTTCATAATCAATGATCAGTAAATAAAGTTAGAAAAAGAAATACAGTATTTAAAATATCTCTTATATTTTATAAAGTCTAAAAAATGACAACGAGTACAAAAATATTGCGATGCAAATTTTGTAAATAGAAACAATGATTCAAACTTAATGCATATATAAAAATATTATATAAATGTTACAATATAAAAGGTACAATTTAAAATAAAATTTTTTTTAATACACAATTTCTTAAAGGATTAAAAATAATCTAAAAATCTTTACTAAGATAAATTAGAAAACTAAAAATTCAGTGCGTATTTTATAAAATTCTCATACTGTCAAGTAAAGAATCAAATAATTGAAAAAAATATTTAATGAAATTCACTGAATTGATCTTCGAATTTTTATGATTTTGAAATCGCTAAAAATTTTCTGCTATTTTTACAATTCAAAACAATTTATTATATTTATTTTATATGAAAATATCAAATATATCAAATAAAATACCAAATATATAAAATATTTATAAAAGCTATAGAATGAGCAGAAATTAGGATTAATTAATTATAAAATTTGTTGTATGAAAGTTTATATAATAAAATCAATTTTAGCCAGATTAAACAAAATAAAGGCTTTGGATTCAATAATATAATATATGATATATATATTATTACTTAATATTTGTAAATATAAAGTTAAAATAATTTAAATAAGGAAAATAACGATTGTACGTTAATTAAAAGATTGAAGAAGAAACATGCAGATAACGATAATGAAACGGTGTAAAAAACTTTGAAAATATTAAAACGAATAAAACAGTTGTAAGCACTTTTCTGAACTGTTAAGTTTTCACTTATTAGTTTAAAGATTCATTAAAACTCAAATACACAAACAACATAAATAGCATAAATTAAACATTACTACTAATTCTCAGTAAATTTTAAAATCTTTCAGTAAATTTTAAAAATTAACACAAAATTGTTAAATCATAACGGATATATTATTTTAATGAAATAATAAAACTAAGTAAAAATCCTACCTAAGTAAAAATATGAATATTTAAAAATAAATCTTCAAATCAAATTAAATACTAATTTAAAACTAAAATCGTATATTTTCAAAATTATTCTTGAAATTATATCTTGTTCGTGTTCGTAGTTTGACCTTGCAGTTTCATATTTATAAATTTAATGACTATTTTTAAAAGCTGCCTTTAATAATATTTAGTTGCTCTTATTAGCTGCTTCTTGTTCGTATTTTTGTTCGTTATATTTTGTCTCTTTTTTATTTTTAGTAAAACTAAATCTTTAAGTCAAAATTTTTACTTAATACATGACTTCAGTGAAATTGATAAATTATTTAAGATACAATAATTGATGTTCAAAAACTGAACATTCAAATAATTCAGCTATTTAATTTTAAACAGTCTCTTGCGTTCACAAAACATTAAAAGACGTGTTACTAACTTTAACCTTACAGTGAAATATTCAAACAACAATAATTGATAGTGGAGAGCACTGTAAAATCTGACCTAAAATATCGTGCTAATAGTAAAATACAGGGTTATCTTAAGGATACAAGGATAGCTTAAGGGTACAGGATTGATATTGCATGCTTGTCTTTACTAAATTATTAAGTAGAAAAATGTATACGCTTAAACATTACTTAATTCGTTAACTTAAAACTGTGATACGGTTTAGGTAATTTTATTCTACACACGCGGCAGTCGGTTTCATTGAAATGCGTTTTTATGCGCTCCGTTTTCCATGGCACTCGGAAGTCTGGCAAAAGAAACGTGATTATGAATCTGCTAAACACGTATGTAGTAATGAAAGCAGCGGCAGCAGTTAAATAAAGGTTGCTAGACCGCCAAGAAGTAGGCAACGTTTTTCCTTTTAGTTTGTATAGTTATCGAAGGAGCCCAGATATTCCAAAGCAGCACGGTAACAGAAGTGATATTGATCCTGCGAAGGAAGAAAGTAACGATATAAAGGGTTTCTTTATTTTTCTCCACCCAGTACTCGTTGCACTCACCTCAGTTTGCACCATAGCGGGACGCTGAGTGCGTAGTATGCGCACAGTCTGGAACACATCGAGCACGCCCTCGTACTGCATGCGTTCCAAAACAATGCTGAGTGTAATAAAGACACCAGTACGTCCAACGCCAGCGCTGCAGTGCACTGTAATCGGTCCGTCCTGACCGAATTGTTCTTTGGTCTTGTGCACCTGGCCGATGAAATCGATGAAGCCCTCGCCCGATTTGGGCACACCTTGTTCGGGCCAGTCGATGAATTGGAATTGGCGAACGGTACGCGAAGAGCCGTCACGAGCATCGGTTACCTAAGCGATAAAGTTAAGACCCATTTAACAACTCTTTCGAAGCTACGCAGAACTTGTTTTTAGGTTACCTTAAATTCGCGCAATTTATATTGCGGCATATTGTACTCGGCTATAGGATCCACCACGTAATACTGGTAGCGTACGGAACGCTCGTGAGGCCAGTACTGGTAACATTTTTCCTGTCAATACAAAAAGAAAGGCGATAAAAAATGAATTTGTAAAACCACGTTGAGATATTAAACTCCTTTCCACTGCCACTTACCCGTCCCATTTCCTTGAGTTTGGTCAACATAACGACAATCGTCGAATTGTGTTCCCACAACATGCGCCAGAAATCTTCAGCTGTGTCCTGGACCGGTCCTTGCGCCGCTATATAAGCCAATCGGTACCGATAACCGTCAATAAAACTCGCATTGATATAATCACTGCCCTCAATTCCGTGTATTGGAGTGAGGTATACCCGACTAGACTCATAGGGCAAAATATGTACCAAGCGATTTTTGTGCTTGTTGCACGGCAAGTTGGCGGTGACAAATCGCGACGAGTCCACTTTGACGTTAGACAGCTTCTTGAATTCGATTTCCATACCAGTGATATTTTCACCTGGTTCGGTGACCAGTAGTTTCTGTAGGTGGCTGTGTAGGTTGCGTGCTGGCACCTCAGTCAAACCGCAAATGATGGCTTCCAGGATGGCATCATGAATGAAGATGTATTGGTCTTCCGTCTGAACCATATAATTGCGCTGGGCTCGCAAACAGGTCACATGGCCGTAGATGTCGATGATCTTCTCATGCTTCATGCGCTCCAGCATTGAGTCAATGACGATGTAGCAACCCGTACGACCAACGCCCGCCGAGCAATGAACCACAACGGGACCGGCATCGGGTGGTGTGAGAGCGCGACAACGACGCAGAAATTGTAGAAACGGAGCGGGATGATCGGGTACGCCGTGGTCTGGCCATGCGGTAAACTGGAGCTGTTTGATTTCACGGCGTTCATTTGAGCCCTGTCGGCACAGCTGGAAAGTGCGGATGCTGTAGGTGGCCAATTCTTGCGTTTCGGTGGTGGTCACAAACATCTGGCCATACGTTTCAGTGCCACGCGTCGGCCAGTACTGATCGCACTTGATGCGGGTTCGTTCCTCGAGGCGGGTCATCATGACAATCGTCGTGGTCTTCAGCTCCCAGCACATGCGCCAGAAGTCAGCAAAGGTCTCCTGTAGCGGACCCTGAGTAGCAACATATGCGTTGTGCTTACGGTAGCCGTCGCAGTAGTTTGCGTTGATGTAGTCAGAGCCCACGATGCCGTCTATGAGGGGCAGCTGTACCCGCGAGTGATCGTAGGCGGTGACGTTGGCGTAGCGATTTTTCGACTTGTTGTAGTCGCAGTTCGAGTTGTCCCACGTAAACTGTTGGCCGGGCTCGATACTTTCGTACTCTTGCGAGAACTTCTGATTGTCATTCGCTTTGAGGCGCTCGATGTGATTGGCGAACTCGGAGATCGGTATCGGTGGATGCGAGATCATGCCGGGTGTCTGGAAGTTTAGGCGGCGCATATCGACGGGATCGCTGGGTGTAGGTCCGGCTCCCAGGTCGGCGGCCATTAGAGGACGTGTCAAGGCCGCTTGATCGGGCGTTTTGCAGGGCCGGCGACGTCGACGTACAACGTAAACGGTTACGAAGGAGGTCGAGAGAAATAGGGAGACCAGCACGGGACATAACACCCATAACATACCGGGTTCGTCCTTGCTGCGGTTCACCGAGACCTCTGGTTCTGCGGGCCAATTCGGATCGGGCCTGTGTGGGCGCTCCCCGGGCGGTGCTTCACGCATGTCGAGTGATAGGAATTCAGAGAAAGGACTCGAAGTATACAGATGCTTCTGAGGTGTGTCCACCACGGCTCGTACGAAGATGCGATACCGCTTTTCACGCTCCAGCTTACGGTTCGTGAAGTTGTGGTAATCGTCACCGGAACCGAGGTGGAAAGTGAAGGGGATGGAGCGCTGGGGAAATTTCGCCGCAATGTAAGGTGCATTGGGGCGCTCGAGTTTATTGCGACCCGGTAGCATGTCCTCCGTCAGGAACTGATCCGGATTTTTGTGCATGTTGGACTTGTCCTCGGGCACCACTACTAGGTAGTAATGCGAGATGGGGCCATACTCCTCAGACGCTTGCGGTAGGATGACCAAAATTTCCTCGCCGTTGACTACACCATAGAAGTCCGGCTTCACCATGGGCTGCGGTGCAGCCATCTGTGTGGTGACGGTAATTTTTGTAGGCGGTTTGTACGAATAATCGCTCGGTATGGCGCTGACGTTCACGTTGTATGTCGTGAAGGGACTCAGTTCGTTGATGGTATGGGTGCGTACATATTGGGTGAGGATGATATCACGCTTATGAAGGTTCTGCGTCTGTGAAATGCCTTGCGAATCGACGAATACCTTCATGGTATCGTAGGAAATCTTATAGGAAATTGGGTTCAGTCGTATGGGTGGCGACCAACTGAGCGTCATCGAGTGCGTGCTAACGTCGTGCGCCCTCAGATTAAGCGGCACGTCTTCCGGTTTGATTTTAACGGTGA
Organism: Sicus ferrugineus; assembly: GCA_922984085.1. Classification (NCBI taxonomy): domain Eukaryota; kingdom Metazoa; phylum Arthropoda; class Insecta; order Diptera; family Conopidae; genus Sicus; species Sicus ferrugineus. The sequence goes on along the minus strand of OV277349.1, from coordinate 9,079,334 downwards.
CCTTTTCGCTGAGACGTCCCAAGCCATGCCGGAAACGGGCCACAATCGCCACTGCATACTGAGCAAATTTCTCCAAGTTAACGAGATCGGCGGACTCGGTGACTCCTACGGTTTTCGTCTGCCATTCATCGAGATCCTCGACTGCGGTCATGGTGTAGAAGATTTTATAACCAAGCAATTTTCCGCGTGACGGCACAGGTTCCCACCAAATCTCAGCAGTCTGTTCGGAGGTAGCGACCGCCTGTACCGACATCGGGGCACGCCCCATATCGCGTTCGGTCTCCACGAGCCGCTTATCGCTGAATGGACCGGCACCTTGCTTTGTGTAAGCTCGCACTCGAAAGATATACGCTGTGTTCTCCTCCAGGTTGGTAAAGACCGCTTTGCGTACCGTTGTGTTGCGCTCCGAGCCCAAACCGTGGTCAATCTTCTTGTGGAACTGAACGTCGTATCGCGTTATCTGTCCATTGCGATCCTCACGAGATGGGGGATCCCAGGTAATGCAAACTATATCGGGCGTTTGGTAGCGCACCGTTATGTTTGTGGGAGGTCCACTAGGTACACCTTCAGGAGTTTGCAACATCTTTACTGTTTCCTGGCCGATACCGATGTGATTGCTACCCGCTACACGAAACTCGTACTCGACGCCACGTTCCAGATCGTTGAATCGTCTCTTCATCGTCTGCGGTCCCTGTAGGATCTCCTCCTTCAATGGTTGATCTTTGATACCCCAACGAAGACGGTAACCTCGTAATTCGCCATAGGTCTGTGCCGGACGCTCCCACTCCAATTCAATAGAGACGGTAGGGTCTCGTTCGAGCACCTTGAGACTGACTATGGGGCGAACAGGGACTCCACCGGGGGTCTTGACTATCACTGCAGAACTACGATCACCGTCGCCTTTTCGCGTCAAGGCGGCTACCTGGATTGAGTATTTGGTGTCGGGTTGCAGACCAGTCACATTATATTCCAGTCCATCCATCACATCGAATTTAAGGGGCTCGTTAAGGAAACCTTTACCCTGGAAAAGGGCGGGGGAAGGGGAAAAATCGAACTTGTGAGGATTATAAGATCATAAACGATTTGTAAAGTTAACAATCCAGATTTCTAGAAGGTTTGACCTGATATAGGCGATGGTTATCAACGATCACCGAATTTTCCAAGTTTTACTTTTAATTTTTTCACCATTTACCTCATCACGCATTTCCTGTACATGTATGTGGTAACCACGTATGATGCCATTGCGATCTTTTTCCAGAGGAGGTTTCCATGTCACATGAATCGAAGTGGAGTTTAGGGGAGTTGATTTGACATCCTGCGGATCTCCAGGCACTAAACGGGACGGTTGGGAGAGGAAACTGTTAATCTGAATTATAAAAGCGAGATAAAAGGCTTATAGGAGAAGAACTTAAGGCTACATATGAAGCTTACTTTGATATTTCGAGTGTATTACTTATTGATACGACGAATTATTTTATTAATTTGAAGGAATGAAACGAGGTTTGGTATGAACCTTATGTTAAATCGAACTTACATCAGTTAGCTTAAAGTTAATTTGTTTATATTTAAACTTATTTATATTTATATAATAAAACGGGGGAGGACGACAACAATTACTAGTTTGGGAAAAAACACTTATGGAACATCATCACCACATCGCTAGTATATGATGCAATAAATATTTCAAATGCAGTTTTTTGAGCATGTAAATTAAAACTTAATACTAAAAAAGAAACCACTTTTGCTTATACTAACAAATCTAGTTAATTGACTATATAATTTAGTTAATGTAGGTGTTTATGGGGTCAAGAATATGGAACAGTGTAGTAGGATAGTCAGAGATGATTAAAAAAAAGAACATGAACAAAATTTTTCAACAATTTTTTTATTATCTACAAAAGTCCTTTCTGGAACCAAAAAAGGTTTTTCAGGAAACAATGGTTTACATTTAAAGAGTTCTTATAAAAAATTATAAGTCACACAGGATGCGTGGAGTCCTCCTTTATTCAAAAATTGTATATTTTTTATTAAGGAAAATAGTTTCAAAAATTGTCCTTCAAAAATTCATCCATTTGCAGGCTTTTATAAAGCAAAAAGGTAAATATAAAAATCTCCTAGTAACACGCATGAGAAAAAGAAAGAGAGAAAGCATCCATGTTTAGATAAGCAAGAAAAAAAAGAATATATTTATGAAAATATTAATTCAAGGACAAAATACAAAATATCACAATTTTTTACGCAAAGGTTTTCTTAAACACTAATACAACAGTTTAAAATGTGTTTTGTGTTGATGATAAGGTAAAAAATAAAAATGGAGTTAAAACAAGTAAAAGTGTTGTCTTCGGCCTGTCCGAAGTGTAAATACCCTACACCCGGGAAACTAAAAAAATTATAATTTCGTCACTTGACTTTTGTATAAGGATCACGCCCATTTTTGGCAAATATTTTTGAAATGTCTCATCTCATTTTTCATCTAGATACTGCTGGATAGATCACGTAATAGTTTGAACCGTTTATGGGATATTGACAACCTCTGTATAAGTGGGCGGATCACGCCCATTTTTGGTATACAAATTGGTAATACCTGTGGATACCTCGTGATAAAATCACGTGTTAATATCTTATACCGTTTACTATTTTATAGCGAAACATGTAAATTTAATGTTCAATATTTCTTGCCTATGTCAATATATTTGTAGGATTTTTGAAAAAGTTTCTTTTTTACCTTACATAAAGTAAAATTATGGCAAGCTTTAGAAGCTCAATTTTGTAAATAATCTTTTAGAAGAGTATATAAATTAAGTATTTCGTGGGCACCTGCCGTCATGAAACAAAGTTCATAAACATCATATCACATATTGAAAAAGCTAACAGTTGTGTCACTGTTAAGAATGAGGCGTAGAAGTTACTGATAATTCCAGGAATTGAAAGAGTATAAATCATGTATAATGTAAAGTCGGGAAAGCTTTTAAGCTCAATTCTGTAAGACATGCTTAAGAAATGTTTATAAAATCAAGCATTTGATAGAAAACTTATGCAGATTTTATTGGACAGACCTTATATTGTGGTTATGTGAAAGCTCCAAAGCTCTCTTCTTAGGAGTGAAAGCGGTTGGGCCTCTCTGAACTTTGAATAATGGGTCACGAAATAAATTTTTCATGTGTACTTTGTGAAAGAAACTAATACTAATTAGTAAGAATATAAAGAAAAATAAAGGCAATATGAAATAGCTCGATTATGGAAGCTTAAAAAGCTCGTAAGTGAAAGAACAATAAAACAACTCAAGAAGTAACATGAAAACATGTACCTTTTTTTGTCAGTGTACATATGTATATAGTTGTTTTATGTGAGGAGAGGGATATCCATGCTGAGTGTGTTCACTACAAAAACAAAACTTATATTTGTATATATATATAACACTTTATTGCTTTCTCTATTGTACTCACTTTTTCTTTCTATATACATTTTGTTTCCGAATTATATCAAAAACATCCACATTTTTTCACATTTCAAAAGTTGCGTTCAAAAATCAAATATTAATCGTGAAATTTTAAAGAAAAACATACAAAATATGAGCCAAGCAGGATGGCAACGAGTAAATCGAGTGGCCAACACGTTTGAGCAAACAGTTCGTCAGTTTGTTGGTTTGTTTGTTTGCAAGGGAGGATGGAAGAAAAAGAAAGCAGATGAAAGAAGGAAAAAGAAAAGAAAATATTGCATTAATTTTGAATTCCGTTTATCAATTTTTCAGTTCTATATTGTAGTTGTAAAAACTAGAAATTTTGAACTTTTAAAATTAATAAAAGAGAACAAGGATGAAAAATTAATTTGGAATACTTTCAAAGGACATGAATAGCTTATATTGGCACACTCGTTGGTGAATACAAATAAGTGAAGAAAATAATTTATGTGTAACAAAAACAGAAATAAATTAATAAAATCCGGGTGTGGGAATGAAGAATCTAACATTTTTGCACTTGTTTTTGCGGCAAGGGCAACATTTTGTGGAGAAGATCATAAAAAAAGTTTAGTTATTACATATTTGAAAATCGAAACACTATACAACATTTTAGGGCGATAATTCCTTGTACAGATATTTTCATTCCATTCCATTATTCCTTGTACAGATATTTTAAAATGAGGTTTATGACTGTAATCTGCAATACTTTTTAATTATTACGGACTTAAGGTTCACTCAAATTGGTCCACTCTACTCAAATCAGGTTCACTCTACAAAATATTACCCTGTAATATTTTTTCTGATACACATATATGTATATGCAATACATACGTATGTAAAGTCTAATTTAAATGTGTTAATGGGAAAAATTTACTTTTTACTTAGTCATAATTTCTGACTAAATGTCAATCCTTTTTAAATGAGTATAATTTTTAAAAATAAATATATATTTTGGGTTATATATATCATATTTAATAACAAACATTATCGGTGATTGTTGAAAAATGTCTTTCTCACATTATATGCTATAGAAAGATCTTTACAAGATTTTTCAAAATCTTCTTTAAATTTATAATCAAAATCTCTTCAGATAACAAGCTTTTTTCAAAGCTTTTTCATTCTAAATAATAAATATATATTATGAAATTTGTTAAATGTTTGGGTAATTCCTCAATGATAATAATTTTTTTATGAATAATGTATGGACTATCAAAAATACTTATTATTAATATACTTAAATCATATTTTCAGATATGTTGAACTTAATAAAAGTCTTTGTTGCATAAGTTTATAGAGTAAAATTACCTTAATCTTAAAGTTAACATTACCTTAATTATCGCACCTTAGGTAATTATAATTACCTCATCTTAAAAGTTTGGGTAATAATATCTTAATAAACCTACAGTAGTAACTGATAATAATAATTCATATAAGACTTATAACAGCAAAAATATGTGATTTAATAGGTCCATCTGTTATACATCCAATCAATTAATAAAAGATACGTATGGTGTGACATATGATGATTTCTTGATTGGAGTGATGTCATTATATTCGTATGTTCAAAAATAATCACGTCTATATTTTATTCACACAGAGTTTTGTGTTAAAATAATCAGAAGATACAAATGTAACTCTTTAATTACATGTGTACTTGCAACATCATTAATTTCTGCTGACAAATCTTAGTTGATATTTGTTTTGCACTATACAGAACTCCGAGGATGAATGGACTCCTTTTTTATTTTCTTGAACCCTAACGTGGTTAGTAATGAAAGAGGTGTAACCCTGTTAACCTCTAATTACTTCGGTAACATGTATGAGTTCATGATAAACTGAATTATGTAGAGGATAACCCCTGCAGAGAAAGGCGCACACACACACAAACACAGAAACATCTCTACCCTACACACACGCGTCCCCAACACACACACACAGCCATCCACCCACAAGAGCTCCCACACAAAAATGTAATTACATTCACACATTTTGAAAAGCATGGAGGAAATAGACACTTTTGACATTTGACTGTCAGTTGTGTTTTGTGTAACGCATTTTTTATTGTTTAAAATTCTACCTAACGAAATAAAAAAAGGGAAAAATGTTGTTATTTTTCCTTTTCCACACTTCAGCGAATTCTAAAAACAACATGAGATGGAGGACCATGCGGTTAATGATGCCTCGAGCACCACTTCAGCACTCGTTAGCTGACATGTCAATAGCCGTGACGTGTCGCTGTTGTTGTTGTTGTTCTCGTGATGTAGGTGGTTGCTATCTTGCCTGAGGCTGCCAAAGCTTTGAGGGCGTGAGTTGTTGTTAAGGCTGCCGGATGAAGTGATAAAAAGAAACGGATTCTTGTTAAGCTTTTTTCTGCTATCAAAAAATGTTACGAGTTCTCTTTTCGTGATATCACTGACATGGAGAATATATTTTGCTGCAATGTGGGATAATTTTGGTGGCATTTCTATCTTTTCATATAATTTGGAAAAAATGTCTGGTAACTCTGTTCGTTTTTGGTAAAAGGTGTGTATGTCGGTTTTGCTATGCAATCTTTTATACACCTTTATGCATTTTTCTCAAAAAAAACACATATTTTGCGTTAACATACCAACTAGAATTCAGCTTTAATGAAGACTTTGAACTCAAATAACGAAACGAATGGATGCACTAGAAAAAATTTTGTGTTATTATATCTATTATAATTCAAATGATGCTCAGGAGAGCATATAAGGAACCCGACAGGTTTCTAAGTGTAAGATTGAACTTTATTTAGCAAAGCTTTAAATTACAATAGAAGATGTCAAGATGGGAAACTTCTTTGAAGTTTAAAGGTTTTAAAGCTTAAAAAGATTTTAAATTTATAGATCAACACCCTTAAGCTGAAAACCTTTAAAGATTAAAGAAGATTTAAGAAGAGTCAAGAAGATGAAGCATGAAGAGCTTCTAAGTTTAAAGCTTTAAACAAAACAAACTTTTAGTATAAAAAAGCTTAAAGTTAAAATTAAAAACCTTACAATTAAAGCTTTTAAATTTTTAACTGAAAATACTGGCAGGCTTCGGCCAGGTCAAAGTCGGAATAACCTAATTTTATTATACAGAGGGCACTGTATAATTTTGATTTCATAACTTTTTTTTCTTTACAACATATTCCCTCACACACACACACATTCGAACTTTTAGACGCGTAACATGAACAAAAAAGTGAACTAATATTAGAAGAAAAATGTGCTCAATATGCTTCATTACGGTGCACTGCGTTAGCTACACTGGAAGAAATTGTGTGCGGTTTTACATCAGTGCGTGGTTAGCGTGAAATAAAAGGATTTGCACAATTTTGTTGACAGACAGGCAATTCTTTTTTTTACCATGTGCAGATTATTGTGTGAATTTGGTGCTTTTTCCCATTAAGAATAATTATATCAAAAGCTATTTTAAAAGAAATTTTGTAAACTCTTAAAGAGTTCTCTGTATATTTTCTCCTGTATGTAAACAAAATGAAAGCGCATCGACGTGAGATCCACCTTTCATGACGGTTTCACAAAGGTGTGTCTCATGCAATGTGAAAGCTCTATAAAAGCTTTGCACATTGCTAACTCAGTTTCAGATACCATTTGTGAATTCGATGAATGAATACCATTAATGAATTCGTACAAAACTTAAAGCTCTAGATAAGCTTAAAGCTTTCCAAATGAGTCGTTAAATTTCAGTGGCTTTAAAAGAAAAGTTGTGCTCTGAAAAGTGGTGCGTATAAGGTTGAGGAGTAAATATATACTATACAGGGTGCTTCTGTGTTTACACTCACAGATATATATACGTTGAACTTATATCTAACGATATACGGTAAGAAATACTTTTGTATTCAGAACTTAAAGAGTTTAAGTGTTTAAACGAACTTAAACATATATTAATCTACATTATTAACGAGTTCATAGAAGCTGTAAAGTGCCTTCAAGCTTTAGCTAAGCTTAAAGCTCTCTGGTCAAAGCTGTCGCATCTTCTAAAAGAGTTTTAAAAGGGTGTCTGGGAGCGCCTTCAAACTTGGCGCTCACAGAAGCTGAAGACAAAATTTTCTTTTACTATGTGCTTCCATACAGGGTGCAGACGTCAAGCTTACATCTAAAGTGCGTTAGAGATTTCTGGACTTAGAGAGATCAAGTGCTTAAACGAACATATACATATATATATATGTGTCTACCTACATCATTGATGAATTCATAAAAGCTGTAAGGTTCTTCAAACTTCAGCCAAGCTTAAAGCTCCCTAGTCAAAGCTGTCGCTTCTACCAGGGGAACTTTAAAAGGGCGAATTTGAGTGCTTCAAAACTTGGTGCTCATAAAAACTTAAGATGAGATATTTTTCATACAGGATGCTTCCATACAGGGTGCAGACGTTAAGCTTACATCTAAAGTGGTTTGGAGATTTCTGGACGTGGACTGCTCAAGTGTTTAAACAAACTTATTTTTTAGACTACATAAATACGATTTCTAAAATTTTATTTAGAAATAAATCAATATTGTTGGCTTTTCTTGCAAAATGCAGAACAAGATAATAAAATCGGGAAAAATAATTGTTATGGTGGTTCGAAACTAATAAATATTTAATTCATAAAAATTCGAAGCTATATTGAAGTGAAAGCAATCAATAATAATAGCAAGACAAAAAAAAATTGCAACTTTTTGCGTTGGGTGCACACACATATGCACACATTCAGGAAAATACAAAAAAATATCCTTGGTGTGTTTAAGAAGTGTGCAAACACAGCGCGGTGAGTGACGGGGGTGCTAAAGGGATTTAAGTTTAAAAACATGAAGTCTATTAAATAAGTTAATTAAAAATTCTCTGACAAAAAATCACAGTTTAATCGTTTCACAGTTCGTTACTGCAAAAATGCAAAAATTCAACTACTAGATTCCACCTCACAGCTATATTTTCTATGGGCGAAATTTTTTCCGCTTCAATCAAAATACAAAAATTTGCATTTTAGTAGAGTGTGTTGAAAAATATAAAGAAAATTCTTCAAAGACAAATAGTATGCATGAAAAATTTAGCAGACAAATAAATTAACATGCGAATATTAGTTATTTTTTCTACAATAGAAGTGGTGGGAAGAAAAGGGTGATGGAAAAGAACGGGTTTATATAAAAATAAAGTTCATAATTATCAATGAATGCTATAACATTTCTTCGAAATTTAGTACGAGATATATTTTCAATGATTCTTTATCCTGCTAGAAAGCGAATATTGCTAAACCAATATAATTGTCACCAGAGACGATAATATATCTAGATTCCCAAAAAAGTTATATTAGCAGCAATGAGGCGGATGAAATTGAAATTTTACTTTATCTCTGGTAAAAGGGGGAAATCTGAAAAAAACCAAAATTTCATTTCAAAATCTAATATCTAAAAAACTGCCGAAGAGAATTTAAAATGAATTTTCACGTTCATTGAAGACAAATTCTTTGAAGTTCTACTTTGGTGTTGAGTATCGCTATATATCTATACTATATATCATGATATCTGATGAAACTGAAAAATAGGATGAATGCACATAGAGTGATATCACGATTTTGTATCAAAATAACCGATATTTCAAAAACTGCGTAAGGGAATTTAAAATGAGTAGCATTATCGTGTTCAGGGGACCCAAATTCTTCATAATCACTTAATAACCGTTATATTCCTGCTTTTTCAATGATTTACACGGTGCTACAGGAAGATAGCATTTGAAAAGGCTTTATCAGGTTTACTTATATAATAAATAATGTTAGTGCCATGGAAAACACTGTTTTTATTTCAAATAGTGGAACATTATTATAATACAACTTGTAACAAAAAAAATAAATATATAAATTAGCCATAAATGGTGAAAGTGGAAAGTTTGTAAAAACCGAGTTACACCAAAATATGTTTTTTTTTTTACTTATTATTAAAAAAACTGAAGAAGAAGTGCAATTTTTAAGTAGATGCTTTACAAACAGAAAAAGTTTCTTTATTTTTTTCGCGTCTACATTAATCCCAAAAGGTTTGTGTATTAATATAACATCGGGGATATACAACATGTGACAAAATTCATTTATGGGAGGTTTTTATATATAAATAGATATATGAATACAAAAAAGGTTAACTATTTATTCATATACTAATATAGATTTACATATATTTATATAATATAAAGAGAGATAGAGAGAAAAAGTGTGGAGTAAAATTGGTGCTTTGAAAATCTATTCGCCACAAAAAAAATAATGAGTGCATGAGTTGAAATATAATTCAAATCCATTGTATGCAGTATGTTTGCCTCAAAATCTTTCAAAAACAGTGCAAAAATGTTTCTAATTGTGCAAAAATTATTTCGATTTATATTGCGCCAAAAAATATGCAATACAAACCAATTGTTGTGTTAATAAGTGTTGAAAATATTATCGCAAGTTTAGCCTTAAAACAAGTTAAACTCTAATTCAATTCTCAAAATAAGAAGGAAGAAAACTGAAGAGAAAAACCTGTGATAAAAAGAAAATAAGAATCGAGTGTTGCCAGAAGTTCTATGTTTTCTCAGAACTTACCGTTAAAGGAATATTAAAACAAGTGTAATTTAATATTAAATTGTAATTCAAGTGAAAATATCTTTGTAATGTCAAATTAATAGAAAGTTCGGACAAAAAAAAAAATTAATTTTAAATACCAAAAGTATTAATAAGAAATGAACAATTATATGTTAAATATGTATATATCAAAATTGTTTGTAGATATATTATCAAAAGCATTATATAGACAAAAATTGCTGTTCTAGCGTTGACTTCAAAAATCTGATTGTCAGCGTCCACTTGTTGGAGAGCACAAATATAAATATAAAAAAGCTAAAATCTTTATTATTAAAACATTGAGTCAAAATTCAAAAATTTTGTCTCGTAAGTAATTTTTAAAACCATTTATTATAACTAAATATTTAAAAGCGAATACTAACTAAAAACGACAAGTTTTAAAAATTATATACGGGGTTTGCAAATTTTTGGGTACAAGTACAGCTTTAATTTTGTGTACAACATTAGCTTAAAAATTGGCAATTTTTGTTTAAAATTCTTACCTTTGGTTTTTTAGAAGAGTATAAAATTTTTAACTTTTCATTTAAAAGGCTTTTCCAAATTTCCAATGCAAATTCATTTGCATTATCTAATTGAAAAGCTCTTATTAATCTTTTTTCTAACTATCTGTCAGTGAGATAACAGAATTTTTTAATGTATGCGAGAAAAACTTTTAAACTTCTAAGAAATATAAAACATATTTTCCCACAAAGGATTTTATCAAGATCAAAACTCTTTTAGGCATTTTAGAAATTTAGGTTTAAATTTTAGGTTTTAGAACTTTAGGTTTAAATATTAATGCTATAAAGTTAAAATTCTAGAGCTTTTAAAGCATTAAAATATTTGATGTAACAAGTTTAAATGCTTCTAGAGTTCTTAAGTTCAAAAACTTTTATAAAAACCTTCAGAGGCATTTTTATAAATCCCGTTCGTCTTAGACCTTTAAAAAGCTTATATGGCTCCTCTATCCATCTATTTTAGTTTTAATAAATTCTATAATCGTACCCACTTTAAATAACAATAAAAAATAACACAAAACAAGTTCTAATATTTTATAAAACAGAAAATATTTTCAATTGAAATATAACAAAACCATAACGAGGTTATACGCCAACAGCAAAAACTATTTTTACATACCGTCTTCGTCTGTCCGCACAATAATCGGATGCGAACGTGGTCCGTCGCCCACTGAGGTGCCTGCCAAGGCCCAAATCTTGTATTCGGTCCAGCGCTTCAGTTCGTCCAGCACGATACTCGTTTGGTTCAAGGTGATAATCGTGGCCTCGCTGTCCGAACGTCCCACCTCCACGAAGAACACCTTGTAGTACACGATGCGGCCGTTGGAGCGCTCGGCGGGCGGTGGCAGCCAGCTGACGGCGATGGTGGTGGCGTTGGTGGCGGTAGCGGTGATGTTGCGAGGCGGTGCACCTGGTACTAATAATTATACGAGACCAAACGAGTGCGTTGGGAAAAAGTTGGTTGTTTGCGATGTGTTTGTGGATTTGTAGAAAATACCATCAAAAATTTTGAGGATTACGGATTATTTGTAGATGAATTAATTTTTTTATTGTTTTGATTAATAGGATTTTCGTAATTGGATGACGTAACACGAAATGAAACGAAAAAAATGAAAGTAAAAGAGAGAAAATGAGTTAAAAATTATCCATAAAATGAAGGAATTTTTGATGTAAGTTTTTTTTTCAATTCATAATTTTACAACTCAACTTAAAATAATATTAAATGCGTGGTAAATAAAGTAAAATTTAAAAATTCCAATGGTTTATGCAAAAATTTCAATTGATTTAAAGAATATTATAAAAGAAAATTTTATTTGATTTAAATATTCTTCAATGTTTAATATTTAATTTTTTTAATGTGAATTGAAATATTTTCCATATTTTTGTGCGCAATATTAGTTTTTAAGCTCTTCAATATTTTGTTTCCACTAAAGTGTTTAACACTTTTCACTTGTTTATTTGAACTTAGTTTCTGTTTATTTTATTAAAACAAAAGGAAAAACAAATTCAAAAACAACATGCAAATTTTCTAGTTGGATTTTTAGTTTGGATTTAATAAATGCAGTGCGAGAGAGAAAAGGTAGAATTTTAGACATATAAAAACGAACATAAATTTTAATAAGTAGACAAGAAACATTTCACACATTTTAACAGAGAGAATAAATTTTTGCATAAACCATTTTTGGAGCGTGAGAGGGAAACCTAAGGTGGTACCTTCCTTATCTAAAATATAAATATAATTTCAGGGATAAAATCAAAAGCTAAAAATGCTGAAGTTTAAAATCATCGCAGGGAAAATCATCACAAAAACGAAATCTTAACGGCTTTAGAAATCCTTAACAGAGTCTTTTATAAAATTTTAAAAACGAATTCAATCGTTTCTCGATGTACAATCACAATAATATCTCAGTGATATATCTATCCGGCTGAGATATCTTATCTGACATCATCCGAGTTGACATCGTTTAAAATCGTTAAGAGATCTTCGAAGTTTTATAGCAATCTTGAGAAGTTCAATTTAACCTGTTTAAAATCGAAAATAAATTCGACATGCAAGGGCGGAAATATTTGATTTTCTTTAGGGCATCCAAATTAAAAATAGAGTATCGCATTAAAACATTTAAAAATAATTGAGAATTGATTACGTATATTTCTAAAATGAAATAAAATCTCGAGAAGCTGTGAAGATAGCCGAGCAGCGATAACGTCATGCAAAACCACAACAGGTCTATAAATTATGAAAAACAACATTATAAAACCGAGTGAACAACTATTCAGACAACTAGTACGTTCTACCTTCAAACTGAGGCCAGAATCTATATGAACTTTTCCTTAATGGAAATAAATACAAGAACAGGACCGTTGAAACCTCAGCTAGAGATTGATAATTTAGATGTTTGGAAAAATTTCGCACGGGTGGGATTCAACATCAAGATGGTGAAACATCGACGTAAAAGGGGCGAGATTGAGATGAGTACAAGTCTTTATTAGGAGAATTTAACATCGATATTCGTTAGTTGAAATGAGATCAAGAATTTTTTATCTTTTAGGCGAGATAGAAGTCGACATCGGCCTTTCAGTCTCAAAAGAGAGTGAAAATCTCTTCTGAAAACAGAAAAGAAATAACATACTGCATTTTTAAACATTCCCACATCATATTATTCTTCTTCATTTAGCTTCGGGATAAAACTGTTTTCGACAAACTAGGCAACTCTCATATCCCTTTACTCGATATAACAATAAAGCGACGATCTGAGACCGCCAAGTGTGAGAGCCGCTTTAAAAACCGACGAGGTTTTTAAGAGATTTTTCGGCACCCAATTATAGCGAAAAAGAAAAACTCTGTAGTTTTAGTTAAAACCAAATTGTCATAATAATTGAAATGCAAGCAAAGAGAAAGAACAGAAGAAACAAATTCCAAAATGTGAAAAAAACAATTCTGTATATTAAAATGTATTTTATAACCAAGCAGAATACCAACTCTTACAACATTTTCCCATTAATTTGTAACAATGAACCTTAAAAATAGTATAGCTTATTATATACCAATATTAAGCAAGGCTTTTAAATTAAGAAAACACTAATTTCACTAATTTTTCTTAATTCCTAACAAACACGAAGGACGTGCAGATTTTTTTGAGATATCTGACTCCTGCTTAAATTAAAAAGACGATGACAGGAAGAGACAGAAAAACATTCTAAACGATGAAGTATTGAAAACACAATTCAATGCGCAAATAATTAAGGAAAGTTGCAATTATTTATTATTATTTAAGTGTAAAAATATGAAAAAAGTAACTAGAAACAAATATAGCTGGTGCTCGGTGCGTGTGCAATTAATTTATTTTGCAATCAAATCAAATTTTAGTTTTTTAAACGTATGCAACTAAATGAAATATAAATTGGTAACAACTTTTCAAACTAATCTTTTTAACGCATTTCAAGGATAAAATATTACTGTACACATACGCACACACATCCTCACTTCCTTATTCTCACACACACATACACACACACACACACACACACACTAACATATTTACGTTTCTTATGCACACGAAATTTTAACTGATTTTTGCTAAAATTAATTACTTTTCTTTGATTATCTGGATTTCCACAATCATATCATAGAATGGATGTTTTTACGATGTAATTTTAGTCATTCAGTCACCCGATTTGGGTAAAAAACAGCGTTGTGGACAACTTTAAGGAAGTCGACAAATCATAGCAATGCGCACGAGACGAGTGATGGATTCTTATCGGCTAATTCGAGACGATAATCGCGATCAAGACAGCTTTTTAAGTTGAAACAAAAATCGAAATGAAGGACCGGCTTCTAAACGATATTCGAAATCGAGAGCTTTTATTTTTCGTGAATCGAAATGGAATAAAAGACACAAGTTTGGGAGAATCTCAACCGTGCGCATTACAAATTATTTCTCAGAAAAACTGAATAAACTGAAATAAATTAACACAAAAATCTATTTCATAAAAATCAACAAGAGGAAGAAATCGAGAAAAATTGCTCACATTAAAAAACGAGGGAAGAATTGTATATATTAACAAATATTTACCTAAAGAATATAGTAAAGTCACATTCAGAATAAGAAAATGTTTTTTCATTTCAAGTAAAAATTAACCTTGTATTTTTGTGATGAAAAATGTATTGAAGTAGAAAACCAGTAGCAATTGTTGTTGTAAAATAAAAGCTAATTTTGTTGTTGTGGTTGTTGTAGTAAAATCGTGTTTACTTTCTTCAAACAGATAACGAGATCGAGGTAGTGATGTGGTGATGGTGACGATGTTGTTGAGTTTAATAGGCTGGCTGGCTGCTCGTTATGTATTGCGACAAGAAAGTATATTAAATTGATTATTCTCGTTGATCGAGACGGTCTTTTACGTCGAAACGAGGGAAGAGGGAGTCGAGACTGAGACAGCTTATTAGAGTCGAGTCGAGTCGAGATCAGCCGAGACGAGAATCTAAATCGACAGCTTGTAGTCGAGACGGTATCTGAGATCGAAACATCCGTTTTCAGTCGAATCAAGGATCGAGACAGTCATTTTCAAACGAGACGAGAACCGAGATCTACACAGTCTTCTTCTTCTCATCTCGAAGTGGAGGCATTAATTTAGATCGAGAAAGCCTTTTCATACCGAACCGTTTTGTAACTTTTATGAATTGGATTTTGCGAATATTTTTAATACTTCGTTGCAATACATATCGAGCGCCCTTGGAGGAGTATTAAGAAATGTGAAACTAAAATAGAACCATCTAAACTGAGACTTAAGTGAAGAGTTTGTATGTATAACTTTGCATTATAGTATTTATGTTCGTATGTATGTCGATGTTTTGTAAGAGTTTTTAATGTATAGATTATAGAAACAAATATTGTGAATTTGAAATTAAATAACTTAATATTTATTATAACAGAAATTAAAAATACAATTTAAATACTAACATAGATTTATATATGATAATAAATACAACTATTTATGGAAGTTGTAGACTTCCTCTAATCCTGAATACATGGAACACTTGCAACAGGACGTAGTTTCTTCCAGCAAAAAGCGTTGTATAGTATTTCTCTATAGCTTACCTGATTGCTCCCGCTACAAAAATTGAATTCAATACGATTGCTCGTAAGCTGTCATCAGCTTAAGAGATTTAAATATATAAAGTTTAAGGATATATAAGACCTTCTTTACAATTAGCTACATAGTTTTATGTTTCCATTAAATAAATTCATTAATACATTCATTGCAATGTCGATGATTTTACTTAACAACTAATAAAAATGGTGTTACTTATGATTTGTCATCTAAATAGCGATACAGAGTGGAAAATTGTTGCTAATATAGAATGCTTACCATATTGTTTCGTACGGACGGGTATTGGGGGCGTGGTAGCTCCCTCTCCACGCTGAGAACGCGCTGCCAGCCAAATGTAATACAAGGTATCTGGATAGAGACCATCAAGCGTGTAGGATTCGGTATTGGAAATGCGCCTGAACGGAAAGATTAATTAGAAAAATTCGACTAAACACTCCGGAAACCGGGAACAACATTTGCATTTAAAATGTTCCTTATCAGTCCTGAACTTACTTGTGATGATCCTGATTTGCATACGTGTCATTCCAGTACAACTCGTAGTGGACGATATTTTCACTGGAATGCGTCGGTTTTGACCACTGCAGCGTCACTGCGGTCTCGCCGATATCGGTAGCCCGGAAATTACTGGGCTGCGAGGGGACTCCTGAAGAGCGCAGCGAGAGGGAATAGCAATCCATCCAGCGTTAATGAAACGGAAATTAAAATAAAGACAGAAATGAGAAAATTGAATAAAGCGGCGAATATTTTAATTTGTAGTTTATTTATTCAATATAAAAGTGGGACGTAAATAAAGAGGAAACTGAACTGTACAGCGACAAAGCAACAAATAAGTGAGAGAGAAACGAGGTGGGATAAACAAAAAATGTTTTTATTAAATTAGCAAAAAGTGTGCAAAGTTTGTGTACAAAGTTCGTGTGCAAAGTTTGTGTACAGATTTGATGTAGCATAAAATGAAAAAAGCGGATATAAAGCTGTGTTTGCTTTAATTAAATTTTCTATATTGACAGAAAGAATTTCTCAGTAGAGAGAACATGAGTTTGTTAAGAGGGGGAGGGGAAAAATTTGAGAAATAAGAGAGCGAAAAGAGCACTAAATAGGCTCTAAGTTAAGCTTTGTTTATATTTTGTATGCTAACTTCTAGCTTGTAATTTGTACAGCACCCACACAAACATACAAACACGCACAAACACACCCATAATGCATGCATTGACCACTTAAAGTCATCTGCGTTCATGCTTGTGTGCGTGTTCTGCCACCTGAACACTTGATTATTGCAATAATTCAATGCTGCTGGTAAACGTCTCTCAAACTTGGTGATGCGTTAAATTAAATTCGTTAAAATTCCCCTTCAATTCGCGGGATCTCTTGAATTGCCCCATCACTCCCCTCCCAGCGCCGCCCAACATTTCGACGAATTGACAACCGCACAACCCGCAACCGCATTACAGCTCCACTGTAACTGTGTGTAACGGTAATTCCTGCCTCTACGGTTTTATGTTTCATTTGAATTACGTTTTTTCCTTTTCTCTCATTAAATTTTTTCTTCTTGTACGAGTATTTCTCTTCGCTCTCTTGACTGATGTCGCGCATTGCAAAAACTCGCTTTTCAGCTGTCATGAACGTCATTGAATACGAACGGCGTTGAATAAGTTGGAGTGACATTTTTTAACCCTCCAACTTCTCTCTTCTTTCGCTCATTCAGCCTACTTTTTTCTGTAATGCAAACACAATAAAGGAATTACAGCGTGTGGGTAGGTGTGTGTGTGTGTGTGCATATGTGTTTGTAGTTGAAAGCGCAAAGTATGAAAAGCTCTGAAACTTAATTATGTTTATCGAAAATGCATACGTAATTTTAACTTATTTTATTTTTTCCAATTTTACATTTAATTTTCTGATGAAAAGGACATTTTTGTACGGAGCTGACAGCAGGCTCATGAGTATTGCCAACATTCAGTTTTCGCTGCATACGCTTCGAAACCCACTCGAAGGATGCTTCAGAAAAGTTAAAATAAAAAGCAAACTTTCAAAATTGTAAAATGAAAGACACGGAATTGTTGTTGAAGAGCAAAACCACTTGAACAAAATTTATGTTGATAAAATAAAAAAAACAGTGAAATTAAAATCGAGGAAAATAAAATAAAAACTGCTTGTCGCTGATTTCTAGTATTGTTTTTTCTACATTTTTTATTGCACACACTCGGAAATGAACAGAACTTTCAGAAATAATTAAAATGACAACTTCACGAAAAAAGGACGCTGAATTAATGAATGCTATTCATTCATCAGCTTTCCTTATTTACTTTAACTGAGTTCATGCAGTGATATGCAAGATTTCGTAGTTAACTATAAATAAAAACTATTTAAAAAACACACGAATCTACGTGACACTCGATATGTTTGCTCGAGGACGAGATACGAAATTGAAAAGATAATAATAATAATCCCACTCCAGTCAATTCATTCCACGTACTCACCCTGCTGCGTTTTCACCTGCACCGGCGTGGACATCGGACCGGCACCCATCGAGGTGAAGGCTTGGACACGCACCGTGTAAATGGCATGCGGCGTCAATTCCGATATGGTTGTCAGCTCGCTATTGTCAACCATTTGTGATTCCCACGACGCCTCCGGTTGATTTGAATTTGTAGTGTAGTAGATTTTGTAGCCCTGAGAAAACGGACGACGATGAGACCGGTTAGGGCGATTAAAGGGTAATAAAGGGTGGCAGGAAATATATAAATACAACTGCATATTTAAGCTCTCCCTCTGTCACAATATTAATTGAATTTAAGTGAAGATAATAATGAATTATCTAGATCTAGGACAAACGAATTAAAGCAAATGCAACTAATATTTATCAAGTTGATTTAGAACGATGTGAGATGACTTCGTATTAAAATAGTCCCAATAATTCTATTTCATCGTATGACTTTAGGCTGATAGTTCTCTCACAACTTTATCAAAATTTTGTAGTGAAGAATGTCATGAAAAATATCTTCACGACTTTGTTACTCACACACTCACTGACAACTCAAGATAACCGAAAAGCGAACGATCAATAACTCGAGCCACAGAATGACAGCTAGAGAGCAGAGTCAATGAATGTCACTTGTCTGTCTAACGCATTGACACAGGATACTCAAGAATCTACTTCACGAAACCTCCGGAAAAAGGACGAAAGAAAGCAGTTTTAAAAATTCATGAGCTAAAAACTCAGCAAATATGCTGAAAAAATCAGATGAGAGTTTTGCGTTGAAAGAAGATCAACACAATGTTTTCAGCGGCCAGAGAATATTTTTTGTTAGCAAGAAAATATTCCTATTTTCGCTGTGAAAAACGAAAAACGAAATGAAAGAACTGAGGGAAAATAGAAACTAAAGCTGCAGAAATAATGACAGAGTTCAAATGAAATGAGTAGAAGTGACAGTGACAGTGACAGCTTCAGTAAAGTGTGCAAAAAAACCGAAGTGCTGTCAAGCAGTTGACATTTTATTGCTGCGTTTTCTTCTTTTCCATTTTCTTTTCTGTTTCTTTACTATTTCTCTCACTTTAATATAATGACAAGTGCAGCAAAGATTTTGTAATTAAGTTTAACGCCAGTTCGTGGATGGTAAGAAAGAGACGGATAGTTGAGTGGAGCGCTAGGAAAGGATTGTTGGTCGTGTCGGTGGAAACCGAGAACTTTAAGAGCGATTTTCAGTATTAAGGAACAAATATGTCAATATGATGTAAAGTTCCTGTGATTTCTCGATCGTGAATTGTCTGTTCTCTATTGGCAACTGTGGGTCTCCGTCGAAAAATATTTGATCTCGCTCGAAAAATGTCTTATCTCGGTCTAAAAGTGTCTGTCCTCGATCGGCAACCTTGCTGTTCTCGATCCACAACTGTCTATTCTCGATCGTCAACCATCTTTTCTTGTTCGCCAATTATCTGCTCTTGGTTGACCTCTGTCTTCTCTAAATCGATAAAAGTCTCTTTTTGATCTACAGCTGCTATTCAAAATTCGATAAGTTTATTTCTTTTCGGTAGAAAAATGTCTGATCTCGGTCGAAAACTGTCAATCCTCGATCGTCAACGGTCTGTTTTCGGTCGACAACTGTCTGATCTTGATCAAAAAGTGACTGTCCTCGATCGGCAGCCTTGCTATTCACCATCGTCAACCGTCTCTTCTTGATCGCCAACTATCTTCTCTCGATTGACTGACTCTGTCTTTGATCTCTGATTTGAAAGTTTTGTTCATCGGATTATGTGAGGTTATGTCCTTCTTTTTACTTACGGTCACCTGTCCGTTTGGTGTCTCTGGTGGCTCCCATGTTATCACCATCGTGGAGGCGCTTAAGGGGCGCACTTGCACATTGCGAGGGGCACTTTCCATTTCTAGGAACAAAAGAAAAATGATTACAAAATACAAAGTTTTATAAATGTTTTTTAGTTTTTAGTATTAAAAACAAAAATTTAAAAAAACCAAAATTTAAAAAGAAAATATGAGCTCCAAAACTTTTGCCAAATGTAATTACATTTTATTTGATTTTAGATTTCGCTCTGCTTTTTTCTTAATTTCTCAATGTCTTAATTTACTTCTTAGCTTTTAAATTATAATCATTGGCAAAACTTTAATCCATGTTATCGCCGGTAATCGTTGAAAGTAACAACTTTTTCAATCAGCAGTAAAACTTCGAACCTGACGTTCGTCGTTCGCTCGCACAGCGACAGATACGATTCGGCGATAAACACTTCAGGTTAATTTGATCCAATTAAAAATCCATTCGCGTTGCCAACTTCTGCTGCTGCTATTTTTGGACCGGGAAGAGTTTGGCACATGAAGTGCAAAGAGTAGCAGTGCAGTGTCAAACAGGATGCAGGATGCATTGAGGATATCGGGGCGTTTTAATCGATACGCCAGACAGGGACATAAAGCGATTATTAAAAACTAATTAAAAGGGTTTGGGGAGAGAGAGAGAGAGAAGGAGAGAGGCAGAGTAAGAGAGAGAGAAAGAGAGAAACAGAGAAAGAGAGAGTGAGAGAAAGGGAGAGAGAGAGAGGGAGAGAGAAAGGAAGAATCTCTTCTCACAACCACTAATAAACGCACTGCGAATCAAATTCAAAAGTAAATGAAAATAAACTCCAAAAATATTCACGGGATTTTAACTTTTGGTAAAATAAGCTCTCGATATTATTGAGCTGAGTGTCAGTGTTGCCAGAGTGCTGACAGCGCAGCCAAATACAGTTTGTTAAAATTTTTAGTGTCAAATGCAGCGCATAAAACGACGCACAGCTACATTAACACCAATACCTTCACACACACAGTTAGATACACTCTTCAGTTTTATAAATAATAATTATTTAATACACACACACATACACCTCATATGCTACTCTCTTCGCTCTCGGCAGTGCAAAATTACAAGTTCCGGTATCGTTGCAACCGCACCGGAAATACTGCGAAACTTGGTTAAGAGGAAATCGAATGGAACGACAAAGACGACGACAACAGCAACAACAACTGCAACTGTGCAGATAACTTTGATAAGAAATTATTTACCAGGCTAGAAATACAAATTTAAGGAAGACGCTGAAACTTTAATAGTATTTGTGTTCGCGTGCTCATCGATGAAGTGGTGCAGTTTGGTGGTATTTTATGGGGAAATGAAATGGTGGGTTGGGGAGTTTTTAAAACTTCTCTTCTTTATATTTGATTCAGTTTTAAAATCATGAACGTAAAATCGCGTCTGAAATAGTTAATTTAATTTTTATGAGAAGAAATCTTATTTATACACGCACAATATGCACACTCAACAGACGAACGCACAAGAGACAGAGAGATAGAGTGAGAGAGAGAGGGACAGAGAGAGAGAGCGCGAGAGAGAGAGAGAGAGAGAGAGAGCGCGAGAGAGAGAGCGCGAGAGTGAGAGAGAGAGAGAGAGAGGAGAAAAGCCGCCGTTCAGTCAGAATAAAATCCAACCGCACCCAAAAGTATGCAGCAAATATTTTTTCAGTGCATCAGAGGTTGACAAAATAGAGAAAAACGAAAAATCCGAAATAAAATCAGATGCACAAAATGAGAATAAGGAGAAAAGAAGAAAACAAGAACAACAACAATAAAATGCGAAACGATTGCACTGCACAAAAGTATCGAAAGGATATTGAGACGGGTACTCGTTGCTGATAAGGATAATTGTAGCAATAAAAGTTTACAATTTTCATTGTATTGGTGTTGGTGTGTGCATGTGCGAAAGTGTATGTGTATGTGTGTGTGTGCGTGCAATCACAATTACGCACACATAACAATGCAAACTTTATGCGTTGTGTACGCGTGTTCATGAGCGCCACACACAGCCAGGCTGTGATTGTGCGAGTGACTTCAGGTTTGTGAATGCAGTAGATGCATGAATCCACGAACAGCATCTGTGTACGTGTGTGTGTGTGTGTGTCGTTATGTGCTGCATTTAATGTCTATTTACTTCCAATATTAGTTTTCCACTGCACAACTCGATGCGTTTTGCTTGCAATTTAAAAGAGAAAAACCGAAAAAACACAACAAATCTAAACATAAAAAGCATCTAAAAGTCCAAACGTAACTTTCTCTTGCTAGTGTGCGTGTGTATTAAAGGAATTCGAGAGCTGAAATACAAACGCAACAGCTGCTGCCGCATCCGGATCCACTTCACCTTCTCGTTCTGTGAATGAGTGCATTGATGGGCACGTGCGTGCGTGCGTGTGTGTGTGCGTATATGTGTTTCGTTTGCATGTATTTTTACACAGTATGTTTTTATTTCCATCATAAATGCTTATCTTTGAAATCGTCTGCCAATTTTTATTGGATTGTTTTACTATTCAAGTCTTTTTTGTTTTTTATTCTTCTCAAAACTTTAAACGATTTTACGATATCCACTTTACGATATCCTTTGATTTTACGACATATCTATAAGATGAACAATTTTACGACTGTAAATTGAACGACCCATCAGATAGAGTAACAAATTCCCCTTTAAAATTTCCAATTTTTATTGACTGAATAATAAAAGCAATTGAGTCTGAGCAAAGGATCGAGTCAAACCTTTCATATATGAAATGAAGAGAATTCTATATGAAATGAAGAGAAAGTCTATGAAAATCTTTTTTCTTTTGAAATTTTTCATTATTTGACAATTAGAAGTTCTTAACATACTTCAAGAACGACATTTGTTTGAAAAAATAGACAAATATTAACTACAATATATATGAATTTCAACCACTTACTTGCACCTCCAAAAGTGAAATCGCCTACAGGGTTAGCAAATATTAGAAAGAGAGAAAAAAACATGGATAAAAGCTACAAATTCAAAACAAATTTGAAAACCAAAGATGCTAACAAGAACAGCATTAAGAAACTTTAGTTTAACTTAACTTAAGAAAAATATTCAAATAGAAAGAAAATATCCTGAAGAGCAGCATTAAGAAAAAAGAGAATATTTTTGTATTAAATGTGAGGATATAAAGTGTGTATTGCATTAAAAAGTGTCTACTAAAAAGCTTTTTTATTTTATTTTTTTTAAACTTTTCCGAATGTTTTCTTAAGAGTTTGTTAATTTCAGTAAATTAATTTTTTATTTTATATTTTTCCAGTTAAAAACTTTATGGAAGATTAATAATTTCCCAAAAAGCTTTATTTCAGTATTCCAATTTTTTCTTTTGAGTTTTTCTAAATAAGTATTTTTTTAAATCAAAAAATGATTTTCAGAAAATAAAAGTCTTTAATTTTAATTTGATATATCGATAGTTAAAAGCTTTTCAGCAGCTTTTTGTGTTTGATGTGTTTGTCTGAGCTTTTAGTTCTTCGACTTCATTCTTGTTGCTACCTACTTGTCTCACCAGTGGTACAAGTCGCTGGCGATGATGGCGGGCCTCGCCCAATATTATTCACAGCAATCACATAGAATTCGTATTCCGTGTAGGGACTAAGGGCACGCACCACGTAGAACATGGTAATGATACCGCTAATTTCACTGAAAGCCTGAAATGTTTAATTTAATTAAAACTATTTTAAAAAGATTTTATAGTAAAACTTTTTTTCCACTTTTTTTCTTAATAATTTTTACAAGCTACAAAGCTTTTGAAAGCTTTTTCAGTAAAGTGCTTTACTTTCAAAGCTATACGAAGGTTATTTGGATTTGCAAGGAGCTTTGTTAAGGTTTTGTTGATGAGATAATTAAAAATAGAAAAATTGCAGATAAAGCTGAGATGGAACACTTTAAAATTCTTTGAAAATGGTGAAATTGTTTGACTGAAGCTTTTGTAAACTCTTTTAACCAAAAAGCTTTAATAAATGTTTCATTTAGACAGGTAAGCTTTTTTAGTTGTACAGCTTACAATTGACTTTTTTAAGTGAAAATAAATATTTCAAAATGAAAAAATAAAAAATTTGCTAAAATTAAAATATTAAAACTCTTCAAAAATTGTAAAATTGTTTGAAAAATTTTTCTAGTTTGTTTCTATCTGAGGAATATTTTGCGAAAGATAAAAATATAAGATAAAAGTATTTTGTAAAATAAAAATTTGTTTTAAATTTAATACTTTCAGTACCAGAGAATATTTGAAAGCATTTACAAATCTTTAACGAACTTTTGTTAGTAACAAGGTCTTAAAAAGCATATTCAGTCAGAAAGCACTCCGAAGTGTTAGTCACAGAGCTTTTGAAAGTTTTTTACGCTTAAAATTTAAGGGAGAGTTTTCAACATACCTGATTAGCATTTTTCGGTTTGTATTGAATTACGTAGTACTGTAGATCTTCAGGGCCCTTGTAAGACCATTCAAGTCGCACAGTTGTAGCGGTTACCTCAGATATTTGGACATCGGTGGGCGCAGTGGGCAAAGCTTTGTAAGAAACCTGAGTTGATTTCTCAGCTTCGAAAGTGAATTTCATTATAAAGCTTACATTGTACTTTCACCATCGCTGTAGCCTCAATTTGACCCAACGAGGACGCGGCTATACACGTGTAGTTGGCACTCTGCTGGATGTTGGTTATCTGCAGGACGTTGCGGCCGATGGGTATATTATTTTCGGGAGTAAGATCTTCAGCACCTAAATTTTAGAGATAAAAAGTTATATATAAATGAAATAAATATTTACAGATACATCTGGGTTTTTTAACTTTTTTAAAGAAAGAGTTTTCGAAAGTCATCTGAAATTACAATCCAAACACTTTTCCCCGCTCACTTATCACGTACCGTTCATCCACTTCACGTGCGGCATCGGCGAACCCACAGCAATGCATGATAAATTCAAGTTGGCTCCCAGCATGACTTCGTTGATTTCCTCGGGTGGGCGTGAGAATGTGGGCGGCACACGACGCACCTTCACATAGAGGTTGGTAGCCTTTGAGTGCTCCGTGCCAACAGAATTCTCAGCAACACATTCGTATTTGCCTTGATCTTCTTCACGACTGTGCTCGATTTGTAGGCCACCTAAAAGTAGGCAACAGAAAATTCATTCGGATGCAATTAAATTTAGGAGGAGATAAATAAAAAAAAACTATTTCATATCTATATATTTCATACCTATATATATCTATATATTTTGTACAAAATATAATTTAAGCCTTTTTTATTTGAAAACAGCTTGGAGTAAAAAATTCTAAATTCAGGATTCAGATCTAAACATTCTTCTCTGACTTAAGGCCGAAGCTAAACCTTAAATATACAATAAAAATTACTTTAGAGTAGAGCAACAAAAGTCTATTTGCGAAAATTTTACTTGCTTCGATTTTAAAAGCTTTCCATCCTAAAAGGATGCTACGTTAAATCAATTTACGCCTGCATGTAACAAAACTATCAGCAACAATTATTTTTAGAGAATCGATATTAAGAGCTCATACTAATTACATGTATACATACACAGGCACACACCATCACGCGTACATTCACAGTAGCTCTTTCTGGTAGGGAAAATATTGTTAAATTTTCATAAATTGATTTTATTCTCTTAACATTTGCTTTGAGTTTAGATTTTGCTTTTCGATGATACTTATAATTCACACCTAGTTTATGAAGGGGAATGAATAAAAGTCCATAATGAAAATCAGAGTAACAGCAGGTCGAATTGTTACTTCAATCAATACCGAAATATGTTCGGGCATTCACGGCGATACAGTACTAAGATGCAATTCAGAACTTTAAGAAAACCATCACATCATGTGCTGATGAAGTTTCTCAGAGGTTTATTTAAACTTTAGACTCCGTAAGGTAAAAAAAGATGAGAAGAAATAAAATTCGTAAAATGTTTCAATATTAAGAACACGAAATGATTGCGGAAATATGTGACCAACGTGTTTATAAAAAAGAGGTCACTGACAGGAAACAGCTGTTGAAAGTTCACTTTAGACGCAGACTACCAATAATAGCATAAAAAAATCTATCTTGAAATATAAAATTGTTTGATACATAAAATTGTATATGAAACTGGTGACTGGATAATAATTTGAATCAACAAGCAATTGAAAATCGAGAAAATATAAATTTATTCAAATTAAAGCACTGAAAGTTTAAACTGAGAAAAAACCGTAGCATACTTTTAGGCGAATTTACTAGAAATATGTCGTGTTTAAAACGAACTATGTAAAACCAATAAATTTTAAAAATTTTATGAGAAAAACCCGCGTGTTTTTAATTCATACACGAATAGACGAGTCAGTGTTGTTATTTTTGCTCGCCACTTTTTTTCTAGATTTTATTTTGTAGGCACTTATAAAAAATTCATACATCATTGAATGTCACGTCGAATCATTTCAGGCATCAGTGCTGCTGCATGTCATGTGAAGTGTTGCAGCTGCAATGCATGAGCGCAATAAAGCAAGAGGAAAAAGTAGGGAAATCAACACAAATTGAAAGTATCACAGCAATCACAGCATGTGGGCGGAGTTCGAGTATATATAGATTGCCATAAAATCGCAGGAAGATAGATACCAACACAAATGCAGATACTTGTACAGTTAAAGGTATTTATAGAGGTAAAATCGACCATTTGGCCAATTTTTATTATATTTGACATTTGAAAAATTCTCCAGCATTAGAAAGCTTCAATCAGGCATAGAAATTTATAAACCAAATAAAATCTTATTTAGCGCGACTGGTAGTTGCAACAATACAATTTTCACTGTACATTTTTAGGCATAAAAAGAGTTTTATTGAAATAAGCTTGAATGAAACTAGAAAAATTATACAGTTTTGATTTTATAGTTCGAAACGAACACGAAAATTTCATTGTATGATTCTAGGCGTTTTTTTTTAAATATGAGAACCTAAAACGTGACTTTCCTCGAGAGATCTCAACTTTAAAAGATTCACGCTTTAAAGACACACATATGCGTGCAACCGCACACACACGCAAGCACACATTCACCCTCACCACACACACACACACACTCACACACACACACACACACTCACACCCCCACACTGACTGGAGGTACATATGTTGCCACCACTTTTCATCTGAAGTCGACAATAAGGCGGCTGTCAAGAGAAGGCAGCAATTTTTCATTTCACTTCATGATGCCCACGAAAGTACGCTAGAAAAAAGTAATCAAGTGCATAAAAATGATACACTGAGCACACACACACACGCCCACATAATCATCGTCATTGTCATCATCATAGTCAGAGTGCCACAAACACCACTGGCATCGCGGGTCCTCGAGGGCAGTAAAAGTCACTTTGTTCGCATCATAAGCGTTAATATTTTGAAATATGGCGACTCTGGTACCGTATATCGAATTTCGAGATGAAAGTAATTGAACGCAAGAACGTCGTAAGAAAGTAATTGAACGAATTGAAAACTTAATTAATAAATTCTTCCTTATTTTATTTTATATTTGCTATTTTAATATAAATAAACTTCTAAAACAAGAACAAGTATGAAAATATCAAGTATTTCCACGTTTAATAATTGTTGATAAACTTAGCTTACGAATTTAAATGTTCTCCTGTTCTTCCTCCTCTTGTTCACTAACGTCTTCATCCAATAAAATGCAAGACAAACAAGAAAAAGAAACTGAAAATGACTTTCTGTGCTGAAGCTGTTCGGGTTCGTTCTGCAGGAATGTCTGTCACTGAACGCGGTGCTATATATATAATCTCAGTATAAATGAGAATATTGGGTGCTATAGTCTGAGGCTTAAGTGGTTTCCGTTTCCGCTTTAGTATTCTTCCCTATTTTACCGCTGCACTACGAGGTGGTGATCACACCGGTGAGAATAACGATGACGACAGCGTTGATACCACCAACGATATTGTTAACTATTATTGCAACAACAACAACAACTACCACTACAAAAGGCGTGTTTATTAATATGTGCATACACATATATATATATACATGTGTGAGTGAATTCTTTGTACGTTTTTTCCATCCTATCTCTCACCGGTTAGAGAACCCTTTTCACTTAATTTTTATTAAGTATGTGGTTGTGTGTGTGTGTATGTGGGGTTGTGCGTGTTACCATCTGCTTTTAAATATACCGTTGATACCACATGTTGGGAAGCGAAATGGATTAAAATCGTATTTAATGCGAGATCGCGGTAATACATTTTAATGAACTCCGCTGTTACGGTAAGAATGTAATAATGTGCGTGCGTGTGTGTGTGTGTGTGCAATTGTGAGAAGGTGTGAAGCAAAAGCAAGGATATCATTAAACGTAACCAAATACTTAAATATATATTTCCTCGTGTAGTTATCGGTAACAATTTACGATAAGTAGTTGCAACGACTTAAATTACGCATTATATAAACATTGGAAGCTTTTTGGTGGTATTTCTGATTCTGATTTTTTAACCGAAATTGGCTCATTTATTCGTTTCTTTTTAAGTTCTCATAATTCCTTAATTCATATAAATTACTCTCTCCAGTTGCATGAACTTAATGAAAGCTTTGTTTAATCTAAATACTTAGCAGAACTTAAATTCGGATAGCTTTAAAGCTTTTAAATATTTAGAAGAAAGCTTTTAATAGCTTCAAGCTTTCGGAAAAGATTAAGCAGAGTGTTAAATTTAACATATAAAAAGAAAAAAATGATGTTAAAACTTAAAAGATCTCGAAAAATATGTACTTTCTCGTTAATGCAGGCCAATGTCAAATGAGAGCTTTTAACTGGCTTTCTAAGCCAGTTTCACCGTGTCACAAGGACAGCAGCTTGAATGTCATCTAGAAAAATTGTAATTATTACTCACTCGAATGTGAGGACAGTCAGGTGGAAGTCCATTAGAGCGAAAACAGCACCAAATCCAAAACAATGCAGAGACAAAAAAGTGGTAAAAATCCGTGCGCAGAGTACCAGTTGCACCACGTTGGCAACCCTACACTACCAGATGGCTAAAGAAGAAATGAAAACCCAGGAGTTCGAAGGATAAGAGGGACGTGGATGAGGAGGGTGAGAAGGAGAAGAGTTGGAGAGGAAGGAGGCGGACAAGAGGAGTAAGAGATAGAAGAAAAAAGTGAAAGAGAAACAAGTTGAAGGCCTTTCAGCTTCTGCCATTTACCCACTCCAGCTGTAGAATTTTGTGTATTAATTAAATTATTTTTTCCTCTTCAAGTGCAAGTGGGGAATTATATTTTCTGCCACGCCTACTTGAAGTGCCTGCTTCAAAGCTGTGCTGCCCCTAAAATTGGAGGCCTAGTAAGACACGGCCAGCGCATCCACTTTTACTCTCTCTCCCACTCCTCGGGCATGCTGTACACCTGCTCGTCCTTCTTTTGTTCACGAATGCAACGGCAAAACAATGACAACGCTTGCTTCCGCTTCCGGCCGTGAGGACTTTTTTCCCTCTTGTCTTTTTTAGGTGCCAGCAAAGTGCCACGCCGGAGCGTGACTTTTTTCACGTCATCGCTGCTTGTATCCGTACTGTGGTGGGCGGTGACGAGAGACACACTTGTCAGTTTGGAAGCTTTTTTCATGAGCGCGAGAAACCGAAAGCTTGTCGTCAACGTAAGCATTTAAATTGTAACTTCTGAAGTTTGTTCGTTTTTCCTTTTACCGACTTTTGCGTCTCATGAATATCCGTGATTCATAATTTTCTAAAAAATTAAACTTCTAACTAAATAAAACTGAGCGCAACTATGTACGCGAAATATAAAATTCATACTAAAATTTCCATTTTACGTAGAAATGCCTTGCAACTTCACAGTATATAATTCAATTACAATATCGTATTAACCATTTTATGTTTTTCATATAAAATAAACATGAATAGTCATTAATTCCAATCTACAAGCACAAAAAGAAAATAAAAAACGAAATAAAAACAAATAATAGGTTTTGTAAGAGCAAATAAAAGAGGTCTGAATCTGTGTATGGAACAATCTGATATTTCTCAAGTGAAAATGTTATTTCAACTAACAATACTTGGCATCTGAAGATGTCACAGGTTGAACTGGTTGTTCCTGGGTAGAAATTTATATATCACAACTGCATAAACAACACTACAGCAGCTGCAAGCATGTCATCAAGTATTCTTCGAGGAACACTTTCAGATTTGTAGACTTACAATAGACATTGGAATTTGTAAGCTACGTGTGTGTGCAACGATCTACTGCAAACGATGTTTACGTTGTCATCTTGTGTCTTGCAAGAAAAAAAAAAGATATTTTTTATGTGCAATAAAAAGTTAATTCTTTGGAAACTGACTTCGAAAAAGGGAATGAAGACCAAAGAAAATTTGTAAATAGAAACAGGTGAAAGAATGCAGTGACAATAATGTCTAGGGGTTGAAAATATGACATTTCAAACCTTTTTAATGACATTCCAGCGACGTCTAGATATTGGAAGACAGTGTGTGTAAGATAATACAGATATCTGTTGGTTTTTTGGAATTGAAAGCATTTAAATAGAATCTTCTTCAAGTGATGGCAGGGAGTGATAATATGATGTCATATATGAACGCAACTTATGTGTGAAATAAAAAGTTTACAAGGGAGGAATAAGAAAACTAACACAGTATTAAGACAGAATAGATGTGAGATATAAAATACAAAATATGAGATTATATAGAAATATAGAATGAGATAGGAGATATAGAAAATATGATATGTGAGATACTCGTACAGGACATCATATATAGAATATAAGATATGAGACATGAGATGTTAGAGGTAATATAAAAAATGTGAGATCAAGTCATGTCAGAGATAAGATATAAGCAATAAAATGTGAAATATAAGATGCGAAATATTAGATATGAGACATAGATTATAAGATGAAAGATATGATATAAAGAATATAAGGCATGACACTTGATATTAAATATGACATTAAAAGTAAGACGTACGATATGAGATTTATATTGTCAGATATAAGATATTATATATAAGTTATTAGAAATATGATCTAGGATATGACACGTTAAATATAAGATATGAGCCAGAGCAGACAGACGATATAACATCATGGTTCAAAGCATTTTTCTCGTATTCTTAAATATCTCATCATGAAAATGGAATCTAATCCTAATGCAGCTTCCCCTACTCATCAAAGCGAAAAGTAAAGTAGGTTGGTCAATTTTATTTAACGGTTGCAGGGTCCTTTCCATACCACGTTAAAAGGGTTTTGCGTACTTATCAGAAAAAATAAGAATAACAGCGGAAAGAACAACTAGAACAACCTCGCCTGCTAATCCTTAAACACATCAGTCAGAAACAACAAATAAATGGAAGTAGTCACGCAAACTGTCATCAATGTTGATGTTATGCAAAAAAGCTACTATGAAAACTATAAAAAGTCCCTTCCACTCCTATTCAGTAGCATTTTGCAAAGGTCCCTTGAATATTATGAAATTGAATTGGCGTTTTTCTATTTCGTCCTTTAACTCACCCCACGATCTTCGTACAGTTCATTCAGTTGTTATTCCCCAAGTGCTTTTGCGATTAGAAGCACTAAGTTCGAAAACAAGCATCCACCGGCAACACGCCGCTCAACCCCCACGCAGACTTTTAACCCCTTCGACCAAAACACTGAGGTAATATTTGAGAAAAAAATATTTATTTGGTAAAAAGGTCACCGCAGAAAACTGAAGAAGCAGAGCAGAAGAAAAATAATCATGTTAACGATAAAAAAGTCAGAAAAGCGGGGTAAACAAGTCCAAAAATGGCAGTGAGGAGGGCCGAAGTCATAGCTAAGTAGCATGAAAAACAGATTAGAAAGTTTCGCAGCGGGGCAGCAGAGGCGGGAAATGAGCACATTTTGTCAACACAAACCTTTGGGGATTTTTATTTTCTCCTTCACTACTCGTACCGTATTTTGCTTTTGTATTTATTAAAATAGCGAAAAATAAGTTGAAACATAGTAAAAACTTGCTTTTTATGATCACAAAAGAATTAATCATTTATAGGAAGAAATTATGAGTAAAAAATTTAATTAAATAAATTGATTAAAGTAGCAACAAGATATTTTCAAGGCAAATAACTACTTTCAAAGAAATTTTTATTGAAAATGGAATTTCATTCGCCGTTTCCTTTTTTAACAATTTTCGACCTCTTGGGTGCGCATTCAAAAAAAATAACTACTCGACTTACTTATTTTATGACGCGCTTTGAGAGTCTCAACTACTTAAAAACACTTTGAAGTGCAGACTTCAGAACATTTTACGACAACTACCGACGACAGTACTCATTATTCGTTCGTTGCGTCTCTCTTGAGCTGTCTGTTGAGCTGCTGCTCACTCCCTCGCTTTTTCTTTTCTCTTCTTCGTTCCCACCGCCTCTTCACTGGCATCTCAAACTTGACATTTACGCTATTTTTATTGAGAACTAAAAACAAAATTTCTTAAAGCTTAACTTTTTGTTTTGACTTTATTTTCTATTTTAGTGCCGGAAAAAATCTGTTTTTAAATTCAGTTCTAGTAAAAATGGGTAAGAGAGAGGACAAAAATAAAGTGGGAATTCTAAAAGATCAAATTACTTAAATTGAACTTTTTAAACGAGAGAGTTTCAATTTTAGAGTTTTCTTTTAAATACGAAACTCTAACAAAATAAAGTCAAAAGACTTCATTGTCAATATTTAATCAATATTGATGAGAATAACGACAATTGTTCATTCATTACCCTAATTTATAATACGCTAAGAGAGAAGGATAAAAAGAGATCGACAGTGAGTCAAAACTGACCCTTAAGATTCAACAATCGAAATGGAAACGAGGCAGACGGATTTAATAAAATCCAGAGGCAATTCTCTTTTCGTCTATTATTAAAATATTTCTCTTCTCGACCTCCCTCACTATCAATAGTTTCTTCCCGTCTTTCTAATTTATGTAGAGATAAGATTTTAAATCGATTAAAATCAATAAGTTGGTTTTAGATAAATAAAAAGCGAGTGATACTTCACAATCAATAATTAGGTTGTCATCGGCTCTTTATCGTCACTCTTATTGTCACAGGATCAATTCATCTATCCGTTAATTTATATTCGCTTAAAGTTCATTTGTTTAAAGAACGTTTAAAGTTTAAATCCCTCCGCCTCCTTTAATTGTGCTCTGGAATTCATGCTTTCAAATTTTCATCATTAGTTTCCCATGTTCACTTTGAATATTTAACCTTTTAATGAATATTCCATGATGATGTTTATTATCTCTAATGATATTTCTTTCTATTAATAACAATCGTCTCTCGATCGCGTATTTCATTTACGAAGTAAAGTAAGTTACAAAAAATTCATACACACAAAAAACGAGACGCTTTGCAAATTATTTACATAAGAGTTTGTAGTGCTTTTTGTAGTAATTTTTTGCAAGCTCTCATTAATTTAATTCATTAAAAATTTAAATTAAATTGTAGAAGTTCTTTCCTTTCTGTTAAATATTTTCCTTTCTTTTCCCTTACCTATTTTTATAGTTTTATTTTAAATGTGAATTAATTTTTTAAAAATGTCCTTAATTTCACATTCTTCTTTCATGCGTTAAAACAATACGCACAAAAGTATGGAACATTTTTTCGATGTTATTTACGGCCCGATTGAGTTGATCGAAGTGAATCCTTTTCATGAAAATTAAACAAGGCAATTTTAGATTGTCATTTGCGTCTCAAACAGCTATAAATTTCGTTACACAAAGCAACGCTTAAGACTTTCAAGAGGAGAAACAAAGTTTCTCGCCTTCTAAAAAACAAGGGCGAAAATTCAAATTTAACACTAAAGACATAAATAAATAACTTGCATAAAACGTAAGAAGTGATTTCAAACATAAGCAAAACCGAAATTTGTATGAAGAGACAGCAGCAGATTAGAGGAAAAGCGGAAAAAAGCACAGAAGTTGGTAAAACTGCGCGTAATCTTTTAATAGCCTTAAATGCGATCAGCTTGTAAGCTAATTTGAATTGTTTTTTAGCTGCTGCGAGCGTCAAAAATAGTCACAGAGCTGAATTATCTTTTCTGCTAATGTAGTTGTTGCTATTTTCAATGGTGAAGAGCTTTCTAAGAGAGAAATAATTTGTTGTAAACAGAAAACAGTTTAAATTCTTCTTTTTCATTTAAATTTGAACAGTTTTTCTTTTATCACATTCGAATTCAAAGTTATCTTAATACACAAGATTGCTCACTCCTCACAAACTCCTTCTTGCTGACTTTTGATATCTTTTTTTCCCTCTACTTCATCTATAATTTAATCATCTTTAATTTAATCCTCGCCCTCTTATCGTCTTAATTAATGCCTGCTGCATTCATTATTCGCAACATTTCTAGCTTAACCACGTAAATGTTGCCCTTCTAATCTCTCACTAGATTCCATTATAGGATTTCGGTAGCCTAAAGCCAGAATAAGTGAGACAGCATCCTGAGGTCTTGAGGAAACGGCAGCTAATTGAATAAAATCCTGTGCTGAATATTTAATAAAATCTTTATGCCTGTCATGTCGGACGCTACGCTCTGAAAGTTGCAATGCAGAAACTTTTCCCTTTCTTTTATCACCATCATTAACTGCTCTTATTCTGCCTCTCCTCTTCGTCTTTTCCTCCAATGTACCCTGTTTTAGCACCTTTCGAAGAGATTTTGCTTGTTCTGCTCCCTTTTCGAACTTATCAAGTTGCTTAATAAATTTTAGCATCTGTTCTTGGGTTGCGCCTTCAACTTCCTCTGTCCGCTTTCCTCGTGTAAATAGTTCCTCCTCTTGCTACAATTGTTGCTGCTTCGTCTGTTGTTGATTTTCTACGCATTACCCTTTGGCGAATTTCGTTGGCCATTTTGATTCCCCAAAGAGAATCCAAAACTTTTCGATGGAACTTTTTTACGACTCGTTTAACATTTCTAGTTACCTCTCTAGTTAGTTGAGTTGCCTTTTTTTCGCACGAAGCAGCGGCAGGCAACCGAAATGAATGCGCAACAGCAGCAGCAGCAGCAGCAGCAAAAACAAGAAGATTCTTACAGTTGTTGCTGATGACGTTGCTGGCTGCTGGGTGCTGTTGTTAGTGTTCGCTTCACCAATTTGCCAAGCTGTCTTAGAGACTAAAGCGTGCACGCGTTCGCTCAACGCCACTCAGAGCCGGTAGTTCGCCCGAAAGTATGCAATGAAATCATACAAATTTGTCTAAATTCTGTTCGTGTTGTTGAGAGTTGCGTTCTCGCACTTTACAGCAGAGATCTGAGGGGAGGAGGGTTGAAGAATTCCGCATTTTTGAAGTGCCTAAAGTTAAGAGTGTGCGGGGATTCGGAACTTGAGAGAAATTTCGCGGGATTCTTGTTTTTACATTGAAAAAAGGTCTAGTTTTTGGACTTTAAAATTAACAATGTGCGTGAAGAAGAGAGAGGAGTAGAAAAGGAAGGAAGAGTACTGGCGACTGGTATGCTAAAAAGCAAAATAAAAGTAATTTCAGCTGTATTGGAAAGGAGATGCCTTTAGGAATTTCACTCCTACAAACACACACACACACACACACACACATACATTTTTGAAAAGCCTTGTTGGACGAAAAAGTCCTACTTTGTTGTTGGCTTTTATTTAATCGGCTGTTGCTTTAAAATATTTCAGAGTAGAAGCTAAAAAAACGTAGAATATTGACATTTCGAGCATAAAAGGGGAACTTTTAGTTATAAACTTTAATTAGTAGTAACTTTTTATCATTTTATAGTTTCCATATTCTAATTTTTACTTTTATCCGAACATTATAAGTGTTCAAAAAGGACTTAAAAGCATTTACAAAGTTGTAATAAATTAGTAAATTTTAAAGAATTTCCCTCTCACTCACCCTCTTTCATCGAGTA
Organism: Sicus ferrugineus; assembly: GCA_922984085.1. NCBI lineage: Eukaryota > Metazoa > Arthropoda > Insecta > Diptera > Conopidae > Sicus > Sicus ferrugineus. Next base: position 9,043,454 of record OV277349.1, on the reverse strand, counting down.
GCGTGGGTTACTCATGTCAACTTTTGTCTGATTTTTGATCCAATAAATTACGGGCGTCGGATTACCGATGGCCTTGCACTGCATCTCCACCGGGTGGCCCACTTCAATGACGCGCGAACTCGGTCCCTGCGTTATCACGGGAAAGCCAGGCGGCGTTTTGTCTCCTGAAAAGGAAGTAAAAGCAGAATGAGAAGAAGAGGACAGAACTTTTATATTTTCTTCTCAAAGCCATTGTTAAGGATTTAATGGAGAAATAATGGCGAAAATCTCGACAAGCTTCAAATAATGAAGTGGTGAACATATAAACAGCGAGGGCAAACAATCAGATGACATTTCTCAATGTTATATTTTCTTCATATAAATATAAAAATTTATATAAATAGTTTTTAACGGAGATGGAGTCAATATAATTTAGTGTACAATTGCAAGAATTTAACTAGCAGATGAATTTATCAGCAACACACAATCATGAAACAAACTCACCACCACCACCTCATACATTTACATACACAGTGTCAGAGCAAAGAAACGAAGAGATAACAAATATCTAAGAAAAAAATTTGCTTTGTTGTAAGGACAATAAAAAATTGTACCGAAAACCACGTTTGGCACACACAAAATTACACTTCGAATTCTCGTAAACATTGCTAACGACTGAATTGTTGGCCAAAAATGCACCCACGGCAACAGTAAGACTACACTGCCAACAAAAACAACAACAACAAAAACACCTACAACAACAACAACAACCTAGAAACACCACTGCAACCGCAAACTAACATTAACAATAACGTTGACAATAAAAATTCCCACTTTGCAACTTTTATAACCAGCGAATCAGAGATTTTTACTCAAAATAAATGAATTTTCCGACACTAGCAACAACACAACTGTAAGCACACTTGATGTTGCAGCGTGGTTGTCGCCGTGAGAGTCCTTCTGTCGCAGCCAACACCAAGCAATACTAACGCAATTCATCTTCAGCTTTATTTGCACAACTTTCGTGTGGAAGTGGAAGGACGACAGCATCTAGAATAACCAGCCGGGGCTGCAGGAGCGGAGTGGAAAGCAGGTGACCGTAGGACGGAAGGGGATGGCAGGGCGAAAAACGAATGAATGAGCGAACGAGCGAATGAATGAGCGAACGAACGAGCGAATGAATGATGGACGAATCGAGGATGGGAGGAATTGAGTTCATTGTGTATTTTAAGAGCCTACAGAGAATCCTACGAAAGAGAGGAAAAACGAGCAACAGCAACGGAAAGAACACAAGTGACAACAATCGAGCCTAAAAGTGTCCATTCAATAGTCAGCAGCAAAATAAAGCAGCACCGAAATGAAAAAATAACAAACAGTCTAAAAAACAAATAAAAGAGCTTAGAAATTTATCGCAACAACAACAGCAACAGCAAAAGGAAACGAACTTCCTGATTTATGATTCAAGTGTGGAATTTAATGGAATCGAAAGCCGGAAAGCGGAAACAGCGGACAAACTGCGTAAAAAGCTTTATAACGGGCGTGTAAGTGTTGCCAACAGCAACAGCAACAGCGATAGCGACAGCAACATCAACCAGCAGTCAGTCAAGCGCGGCCAGCTGCTCACTGAAGCGCCTCGCCGCTTTTTTGATACGCATGGAGGGACAGCAATAAGTGTGCGTGACAGTTATTCGTTTTGGGCGCGTAACTTATGACGGTACTTAAAACAAAGAGATACGAGCGCACGCAAAGCTCTCCTAATGATCGACTGTAAGGGGAGAGAGAGAGAGAGAGAGAGAGAGAGAAAGCTTTTGACAGATTAGAAATGGGAATGGGAACGATATGCAAAACGTGTTTGAGTCACGATTGAAGATGAATAGATAACTGCAGCAAGTAATTATAGGTGTAATTTCATTCTCGATTTTATTTATGTGTACTTCAAGTCACGGCAATGATAACGGTAATTGTAACAGTAATTATAGTTGTAATGAAGAAGTGGTAATCTTAAATTAATGGATGTGGAAGTGGTAATCGTAACGGCAATGATAATATTAAAAATAAATATATATAGTAACGATTTTGGTAATGAAGATAGTAAAGACAATGATAGGGCGAATATTAATGGTAATATTAATGCCATTAATAGTGGTTATAAATGACGACATTATAAAAAGAAAATTATTAAATTAAAGTTATTAAATACCCCAATAACTTCCTTAAAACCTCCAGCTCAGTATCCTTTAAATTTCTTCTTCGGTATTTCAAAATACTTCTTTGATTACACGTCACACTGCCTTTCACTCTGTATTTACGTACATCGAGTATTGCTATCTCTTTCAACATTGGTTGCACTTCCTTCCATCCTCATGCAATATTCATGCAATTTTAAATTTAATCTTGCATTCAACATGGCGGAAATACATAGCAAAAATATATCTTTTCTTCACTTGTCGCGCAAGCATCCAGTATCAGATTACAAAAAAAAAAACGGAAGGACAGAGAAGGAGAACTGAAAATCTGCAACACGTAAAAGACGAAGCGAAGAAACGCGATGGCAAATAAATTGTGCATCTTATTATCCTTGCATTAGTAGTTGATGATGTCGAACACCATTCGGTGTCGTCTTCACCTCCATCTACGTGTGCAGCAGAGGAAGTTGCAGAAGATTTTTCTTACAATCTACGAAATATTCTGCGATATCTACTGACAGGCGTCGTCGCTTTTCTCTCCTGTTTTGCGCAATTTGAACTTCTTTTTCTCTCCTTTTTCAGTATCTAATGTACTTTATAAATGTTTTAAGACTTCACGAAGAGAAAATTGATGGAATAATTGAATTTGAATGCACAGCGCACGGATCATTTAACAATGCACTTGCTGTCCTGCTCACTCACAGCAGTGAGAAGGAGAAGACAATACTTAATTCAATAATAAATCACTTGTGGGGGAGAAAAAAACTCGAAAAATGTTTCGAAACTGAGAACTAAAGTAGAGTGACGGTGACAGCTGAGAAGGTGAAAGAGAGAAAACGGGAAAGATAAGAGGAAGAGTGAGAATGGGTTATGGAAGAGGGCTACGGTACTGAACTGTACGTAGAAAATTAAACATCAGAAATTTTAAGAATTAATATTATTATCAAATAGAATAAATTTCAACAATAGAATATTTTTTTAAATTTTCCTGAGTGGTAAAATCCCTCTCTCTCTCTCTTCTGTTTCCCTTTCTCTTCCTTCATTCTCACACTCCTTTCTTTCTCTATCTCACTCTTTCACCTCTCTCTCTCTATCTCTCACTCTCTCTCTCTCTCTCTCTCTCTCTCTTTCTCCTTATCTTTCTCTCTTTTTCTGACTCTTGTGACAGAATAAATAAATTTTGATTTTGAGAGAGAGAGAAAGAGAAATTTGCAATTGTAAATTTGTGCGATTTTTTCGGAAATACGTAGAACTCTCATAATAATTCTCTATCGTCTGTCATGGTACACAATTTCGACAAAAGCTCCAAAATATTGCATATATATTGCATTAACATGAAGCTGTTCGAAGTTTCAATTTGTTATTTTTAATTTATATTCCTGTGATGCGCTTCTTTGTTTACTGAGAATTTTTTGGTTTTCAATATTTACAAAAACGATATCGAATGTTGACAAAATTCGCTGATACGAGTATTCCTGCTTTATAAAAAGCTAGAAAAAACCTTCCTACAAAACTTGTAAAGCTCAAAAATGCTCTTTGAATTCCTAAAAAACTTTTAAACCTCGGAACATTTTCCGCGGAAAAATATTATTAATAAAATTATTAAAGTTCCTCAAAGCTCCTTCCATATTTAAAATTAAATAAAATAGTTCTTCAAAACTGCAAAAGCTCAGTTTGAAAAATCAGTATAATATTTATATAAATATGCTAATAATTATAAATTATTGTGTACTTGTATCTACACAAGTGTGTATAATTATTTCCCACCCTGAAATTTCTTCTAGGATTCTATAAATTTGGCTAATGCTTTTAAAAGCTTTTAAAAGCTGCAAAACCTTGCATTTTTAAAAATTATAGTGCATTTTTGAAATAGTTTTGATTCTAAATTTTTGGTTTAGTTTTGTTTCTGCTAAAATTTTGTAAAATAGCCTAAAGTATTCAAAGTTGTGAAAGCATTAAGAGCTTTTGAAAGAGTTAAAAATAATGTGTAAAATGATCACAGTTAAGTTTTGCAATATGCAAAAATTATAAACAAAGCCTGTGGAGGAGATAAAACTTTAAAAAACTCTCGATAGCTTTTTCGACCTTTCGAAAGTGTAGACAACTAAAGATTTCGCAAATTAATTTACTACACCAATGAAGAAGCTTTATTAAAGTTACATTTGGATGAATATTATCCCAAACTTTAAAAAATAAAGAAGCTTATTGAAGCAAATTATTTCCCTAAGCTTTGTAGATCCTCTTCGGTGTTTCCATACCCGACAACAACTATGGTTGCTATAAGCAACTTTTACCATGCAAACATTTCTTGCCCATCCATTTTAATTTCAAAGAAAGCTCACACCTCGCTAGACATTCCATTCAAATTGATTACTAGATTACTTAAAGCGCACAGCGCGAACCCTGTACGTGCGTGTCTCGTTTCATTTCCACAGGACTTCTTCGTTGATAAACATCGTCGACGCGCGGCGGCAACACTGGCCACGTCAACATGCGTTGGTTATGTAAAGCGTAGCGATTCGAAGAGCCTTTCAAAGAGCGGAATTCAAGCCGAAAGGCATGTAAAACACTCACAGCAGGTGTTGAAAATTGCGTACTTCAAGAAGCGGGAGAAGCCTTCTGCGTCGAACACAACTCCAGGCGTGGCAACCCTGGTCGTCGGTGTTCTGGCTAACTCGTTACACTGCAACAGTCCCACGTGAAATAAAAACATTAAAAAAATTAAAGCGGCGAAGGAAATGCAGCTGTCGCCGGAGAGAACACAAGAAGAGGCAACTAAAGAGAATTTGCAAGGCGGAAGCAACCCAGTGAAAGCTGGCAAAGAAAATATTTTCATCATACATTAAAGAAAAAAAAAAGGCCACAAACGTTGACTTTGTTGTTTTAGAATGTTAAGTGGTGACACTGGTTTGGTGTTTCTGGCTTTGCTCGGGCTCTCCAGAAGGGTCTGATGGTGCTTTTCGAGGTTAAAACACAGCAGCTGCCATAGAATGTGAAATGCGAGTGGGCGGGCGCGCGGTTTGTTTGTATGGAACTCGACGTAGCTTGTGTGTGTTGGGGGTGGGGGGGGGGGAGTGTAAAGCAGAAGCACCTTTTTGTGGTCAGACGCCACTGTACACATGTCTGCGTTTGAATAAAAAGACAAAAGGTAGAGAGAAACAAGTTTTCAAAAACTGAAAAATTAAAGTAGACAAATTTTCTTCGTTTCGGATTTTAAAATAATGAAAACCTTAAAAATAGATTTAAAAATAATGCACAAAAGCAGAAAGATTATTAAAAACAGTGGCAGGTTTTTCAATAAATTATTTTTATAACAGAAATTAGCTTTTCAACAAATTTATCACTCATTAACCACCTAAAAATATGCAGCATTAACGTAGCTTGAAAAATTAATGGTCGATCTAGAATTTTGATTGCTAAAGCTATGTTGCGAAACAACAATATATCATTCTAATATATTTCATAAGCGTCTATGAGCCTAAAAGTATGCTGCGAATTTACTAACTTCATTCAATCATAAAAATAATCAAAATTGCGATATCTACGGCTGTGAAAAAGACAAATCTGAGAAAACTGAGGAAGGCAGTATACAAGATTCAAAATTTGAAATAGTTTTTAGAGCTTTTCTCCCTCCCTCTCCGCTTTAAGAAAGTTTGATTTTCTTACTAGTATTCACAGCATAAATTATGCAAGACATTGCAAAATGCAAGCAGTTCTCCGCTCTTAATACTTTCCACACTTTAAAAATAATTATAATGCATGCAAATGAATGTGTGAGAGAATAGAAGTGTGTATAGAATTTTATATTACATAATTCTAGGGAAACTTTATAATGAATGCCTCGACTTAAACAGTTTTTGGAGTTTAATGAATAAAATTAATTTTGTTATTGAAACGAGTTATGATCGTTCAAAGCATTCACACTTCTACACTAATTAAAAATGCCGTCTAATTGAATTTAAGGTTGGAAAGCATAGAAAATTCAAATTAAAACATTTACTTAACTAATTACAATTTCAGATAAGAAAATCATACATTGGATCTGATAGTTTTTTAAATAAATTTGTAAATAAATGAGTTGTGATAAATGAATACTTCCGATTTCCACATATTAGATTTTCTGCGTTAATGTAATTTTTGCAGTAAGTGTGTGTGTGTTCTGTTTGCATGTGTGTGTGTATCGGTATGTGGTATTAAATTTTTTTTCGTCTGCATGTTTATGCGTGCATAAAATCCATTAAAATGTATGTTTCTGTGTGTGTTTCCGCAGATCTGCGTGCATCTGTGTGCACTTCCGTCCACTAAATGGCTTATTTTAGCCCGCGAATACTTGAAAATTGCATTGCATGGCGTTGTAGACGCGTAACACAACAACAACAAAAACAACAACTCTACAAGCAGAAAGGCTTTTCAATGTTCATGAACGTGTCCTTGTATGTTTGCGTGCATTTCTGTGATCCCAGCAAACAACTTAATAAAGTTTATTCGTTATTAACCGCGAAAAATGTTGAAATAAATTTACTAGTTTTGGAAATTCCAAACGTGTTCTAAATGTACTGAGTAAGCTTGTAATAAACGTAATGAATTGAAAAGTTACATATAATTTTCACATGTTCTGCTTTAAAAAACATAAAATAAAAACATCTAAAATAAAATATCTTATCTTTTGTTAGAAAGCAGACAATCCTTAAATCTTTGAAGGACATTTGTAAAATTTGCTTACGTATTAGTTTGGAGGAAAGAAAGTGAACGTTTCTATAGAAAAGCTTTGAATACACTAAGAAAACATTTAGTGAAAATGTTGAATAATTTTATATTTGAAAGACATGTTTGGAAAAAACATTTTAAAAGAATCCTTTAAATGAAAAAAAAAATGGAAACACTTGGAAAACATTGTGTAATAAGCCAAAAGTTTTGTATTAAAGGGAAAAATTTAATTTTTTTTGAAAAACGTTGTTTGAAATAAAAATAAAAACGTTGTTTGAAAGAATAATAAAAGAAACTAGGAGAAATTTGGAAAAACATGGTTAAATAAACTTGAGAAATGTTGCAAGAAAGAAGAGTATTTGAAAAACACTTAGAAAACATTTGGAAAACGTCGTTTGTAAAAAAACAATACCTGGAAAACATTTGGGAAGACGTTGAACAAACTCTGAGTAAATATAAACTTTGAAAAGGTTGTACCGAAGGAAGGCACTTGGAAAACACTGTAGAATAAATTTGGAAAATGTTGTGTTCAAAGATACACTTGCGAAAAGGCTTACAAAAAGTGTAATAATACGGATATTAATAAGCAAGTGGTTTTTCACTCTTATTCTCACTGTTATTTCGAAACTACTGTTTGCTGGGTTTTTGTGTGAATTCCTGTTTGAAATTTTTCCCTTCTGGTTTGGTATGCGTGCATTCCAAATTGAAATGCTGGCCGTACCGCTGACGCTGTGGCTTCTATCGAGCGGCTTTTATTGACTGCGATCACCACGCATGCAGAGGTTGACGATTTGAAAGGGAGTTATGTTAGTGTGCGTGTATGTAAGTGTGTGCGTTTGAAAATAAACTGTAGCGTATCAAGTAGCTGGCAGCCGTTTAACGTTGTGTTTGCTTTGTTGATCGGTTGTTTGGCGGGTTGACTGACTGGTGGACTGACTGACTGTTGGGTTGACTGACTGTGTGGTGGGTTGACTAACTAACAGAAAACCATTTTGTGTCTGGAACAGACTTTAAAAAACTTCTCGGCTCATTTTGGCAAGCATCGAGAGCTTTTTGATTGACGCTCTTATTTTTTTCTTCTTTTTTGTTTCTGCTTTTCCCTGCTCGCAAATTAGTTGCTTACAAAATACTTAATTTTGAAAGCATGCTAAATATTTGCGTCCCGCACCCATGAGCGCTTAATCACTATTTATTCTCTACCTCCTCGCGACTCTAATCGGTTTTCTCTCTAAGAAAGCTCGGTTTTTCCTTTTTCCCACTGACCGCACCCACATCAATATACTGTGCAATTATATTGCATCATTTTCTCGATACACACATTGTAACTCTTATGAGTGCCTGCAACCACGAGCAAAAAACAAGCAACTAGCATCAGCAACCGTTTTAATAGCTTGCAACGCCGCAAAGTATGCAGCTCTTCTGTAATAATTTTAATGGTTTTTTATGGTGTTTGCTTGCAATAATAATTTGTGCAATTTTATTTTTGTGCTCTTTAAAAAATTCAAGTTTACCGAAGAAAAGTCGTGAACGCCTAAAAGTATGCAAAGCCTACTTCAAAAGGTTAATTTAAAAAGATTAAACGCTAAACTAAATGTTAGACTTCTTTCACTTCACCACCACAACCACCACCAACAACAGCAGCACAGCAACAACAACAACAAGAACACCACACCAACACCAACACCAACAACAACAAGGCACTTTATAAAAAGAACCAACAACAGCAACAAAGAAGACGAATATCACCACAAACATCACAATGACACGTAGGAATGAATTTGTATTGCAAAACTGTTATTGTTGCTGTCGTTGTTGCTTCTGCTTGATGTATAGAAGTAGCAACAGCAACAAAAACCAACAGCCTTCGCTTGCATTACAGTAGTCGAGACTGACGGTTGAGTTTGTTGTCCTCCGCGCAGAGTGCTGCAAAATTTAGTACTAGCAATCGCAACAAACAGCGACACGCACGCACACCAACACATGTTACTCACACCACTACCAGCGGCATCTGCAAAACAACAAAAGTCGCGGAGGCAGTTAAAAGAGCAACAACAACGTAATGAAGTGTGCTACGCACTTGCAGCAAAGCGCCCGAAAGTATGCAAACGTTTTTTCGTTGGCTGTTCTTACTGGCTGGAGCTGTCAGTTGTTAGTGTTGCTCCGTTTTTATTATAGCACTGCTATTGTTGCTGCTGGCGTTGTTGCTGCCAACCCAGTGTGCTGTGTTGCTGTTGCTTTTGTTGGTTTCCTTCGGGTTGGTTGCTCTGGCAGCAGCAGTCAGTCTGCGTTTTGAGCACGAAGCGCTTGGATGACGGCAGGAGGCGGCTCGAAAAAGGGTCAATTGTTAGCAGCTGCTGCTGCTGCCGCTGCTGTTACGCGCAAACAAACTCTAAACTCAGCTGGACGCAAACAGGCCGGCAGCCAGCCAGGCGACAGACGCTCTCTAGACGCGGTGACCATCGTTAAGCGAATGTGATGGAAAATATATGAGTCCCCGGGTGTGTACGCAGTAGGTGTGTATGTGTGCTGTGTGTGTATGCATGTGTGCCCTCACGTGAGATCGCGGTAGCGGCAGAAGCACTCAGTCACTTAGATACACCACGGCACTCACGCGCAAGGATACACCTTCACTACACTCACATTGCCACTGAAGCAGCGTACAAATGGCAGAACTCACACATTCGCGCACACTCACACACACACACATACACACACTCTTACACGCACACACAACTGTTTTGTAAACATGAATAAATTGCGGCAGTTAATTTAAGGCGTCGAAGCTGCAACGCGCCCATTTTTATGCAATGTTTTATTTTGGAATTTTGTTTCCTTCCTTGATTCCGTTGGTTGCGACATTTATGGGATACTCAGGTGTTGACGGTTGTTGATTTGGCGTTCAAAAGTTAAGATTTTCAGAGGGCAAAGATTGTAGTTTAAGTGCAATTTGAAAGCATACTTTTAGGCGCATTGAAAGCAACTGCTTACCTTTATATTTTGATGTTTTAGGAGAATTACAAGTAAATATTAAGAAATTATCTAGAGGAATTCAAAACAACATATATAAATATTCAAATAAAAATTCAAAATAAAATATAAAATAACTTGAGTTTCAAAAAAAGGAAATAAAAAAAAAAATAATAAGAAAAATAAAATAAAAAAAAATTAACAAAAAATAAAACAGGAAAGATCGAGCCTAAAAGCATACTAAAAATTCCATAATACTTTCATTAGGTAATTCTCTCTGTCTCTCTTTAATGTCTCTTTAGTAAGTTACTCTCTCTCTCTCTCTATATATATATATATATATATCTCTCTCTTTCTCTCACTCAAGCAGAGAGATTTTTCGAAAAATAGTGTGTTTTTGTGTGTGTCGCAGTTTATTTGTGGTGTATTAGTGTGCAGTACTGTCAAGACGTGAATAATTTATTGGAAAAAACGGCCTTCGGTTAATAATAACGCCACAAAATGCCACACGAGTGTGTGTGTGTGTGTCCGAAAGTTTATAAATCAATGTGTACGCCAGTATCTGAAAATCTGGCAGCATTTGTTTTCCATTCGGAATTATTGAACATGAGACGCTTCAAAGTGTTAAAATTTTATTAACTTAATAATTTCATGATTTAATATCAACGTGAATTTATTGCAGTCATAAACTGGTGGCGGATTATTAATCATTAAAAAATAATTTACAGACCAGCACTAGAGACACTCATTATTAAATATAAATTTATAATGAAATGTGGGAAAATTACTGGAAAGCATTAAGGATTTTTTTGTATAAATTAGATTGCAATTGAATTTCAGATTTTAAAATTAAAAAAAGTCTGTTCTTAAAGAAATATAAATATTCATGTAAAATGTTTTGCGTTTTAATAGAAGTTTAGATGTTTTCTGACACGCTGTCGATTTCAGATATTTAAAGCGTGCTTTCCGGCGCTCGCTAAATGTGCCGCTGCCGTGCTTTGAACGATTTGATTATTCAAAATTAAATTAATTATAAGCAGCTTAGCACTTAACGTGATGAAACTTAACGCACACACAAGCTTAAGCGGGTACACACACACACACACACACACGCACACGCACACACACACACATTTGTACAAACACACGCAAACACACTTACAAACGAGCTTACATCATTTTAATTAGTGGCACAGAAAGCATTTTCAAGAGCAACAACACGCTACAGATTCCTTATCACTGAATTGTTGCATAGTTCGAGGCGCTCACAACGTCGAACTGTTACGCTTTAATTACTTAAAATAATAAATAAAACGCGGAGCAGCCAGCTGGGTGGTGAAATAATGAAGTGAACTACAAAAAAGGTAAAGGAGAGGAAAGAAGAAAGAAATACAGAAAAAGTGAAGTAATAAAAATGTACAAACACATTAAAATAACGGACGATCCGCTCATACGTCATAATGGCGGCAACGTAAGGTCGTACGTTTACCGTTATGACAAGCCAGCCGCCATATTGTAACGTGAGGTTAGCGGTGTGTCTCAGAAGCGCGACTGGTCGGTGGCGGCAGGTTAGGTGGTCGAGACCCTGACGCCCCTCCCGCCGCATCAACAGGGCTTTTTAATGGAAGCTCATATTTTTTAGTGGTTTGTGTTGTTGTTGTCGTGACTATTATGAGTTTTTTTACTTTGCTTAATTGCCACAAAACCAACACAAGCTCATAAAATAGTGAAAAGAGGGGATGGAAAAAAAGAAACAGGAAACATTAAGGATGTAAGAGAAGAGAAATTATGAAATAAAATACAGACGGTGTGGTGAAGGGAGAGAGGGAGAGAGAGAGAGATAAAGGCTCGTTGGCCTTAAGGTGAAACAGATGTTAAAAAAAAAACGAAAAAATACTCGTGGTGGTCGTATTCGAATATAATTATTGTGCCCCCCGTTGAGGGTGGAAGAAATCCATTGCGTGTCTGGCATGAGGTAATAAAGAAGCGGAAAAGTGGACAAATTGGAAGGCGTAAATGGGCAAAACAATAGGAAATAAATCAAGCGACAGCAGAGAAAGCGAAAAACAGGTTTTCAAATATTAAAAGCTCCACTAAATTCCGAGAAATTGTATATTTCAAAGGAACTAAAGAATTATATATTCTAGATGGAATGTAGTAAAATACAATATAATAAAATATAACATAATAAAATTTAATATAATGAAATATAATATAATGAAATAAAATAAAGAGTGAAAGAAAATTAAACGCGTTTTACTGTGCCTGGAACTTCTTAATGTTCATGGGAACTTCTTTCACTCACTCTTGCTGGTCACTTCTCGACAGAGAGGTGAATTTACTGTTAAAGTGTGGTGACTTTCATGTGGTTTAAGTTCGCTACGAGTCAAAAATAAAGTTAAACGAAATAAAGTAAAATAAATAGTGAGAGTAAATTGAATGCGCTTTACTGCTAATTACAACAGGAGTTAAAATATTAAATGCGTCGTTTATTTTTAACAAGATGCTGATTAATTAAATTAAATACTGCGTGATTTCATTTGCTCAACGTGACAGAGCGTAAAACTTTAATGAAAAAGTAAATGGAAACGGAAATAAAAACGGATAATAAAACTTAAATGAAAAAAACTTATAAACTGAACGCAACAAACACGTAAAATTTCCACCATTTACAATGAATGAAACAGTAGATGTTATTTAAAATTGAACAACCCTTCATCAGAAACGCGAACGACAAACAATTTTATACAACCGAATAAAAGGAAAAATTAAAAACCTCATTTATGTATAAAGGATTTTTATTTAAAAAAAAAATATTCGGAAAAAGAGAAGTTTGGACATAATTGAAGTGATGATGAAAACGATAAACAAACGCAAACCAATGAGAAATAAACAGTTTTTTCGCACCAATGATTTTTTGTTAAATGCATTAATTAAGTGAATTTATTGCACTTTAATTATGCGTGTGTGTGCGTGTTTGTGTGAAGGTGAAAAGGTGGAAAATATGTGAAAACTGTAAACAAATGCAGAAAAATTTTTGTTATTGAAAGGATTTCGCCTTCAGTATTTTTCGTTATTGCAGCGAATTAAAGCGAAACTTTTAATTCGCACCTAAAACTACGAAACAATTTTCGTTTTGTTAATTTATATGGCGGTTTTTGGCTTTTTCAATTACTTGTAAATAGATTTACACAATTTACATTTATTTGTATTTATATTTCTATAAAATAAATGAAATTAAATGATTCTCCTACAAAAACTGTGAATTTTTTCGAATTTCATTCCCACTCGTTATTATTAAATGGGTGTTCAATCAGATTTGATTGAAAAACACGTTCGCATTAATTTGCTGCCAACTAGTTGTGGCTGATAGTTGAAATTGCAGCAAAAAGCAGTTAAATCCGTCTTAAATACGTGTTACCTACTCTGCAATTTAAATGAAAGCAGTGCTTCGCATTTAACCCATTTTTGTTTATAGCTGCACCTGCGGGTCACGCTAGCAAGCAACAACAATAACCCAAACAGCAACAGCAACAGCAACAACAACAACACAACAACAACAGAAGCATCTACAACAACTGCCACAGCTACTGTTGTTCGCTTTTGTTGCTATTGTTGCAGCTGCATGTAATAACAAAAATCATAATTATTGCTCTCGTGTTGGTCACTTTTTGCTCTCGCAGTGAGCTGCTCCGTCACCCTTTTCTGCTGCATGCAGCATTCGCTTGTGAACACTTGTGTTTGTGTTGTAAGGCTTAATAAACGCAACAACAACATCAGCAGCACCAAGAACAACAACAACTGAGCAACAACAACAACTGAGCAACAACAACAGCTCTGCGAACCCCCTGTCGTGGGGGGAAAACACGTCCAGCTCAATTTAAATGCAAAATGAGTCCAAAAGTGGCAACAACAATAATATAAGCAAAAAGTTGCCTTAAATATCGTAAACCAGGCGGATAAAAGGGATCTAAAACTGAGGCGGAATTTGAGATTTGCTAAGGGAATAAAAGTGGTATTGAGGCGATTTTGACCATTTATTTGCAACGTAACAACAAGAGGATATTTTGGTTACGAACCAATAAAGAAGAAGAAAAGTCAGAAACAGCTGATTGGGAAAATATCAGCTGATTAAGAAACATTGTCCACGGTTTTCAGCGAAAGCAAGGCAACGCAAGGTAAATGAAGAAGTAAAAAATAACATTAAAATATTTTTTAATAAAGAAAACTGATTTATTTATTAATTTGACTATTTATAACATACAAAATATCGTGGGAAAAAATTTCGTGATATTTTTGTATGATTCACAATTCACAGGAATGCTTATTTTTTTCATTTTTTGAAAAATTTCCCCTGTAAGGGAAACTTTTCTAAATAAGGGAAATTTATAATTCTCCCTTAAAAATTTTGAAATTTAACTAATTTAGGTTTTAAATTTAATTTTCCCGTTTCCTTGGATTTTGGCAAAATTTCCCTCGAAGGGAGGTTTTATTCAAATTAAATCAAATTTATACTTCTCTATAAATCACAACATTAATCGGAAATATTTCTTCAGAAGGATTTCTTCAAAGAACAAGGAAATTTTAGAAATTTAAAGTATTTTAATCATATTGTAAGAAATTCCTCACAGATAGAGAAAATTTTGAAGCATTTGGTTTGAATTTTAAGAACTATCTCGATGAAAATTTTTTAAAAAAGGAAATACTTTATTTTATCTTTAATTTATTATGCTTCTAATAGAATTTAACTTTTTGAAATCCTCTCAACTTTTCTTTGCGGAAGAAAGAACTTCAGAAAGAGAAACTTAGATTTCACCTTAATTTTTGCTTATAAATTTTAATTTCTCCTTCTACGGAGTTGTGTTTTCAGAAGAGAACACTTTTCTTTCCACATTTCCCTGCATTCGCTTGAGATGAAGGACACATTCGCAATTTCCGGTGTCATATTTTCTGTGAAAACGTGTATCGTGTTCCTCGTTCGCCTCTTTGCACGCTCGTGTGGCTGTCCACAGTCCGGGTTGTCTGTTCATCTGCTACTTGGCCTACCTGTTCGCTGTATCTGTCCTGTCTGAGTGTCAATTCTGTCCGTGTGCAGATTCGTACCATCACAGCACCCTTTAATAATACAGATGCAATGACATCAATTCGTTTCTTCCTTTTTGGTGGTGAGAGTTTTTTGGCATTTTGGGTTTTTCAACCTTAAAAGTTGAATTTTCAGACTTACTGCAATGATGTAAATTATATTTGTTGTCTTCTCTTTTAAACTGTCTCTCTCCCTTCCTCCATCTCTCTCTCTCTCTCTCTCTCTCTCTCTCTCTCTCTCTCTCTCTCTCTTTCCTCTCTCTCTCTCTCTCTCTCTCTCTCTCTCTCTCTCTCTCTCTTTATCTTTATCTCTTCCGAGTCATTCTTATCAAAGTACAAACCTATTCTTGCTAGATTTTGAGAATTATTTTGAAATATAAAGCTTTTAACATCATCAAATTTGATGTTGAGTAAAAATCACTTCGGCCACATTTTGACCAATTTCAGTCAATTTCGGTAAAAACCAAATGAAGCGATGGCAGTGCAAATAAATTGGTTAGAACACGTAATAGCAAGTCTCAATTTATGTGCATACATTTAGGAGTGCATTTAAAACAAACACACTTGCAAACACACTCACACACACACACACAGGCATGCAAGCGTGCACTCAAGTCACTACACAAACCCACAGAACTCACACTGTAACACATGCCGACATGCAGAGACATATAAAGCGACACATTCGAGTCTAAATTATAAACACACCCTACAAAAGTATACACTGACCCAGTAGGAAAACTTAATACTGGAACCGAAGGTGAAGTAATTTTGAGGTATTCAAGAGTCGTTGATGGACGAGGTATGCGAGTGGTTGCGTCGTCCCTTTCGGTTTTCTACCTCAATTCGCATTGAGCGTTCTACAAAGTCAGGGAGGTTGAGAGATGTCAGACGTCAGCAAGCAGGTTCAGAGATGCCACACTGCTGAAATGGTGCTTCGATAAGGAGCAAGAAAGATGCTATTTTGATGAAATAGTGCTTCCACAAGAATTAAGAGACGCTACATCATTCAGAGTTCAAAACGTATTACATTTCCCAGTTTCTCGCTGGGGAAGCATGGATACATCCAAGCAGGTTCAATTCACACATGCATACAGCCGTTCATACACACACACTAATGCATTTCTAATGCAAATTTATTAACATTAAAGTCAATAAGTTGCAAATCCTTAAGCAAAAGATTTCCAAGCCGCATGCAAGTTAGTCACAGCAACGAAGTCTAATTTGCACCACATTTGAGTGGGAGTGTGTTGGCGTCTGCTATGCTGCGCTGTTTGTGTGAATACATGTGTAACGCATACCTGCAATTTGCTGAGGCCACAATAAAGAGGCTGTACCGACCTTTGTAGCACTGATTGCTCAAAAGTTATGCGCCGAGGCCAGCCTGGATTTAGCAAAATGTTGATTTTCAGGTCCTTGCTTTGCGGTTTTCAGACTAATATTACGGGAATCAGATTGACTTGTTTGGGTTTCAGACTACTTGAAACGGGGCTGAACATTGATCCACTTAATGCCGGCAACAATGACCGGCGATGTTGTCAGTCAAGCAATTTAATATCTTGAGTTGAATAGAAGCGTAAAGTTCAATACTGAATGCTTTTAATATCGAATGGCAAGTACAGAAACTTATTTCCTAAATAATATTAATGAAGTGAATGTGAAATCATGAAAATCTAACTAAATTCTAAAAGCTGAATACCAAATTCCAAGTGCTGAATACTATAGTTATAAAAGCTGAATGCAGAAATGGATTTACAATTTCCCTTAGCTGACTATCAGAATCCGTTAGCTGATAGTCAGCTAAGGGAAAAGGCTGAAAACCAAATTTAAAGGCTGAAAACCAAATTATAAAAGCGGAATATCAAACCCGAAAGCTGAGTATCAGATTCTGAATGATGTAACTGAAATCTGTTAGCTGAATACCAAAGTCTTGCAGCTGAATTTGTCAGAAATAGATAAATCCTCTACTTTTATTTACTGTAAATTAATTTTCGGGGCGTCCTGCAATATTTTGTGCAATATTTCTTATTCCTTCTGTGGATCACAAAAAACAGTAAAGCGAAGTCGCGAAATTTATCCTGTCCTCAAACCATTGATATTAAAATTAAGGTGTCTAGAAATTTTGACAGGAAGCATGACGAAGATTTTGAATAATAAACACACGCAGCGATAGATAGAGAGAAGACAGACAGTCGAACAGAGCGGTAGACAGGCGGAAAAGTACACAAAGAGCACAAATACCGGCTTTTCTTGGTTTTCCTAGAGGGCTGATTTAAAAAGTTGCCAACTCTTGCTTCTCGCAGGTCTAATTGAAGTTGGAAGGAATTTTAATTCTGCTTGCTGCTCGCTCTGCGGTTGCTTTTATTTAGTTTAAAAAGAAGATTCCCAAGTTTTGCTTTTCATTAAATATGCACAAAAGTATGCAACAAAAAACAAGCAAGGAAAATACAGTAAATAAAAGGCGAACTGGCAGCGTAATAAGAGAGAGAGAGAGAGAGAGAGAGAGAGAGAGAGAGAGAGAGAGGGCGTGCAGTGAGAAGAATGCGCGGAAGGCAAGCAGCAGGAATTGTGACGGAAGAATTAAATTCCTTAAATGAAGACAATAGTCGTCGTTGTCGGCGAGCCACACAAGCAATCTGTGTTAACTGCACCAACTGTTGTTACTGCTGTTGCATACTTTTGGGCTGCACAAGAATAGTTTTACAAAGAATTTCTTTTTTTGAACTGCTGCTGACAAGCAGGAATAAAGAAGAATTTAACTAGCTTAAAATTAAATTGTAGAGAAATTTAATTAGTTTAAAAATAGACTAGAATAATAGAGAACGATTATCTTTTCTCGAATTTAGAAAGAAATTGTCAGGTGTTCAATATTATTTTGCAGTTTTTTTACCTTTTTAATAATCCTCATTTACGCAAGCTAGAAATTTTAGCCAAAGTTGCCCGATTAAAGCAATTAAATCACACCATAGTGTGAGTGCATCATCCGGAACATATTCAGCGCCCTCCACACACATTCAGCACACATTCAGCATACACTCAGCGCACTCAAAGCACATTCAGCGCACATTCATATATGCATGCCGTTTATTGATGATGCTTTTAAGGTATTTCCTGGCCAACACCATCTGTCCAGCACCTTCATTGCCATTACTAACAACGCTAAATTGGTTAGGAAGGGAATTAAAAGTGTGGAGATAAAAACGAAGGCAACAGAAACCGAACAACCGAATGTGTACGGATGGTGAATAACGAGCATGCATGGAAATTGATTTTTAAATTAATAAACGTTTTGGTCAGTTGCAAGGGTAACAAATTTATGACCACACTGAGGGCGTGTTCGGGCCAGACAGGAAAAGGCAACGAGAGCAAGCAAATTGAACGGGGAAAAAGTAAGGAAAACAGAGCAGGAAGAAGGAGAAAAACTGAAATTTTTAAAAAATCTTCCTACTAACAACCCACAACACATTTTTGCATATAAATCTTTATATTTTCTCTAGCAGCGCGATTCGGGTTTTTTATTGTTGTTGTTGTTGTTTTTCTAACTGGTCCTCATACTCAAACCGATATCCTTACTTTCCACATACATTTGTACTTCAATTTGCAATATTTCTACTCCTCCCGTCTCTCTCTCTCTCTATCTCTCTCTTTCTCTTCTTTTTCCTGGTGAGCATGTTTGCTTTTGTGGTTTTAATTTTATTCCCACTATAAATTGTTTCGCTCCGCTGACCTCTTATAATGGATTCCGATCCCGGTGAGAGCATCCTCAGTTCAAATATTCCGACGCAAACCGAACCAAAAGGAGTTGAGTTGGTTGCGCAAGTCAAGAGTGAGAAGGAGAGTGCAAGAAGCGAGCAGTTCGCCGGCAGTAACAGCTTTTTCGCTGTCTATGTAAAAGTTGGCAGTATTGGACATTCCGTGAGCGCGTGGCAGACACCTGCACCTGCACCTCCTCCAGCCAGCCTCCGCACCATGCAATCAACTGGCTTCCCCTTCCAGAGTCAACTAACCTCCTGGTCCACCAGCAGAGACAAGGACAGATAGTGAAATTTGCGCTTTGCAACTAATTACATTTGCATATTTGTGGGTGCCGCAAGTTCTCCAACTTCTACAAAGACGGTTTTGCAAGGAATTTCTAATACGTTCAGCTCAAGTGAAATTAAGGTAATTTTTGAGTCTCCCTTCAGTTCGACTGTACGAGATTTTATTACACGTTTTACGCGAGGAGGTTTAGAGGTGTAAAATTAGAATGGTTTTAAGGGTTTAATTAAGATATTTCGATATACTATACTGTGTTGTGGTTTTTATTACAATTAATAGTTTTTGGTAATTCGATTTCAAATGATTTGATTCGACTTGACTTGACTTTTCTTGACTTGACTTTTCTTGACTTGATTTAATTTGATTTGGTTTGATTTGATTTGGTGTGGTTTGACATGATTTGACTTGACACAATAAATAATAAATAAATAATAATGATAAATTTTATTTTATATAACTGAGTTTGACTTAATTTGATCCACTTGACTTGTTATGGTTTGATCTGATTTGATTTTGACTGAGTTGATTTGATTTAAAAGGATTTGAGTTGAGGTGAGTTCATTTGAGTTGATCTGATTTTATTTGTGTTGCCTTGACTTGGTCTGAACCGGATTCTACTTAACTGATCGGATTTTACTTAATTTCATTGACTTTTGAGTTCTGATTTTAGTTCTGCTTTATTTTGTATTATTTTATTTCATTTCACTTAATATGTTTTTTAACACTTGATTTTTCTTTCATATTATTTAATTTTATGAAAGCTTTAATTTTGTACGTTGAAATCATTAATTTAAAATTTCCAGAGCTATGAATTTATAACTCTACACTTGATTGCACTCCACGCATGAACACTTCACTCGCATATCATTCACGAAAACAACGACCTTTCATTTTAATGAATGATCTCTAGCGCGTTCGATTTATGCCATTTGAACGATTTGCGCGCCAAACAACTGGCTTCACTTAAAATTTTGACTATTGTGAGCGCCTAAATGCATGCAATAGTATTTGTTTAATTAACTGTCGCTCATTAACGGTTCAATTTAAGCGTGCAGTGTGTAGTTGATTTGTTCGGTTGAAGTTTAAAATGGAATTTTAAGTGATGGATTTGTGTGTGAACAGCGAGTCGCTGTGTGAGTGGCGGCGCTCATTGTACAAGTATGTGTTAATTGCCTATAACGAGGCTTGAATGTGTTTTGTTTGCTTTTAATTTCATGCTGAAATAATTTTATGCGAATAAAATTTCATGTTGAATTGTTTGTGCTGCAATTATTGCAGTTTTTCTTAATGTTCTTTCTGTTGCTGTTGTGGTCGCTTGTTGTTGTTGTTGTATTTTTCTACTTCAAAATAATTACTAATAAATATTTTCGTAATTATGTTGCTGTTATTTGCGTTAAATTCTCGCCTGCACATGCATTCGACTGAAAAAACGGAAGCAGCATCCAACTTCATACGTGAGTGTGGGTATGTGTGAGTGAGTGTGTGTGTGTGTGTATGTGTGTGTGCGCTTCTCTCGTGTGCTTTGCCAGCAGTAAAATATTGCAAATATATTTTTGTTTTGTTAAGGTGTTAATTTGCAATTACCAAGTGTAGCTCCGTCTTTCTTGAGTTAGCCAGACTCACAAACACACACACACACACACACACACACACTCAGTTTCAAAGTCTGCACACGTAGCAATTATTAACTCACAAAACTACACTCTCACACCCATACAGTCTCACTTGGAAGTCGCACAGGCAAGCATTTCATGTGTTTCATTTAATATGAAATCATTTTGTTTAATGAATTCGTGCATTTTATTCCGCAACGTTTGCGTTTATTTATCGCCCACTACATTTGTAACAACTACTTTTCTACTACTGTGTCTCCTACTATTTGCAACACTACATTATTTCAATGTATGGTGCTTTGTTGTTGTAAATTGCATTGCGCTCATTTGCTTCATGCGTTCCTTTGCTGGTTTCTCTGTTTATTTTTCCGGGCAGCAGCACGTAGCGAGAGTTTTATTAAAATTTATTCAAGTTACATGTTGTATTAAGTGTGTGTCTCTCTGTGTGTGTGGTTGTGAATGCGACTTTGCTGTTGTCTGTATGTGTGTGTGTGTGTGTGACTGTTGTAGGAATCTGCATTTAAGTTGTGAAAGGGCGTCGGGCGAGGGTGTGTTTTGAAAAGTGTAACTTAATTTTACATTTCGATTTAAAACCCGAACTGATTTCAAATATATTTTCCTCTTAATGTCAGAGGCGGTGGGCGTGGCTTTCCATTAAGCTTGTGTTCTACCAAAGGATGTTACACACGCACACACCCGCAGAGAAGATTCAAATGTATGTGTTTATAATATTAAATAGAATCAAAATAAAACCGAAACGGAAACATTTTAAATCGAAATGAACATTTGAACAGGAATTCAAAATAAAGTTAAAACGAATTATTTCCCACATCCATTTCTTCTCTCAATTTGCTGGTGATCAAATTATGACTGCATACTTCTAGGCGTTCAAACCTAACAAAAATTCGAAGGCACAACATTTACAAGCGTAAACTTTTCCCTTAGTTAATATAAATAAAATTTACTTTTAGTCATCCAATTTTATTTAAAGTTGCTGCGTGCGGTTGCTTTGCTATATGCGGCGCCGAGCTTGCCTTTCGTTGCGTAATTTTAGGCCGCAACATAATTAAATCGCCACAATGAAGCAGAGATCAAAATAAAAAAGTACCAAAATACACATGCAACGATAAAGGACGTCCGCTGGATAGCCAGCAGCAGCAGCAGCAACAGCAACAGCAAGTACGGCAACAACAACAACAACAACACAGAGGGGCATTACAAACAAAAGCAGCGCCAACACAGCTTGCAAGACCATAAAAAGTGACCAGCAAAGCTATTACTGTGCGGTGTTAATTGTGCGCAATAAATCTGTACTTTGAAGGCCGACCGAACGTTTTTTCTTTCTCACCTCAGGGGAAAAACGGGGGAATGGGGTGAGTGTGGTGGATGATATTCGAATGAAAAATAAAATATGCGCGTTGTATGGAAAGAGGAAATCCTGACCAGCGGAAAACGCAATGGAGAGATGGTACCCACGGCAAAGGGGTAGCTGTAGAAAAATTGGCTATACGCAGACACGCATTTAGGGGGAGAATAGAGGAGTTCAACCCCTCTGTCTCCCCATAAATTCAAATTTTTAGACTTTTACTCTGGACAAAAAGATTTAATCAACCTAAAGCGTCACCCAAAATAATAATTTTCTGGATGTGCCATTGCCGACAAGAGTGGGGCAATTATTATATTTGCAGGAAGAGATAAAACCACATGCTGCGCTATCATTAAATCCTAATAATTTACATTAAACGGATTTGCCGAGTTTCGCCCTCACAAAATGATATCACTAAACTCGGAATGGAATTGAACTGAAGAGACTTAAATGGCTTCACCTATTTTCTAACGTTTCCCTTAGTTATTTCTACTGTTCTTGTTTTTTTATGTCTTGCTGACACTACAAAATCTCAGTTGGGCTGATTTCTGCTACCCAAGCAACGCAACAGCCATTCCAATGATGACAAAAATGAGGAAATTTATTAAAAAAATGGGAAGCAAAGAATAAAGTTAATTAAACAGTGGAAAAATAATACAGCGAATAATGATGTAAACCCAGCGAAATATGTGATTAACCCACCAAAAACAATGAAATTTATTAAATTTTGCATACTTTCAGGAGTTGAAACGAAAGCGCCTTACTTAATTGATTTCTAAATAATCTAAAGCATTGATATCAACAATAGTAATTCAGTTTTTATGTTCTGATTTATTTTTAGATGATTTTCGTTTCAAGAAACTTGTTCTTAAGGTATTTTAAAAGTTTCGAAGATATTTCAGGGCGCTTAATGCAATATTTAGCCGATAATAAACCGCTTAACCAACTCAATTTGTACATAATTTCTTCAGAGAAAAACCTACTAATATTAAAGCCATTCGTTGTGAGAGCAGAACGTGACAATAATCAGCATTTCAGCGCCTTTTCTTTCAATTTTTATTCCTTCTCTATTTTTTATAACACATTTTTTTATTGCTGCAAAAACGTACGATAATGTTCTTTGAATTTTTTTATTACAGAAAGGATTTCTTACCTTCTTTTATTCTAATAGAATTTTTCTACATTCATATTTCACATTTCTATTTTCGTTTTTTGCTCCTGTTAACGGAAGTACGCGTTATAAAATATTCCAGCGACTGATAAAAACGAAGCAGCACCGACAAAGGAAGGAAGGTACACAGCAAAACATCTCTGTGGAAATGGGTACACACCCATTATTGGGTTAATGTGTAAAAATGTTTTGCCTAAAAAATGGCCGGCTGTTAAATGGAGGGGATTTTTCTGAAAAAATGTATTTTTTCCCTTTCCAATTTTCATCCTCTGCACGTTAACTGGTCACGCTCAATTCTACTTCTATGTACTTCGATATAAAAAAAGGTTTAACCGGTCACAGATGTTAATCCTCACATAGCATAGAAAGCGTTAAAAGCAATGAATGACCCTAAAAATGGTCAGCAATAAGGGGACGAGCGAGTTGCAGCTGAAAGGGAAATTGTAAAGATGGTAGTTGCCTTAAAAAAATGTAGAAATTTAATATAAATATAATATAAAGCTAAGGGGAGAATACAATATAAAAGAATGATGAAATGGAGTTAAAATTAGAAGGAAAATCTAAAACTAAAGCAGAATTTTAGGGATAAAAGGGCAGTTTTTGCATATTTGAACGATTAAGCGAAATAAGTGGGAAATCTGAAGGAAATTTACGATTCTTTCGAAATCTCTAATACAATCGTAAAAAATCATATGTGAAATCCTTTGGGGGTCGTTAAAAACTCAACATTTGAAAAAATATATTTTATGTCTTACCGAAATTTCGAATAATTCAATACTTTTTATACTTCCCCGCCTTCTTCATTCGCAATATTAAATCACACCTCACGCACTAAATCAGATATTTGGAAATAATTATTAAGCTCCCTAGTTTATGCAACATTATTTTTATTATTTATTTCTTTTGCTTTTTCAACGCGCTAGTGTGTGAATATGTGTCTGCGTGTGTGTATATATGTGTGTATGTGTATGCGTGTGTCTGAATGTGTGTTCTTCGAAAAAATCTACTATAAACAACCGCCAAATGCCGTCAACTTGCAGTCGAAAACTCACACCAGTCCATTCTTCCCGAACTCTGTCGCAATTCAGAGGACACTTTTAATGCCGTTAAGTGTGAAAGAGCAAAATCGATGCCGAATACCGTTATGTGTGTGAAGGCAGTTGTGTGCGTCACACGCGGCGATAACGAAAAATAATGCAAATTTATTACTGGAATTCAATTGTGCTGATTTCGCGGTTGAAACCAGCTGCAGAGGGCTTATAAAACTCGCGTGTTATGAGATTTCTGGCCACATATTTGGTAACAGATGGCGCTAGTGTCGTAAGCAATACAATTTTTAATAACTCTACAATTAAACCTGAATTTGTTTTAACTAATCGAAATCTAACACAATTAAGGAAATCAGAAGTTATGTAGATTTTTTTGTTTAATAAAATGTTGACTACATTAGCAAGTTTATCGAGCAGAAAACCTGCAGAAGCCCTGCAGCACCCTTTAAGCGCACTACATGGCCTCGATGTGACGCCGGTCATTCATCACCGGTGTGACCGACCCATCGCAAGTCGCTTATCATTGCTGCAACATCGCCGCGGCGGCAACGCATCGGTGACGGCTGTACAAATGCCAAAATCAAATAACGCAAACCGATGATTTACGATTTGACGTTGCTTTTATCTGAAGCCTTACGGAAATGTCAGGAAATTCCACGCGTGCCAATATGGCGACGGGCGACTCAGCGGATGGAACGTAAAATACGCAAAAAAGTGAGGCAACTTAAATTTGAGTCTTTTCTCGAAAGCTGAAAAATTCGATTATTTAAAGGTAAAGTTTTTCTCATCTTTTGTGATGCAAAAATTATTAACAATTACAATTACTTACTTTTAAATGGCCGTAAATGTCAATTAAATGTTTTTGGCAGATTCAGCAAACATTTATATTTGCTGAACAAAATTTAGCAGATTCAGCAAAATGTCTCTCTAATTTAAAATAAAAATTACGTACTTGTAAAGAGAAAAGAAAATAATAAATTACGTTAGTTTAGAGAAGAAAATATATCATCTATTTAAAATACTTGACTTATTAATTTTATAATTTAAAGACTTGGTTACAGCAAATGCCGGCTAAGACGTTAAATGTTTGATTTCATCAAGTATTTCATGAATGACAGCAAATAAAAATGTCATTCACGTTATAAAAAATCATGATGAGAAAGAGAGAGAGAGAGAGAGAGAGAGAGAGAGAGAGAGGGAGATAACATGATTTCGCAGAAAATGAAAAAATAACAAATCCCCAACTTGAAAAACACAAAAGTGTTTTCAACAACGAAGCACATTTTGTAGAAAAACTCGAACAAACACACTCAAGTGCTAAGCACATACAAACTCACAAACTCCCACACACCCAAACGCACACACACACACACACACACACACACAGACAGAGACGGGCATGTGTAGACCAACTTGCAGGTTTTAAATCTCGGCACCCATTTTAATCTATTTTGGTATGCAACTCACACCACAAAGCGAACAAATTCAAGTTTCTGTTGCTACATATTTGTCGGTGGTTGTGAAGATGTAAAGATGTACCACGCCCACCACATATTAAAATGCCATGCCATCTCTTCGCTTTCTCACTCTCCACAGATGAACGATTCGTTGAGAGAACCGAATAATTTCGTCACATACTTTCAGGGGCGAGATTTTTTACGGTTTTTTATTAATAACACGAGCAGCAACATGACATTGTTGGCATTGTGGTCGGTATCTTGACAAATTCATAGCGCTGAAAGTGAAGACAACAGAATAATGAGAATAACAACAATAACAACGAAGAGAGCAACGAAGACGAACACAACACTGCAAAAATAAAAAATTACACAATTAGATAAAACAAATAAATAAACAAATAAACGAGGAAATATGAGAAGAAGCAAACAAACGAATAAGCAAAATATTCAGAAATATTAGGCAGATTTCACACCAATAAGCAGACAAACAAACCAACAAGTAAACAAACAAACAAGAACCAACATATTTTTTATATTTTTTAAACATTTATAAGCAAATTTCGCCTCTTCTAAGCAATTAACTTCCGCAAAAAGCAACAGAAATAATGAGAAAAGTAAGATTTGTGCTCAGTACAACATTAGAATGTCAGAAACGCAAATGTCACAAATGTTGCTGCTGCTGCTGCTGTCAACATGACATGACGTACGACTGTTACAAGCCGCCCGTCACAGAAGTCACAGTGAGCAAGCCAACTCGTCACCAGTTTTTCTTTTTCTAAGCCACCAAAGGGTTGCTCTAATTTTAAGCATTACGATTCTCGATTATTAGCTGCGTTTTCCTGCTCGTTTTTGGTTTCTAATCCCCTTCTGTTTTCGACTTTCCCTGCTTTTTAATCAAAGCGGAGAATCCATGCTGTAGAATTCAGCGTTCTTTACATGTCTCATCATGATATGTAAACATGAAATCTGACATTTTATGTGGCAGACGGACAGACAGATCGTTTGACGTGTAACAAAAACGAAGAAAATAAGGGAGAGAAAGAGAAAGAGAGAGATCAGCAGAATAAAAGAAAGTGTACTCTGTTTTTTGACCGAGTTTTCCAGTTGGCTTGTTTTTCTTAATAATTTGCAGGAAAAAATCTCATTTCACCTGTTTTTTGGTTTTTGATTTTCAAGTAATTTTTGTCCTTCTAAACTATCCGACAGAATTTTGTTACTTTTTAAATAGTTTTTAACAGATTTTTCCATCGTTTATAACAGTTTTCGCATGTTTTTTGTCACGAACATACTATTAGTTACACACAAACACTCGCACACAATCATATATTACTTCGAATACGCACAGAAGCTCCGTTTTAGTTACGTACAACTATTTTCAAGGACAAAAAGCCGAACAGATGTTAATACATGTTAATGCTGAACGCAATCTATACACACTCATTTATAAGGACGTATGTATGTGAGAGGAAAGAGAGAGGAGGAGGGAGGAGGAGAGAGAGAGAGGGATGGAGAGAGAGAGAGGGAGGGAGAGAGAGAGAGAGTTCGCAAGGGAATGATGGCGTGAGGAGGACCGGAAGCGGGGAGGGTGAGGCAGAGAGAGACTGAGAATGTCGTTTCCCACTCTCTCCGTGTTTGTATCTTCGTGTGCGTGCGATTTTTCTGTTACATGTAAGCGATGCTGTGTAAATTGCATGTAAATCACAAGGATTTGCCGCAAACTTCAGCCACTTTTTTAAGTTGCACGTAATCTTTCCCGAAACGTAAATGCTGTTATTCGTGTTTTTCTATCACTTCTAAGTTCTGAGAGTTTTCGTGATTTTGCATTTTGTCTTCGTTGACTACACGGTATACTGAGGAGGGAACGAAAAGTGACGCTACTGATTTTTGCTTCTCTTTCATACAACTTAAAGTTAGAATTAGAAAGGCATATCAAATTATCTAACATAATATAGAAATAAAATCTTCTAATAATCGAAGAAGAGTTTATTTATTATATATATTAATTTTTTACTAATACCTTCAAAATAACAGAATTGCCGACAATTTTTAATCTTCTCAAATTTTTATAGTTTAATTACATTTATTTAATTTTGTTTTGTATAAAAAACTTGTAGACCAGTGTAAATTTTCATTTTTTCCTGTCTTTTTACTTCCAAATTTATTTCACTATTTTTGGTAGCTCACAGAAAAGTGCAAAAGGAAAGAGGAAACCATTAAATTGCAAAAGGCAAAAACCTTTGCATACATCAGGGCGCGTACAAATATACGCTAATTAAAGTAATCACTTTATGTCGTTGGAGTGTTTGCGAGAGTTTTAAATGCCTTTGAGTGATTATGTAGTTCAACGAGGAACACAAAGAAAGGGTGGAAGGAAAAATCTTTGTGATCTCATGCGTGTTAGCTGGCAACACCCACTACCTTCCCTCCACCACTACCAGTCTATTGAAATAATACGTGTGCATGTGTGCAATCATCTCTTAAGCATGTCACTTCCAAGCTTTGTGAAGGAAGAAATTTGCGGTTTGCTTAATTAGCTCCGACTCTGAGCTTTTCAATAGTTTTCTCAGGTTTTTACGCCAAAAATTATGCAATTTTCGTGTTCCTCTTTGAAGAAGTTACATATTTTTTAACTAAAAAAGAAACGGAGAAAACTACGCTATTTTACTTTGTGCATAAATTAAGCAATCACTGTAATTTCCAGTATACGCAAAGCAAATTAAAGTAGGCAAAGCAAGAATCCAAGCATGTGTATGAAAGTCAAAGGAATCAAGGGAAAACTTCATCCGTAGGTTATTATTTTCACCCTTTCTATCTGAGTGAATTCAGGTTATTGCAATTAAATGTAAATAGTTTTGCTAATTGTTTCGATCTGAATGAAGCCGAGTTTGAAAACTGAGAACAGCGCTAAGTTATTAAAGCATATTTTTCGGGGCTCAAACCTTCTATAGGCTGGAACTCGTTTCCTAAAACTGTGCTAGGAAATTTCCGTGACAACGTGTTCATATCAAAAAACAGCCTTTAGGTTTCATTGCGAGATTTTAAGCACGCATAAAGTCTACTGGACAATTTACACATATAAGTGAGACACGAAACCCTGCAATAAGTTTTTCATAGCATACAAAATCGGGATTTAAATTGAAAATTAGATATTGAATATTATTATTGCATACTTTAGTAAGTAGATTTCAGCTAGAATTTCAATAAAATTGCTTAACTTAAGATTTTCTAACTGCAATTTATTTCAATTGGATAAAATTTCTGCTAGTTTGCGGCGGAGCAAAAACAATCCCTACGGTTGCAAGTGTTACATAACTCATTTTAACACATAACTAGACATCAAACGGCACAAAACTGCCATTTTATTGCTGGCTTTGTTTAAATTTGCAAGCATGTCGCCCGCGCTTTTTGTTGTCTGATGCACTGAATGAAGTTTTTACTTCAAATTAACATTTTTTTGTTATGCTTTTATAGTTTGAAAAACAAACACAAGCAGAACAAAGTTGTTCCATTTATTGCTCATGCGACTGCTGCCGTTGTTGTTGTGTTTCTTTGTCATCGCCTAAGCTCAATGGCATTAAAAAGAGTTGAAAAAGCTGCACAGAAATTGCGCACTTTTTCTGCTAGCAGCAGCAGCAACAGCAGTACAGCAGCAACAGCAACAGCAACAGCAACAGCAAGAACAACTATTATGCAGATTATATTGACGGTGAGCAGGGATCGTAAGCAGAGTAGAAACGAAGAAAAGCAAAAGCTACAAAATAAATGTACAAAATTAAAATGCGCTGTCGCTCGTAGTGTGGAAATAATATGCATCGCACTGCAAATACATTGTCAAAGTCGAAATGTTGTTGTCATTGTGAAGTTCCTTGCTCACTGCAGCGACAGAGATAGAGAAGAAGAGAGCGAAGAGTGGAGTTCAGTTGTTGTTGATGTGCTCATGCCTGACTTAACAGCGCTTAGAAGTATGCAACGTTTTTTGCGAAGCAGAATATCGTTGCTTGTCAGAAATTCGTACACGAAAACTCTGCGAAAGTGGGACGGGACAGACAGAAAACTGCAAGCACTGCAGGAAACAAATTAAAAAGCCTAAAAGTGGGCTCCAGCTAAAACTAGCGCTTGGCTGCACATTAATTCCGGAGAAAAAGTATTTAAAAGTATTTTACTTAGCTTTAGTTAGAAAACATCATTTAAAGTTTTAAGATTTTTGATTTTAATTAAATCATAACTATTTTAAACTTATAAAGAACAGCTTAGTTAAAAAAGTGCCACCGGATAAGTCTTTGTTGCCGTCATCAAAAAAGTCACTGGATCAGGATTTGGCGAATGCATGTTTTGATGCTACTCCTACTACAGATGGTCGAGGTTCAAGCGAGTCTCAGATGTTTCAATTTGGCGCTGTGTCTGCCGTCAACGTTCAACCGGCTTCTGATCGCCATAATGAATTTTCAACTACTTCAATGGAATGTACAGATGTCAACACTAAGGAATTTGAAAATGTGGTTAATAAACGCCGCAGAACAGGAAGTAATCATGAAATTGATCTGTCATCTTACGCTATGAGGAGTCAAGTGCAGCTTTCTCAATCGAAACAGATAAGTTCAGAAAATCGTTTTGCTATACTAGGTAAACTGGAAATTGAATCTGACCCGACTACCGTTAGACCTCGGCAACCTGCACATCAGAAAGCCAATGTTAAAAGTATTGATAATACCTTTTGTCCTCCAATTTTTCTATATCATGTAGATATCAAACATTTAGTTAAGCAATTAAATGAGAAAAATATTGTTTTTAAAATTGTAAACAAAAACAAAAATAAGAGTAAACTTTATCTTAAAAGTGCATCAGCTCATTCCGAAATGATGCAACTCTTAAATGATAAAAATGTAGAGTCGTACTCCTACACTCCCAAACAGCTAAAACATACTAAGTTGGTTTTACGGGGACTGTATCATAATACTGAAACTGACGAGATCAAGAGTGCAATCGATTTCTTAGTTCCAAACATAGTGTCGAACGTTTCAAAGTTTTCAACCATTTATTCGAAAAAAAACAACATTGACACAGGTTTATTTCTTATTACGTTGAATTTGGGAAAGTCAGCAAATGAGGTAACAGCTCTAAGGTTCCTTCTTAACCAAAGGATCACTTGGGAATCACCCAGAAATTCTAAGAAGGAGGTACAGTGTTGGAGATGCCAGAAATGGGGTCATATGTCCAATAATTGCAACAGACCCTTCTGTTGCGTTAAGTGTGATCAAAAGCATCTACCAGGGGCTTGTAAGTTTGTTTCGAATGCGAACAATTTGCCTTATTGTGTGAATTGCCAACAGTCTGGCCATCCGTCAAGTTTTAGAGGTTGCCCAGTGTTCAAGAAATTCGTTGAAGGCAAAAATAATCGTAAAAAAGAATCTATTGATAGAAAAATGTTGGCTTCAGCTAATGTGCGCACTTCAATTAACAATTCTAACTTCATATCTCCTAACAGGTCTTTTGCCAGTCTTTTTAAAGATTCTGTTCCGAAAAAATCCGCAAGGCCTGCTTTAATTAAGGAATTTTTAGAGATTGCAAACTCACTGTGTCAACCTGTGGAGCTTTCTTTAGAAGACAAAATTGTGTTATTTTTATCAGATTACAAATCACTGTCAAAAGTGGAAGCTAAGAAACGTTGCATGTCTCTTTTACAAGAAGTTAACGATGCCTATGGTCCGTGATTTTCTTAACGTTCTTTCATTTAATGTTAGGTCACTAATTGAAGTGAGCCGAAGACTAGATTTACTACAGTTGTTAAATTTAAATAACATTGACGTTGCGTTTGTTCAGGAAACTCACTTGAGGGCTAATCAAAAAGTTTACCTGGAGGATTTTACATTTCTTCGTGATAATAGTCAGCTTGGGGTTGGCATAGTATTAAGGAAGTCTTTGAAATTTTCGAAAATTAACGGTGTTGGAATAAGTTTTCCTAATTTATTTATATCAATCGACACTCTAGTTAATGGTGTCACCAAGAAATATTTATTTGGGTCGTTTTATATTCCATGTAACTCTCCACATTCTTTAGTCTATGATGGGCTATCAATCTTAGCGCGCTTGTCTCAAAATTTTGATGGAACCATTGTTGGAGGAGACTTCAATGCAAAAAACGTTGACTGGGGTGATTCCATTAATAATACCAATGGTAATGCACTCTTCAGTTGGTTACAGCACAATATTCTCAGCTTCACAAGGTTATCGGACTCAACACCTTCTTATCCTAACGGTTCGTCTTTTCTTGACCACTTCCTAATCAGCTCAAATCTTTTAAACTCCACAAATCCAAATTTTAAAATTTCCAGTCTTCCTACTTTTTCTGATCATTACCCTCTTAAATTGCATATTAAATTCACGGATTTTGAGTTTCTTCTCCATTCCCCCCATTTTTTCACCTCCTTCAGAAGAACCAATTGGGATACGTTTAGAAATGATTTCGTTAATGAAATAATAAATAATTTTCCTCCGTCTTGTAGAAATTTAAGTAATCACGAAATTGATGCTTTCATATCACTGTTTTCTAATTCTTTAAATTCATTGGTTACACTTCATTCTGAAAGAATTGTTAGAGAAAATAAAAAAATTATTATTTCTGACAATATAAAATATTTGTTTAAAATCAAGCATCGTTGGCAGAGGGATTTGAAGCGTATTTATCATTGTAATTTCAACCGTTCAAGTCCAAGTTACTTACTCCTGTCTAAGCAAATTCAACTGTTGAGCATTATTATTAAAAAACAAGTAGAAATTGAACAGTCCAAAATTTTTAGCGTTAAACTGAGCAAAATTGTGCCAGGCCCAAGGGCTCATAAACAAATCTATAGTTTAATAGGAGCTAAAAAAAAATCATTAGCAAAAAACCTTTCAGTTAACGGCGTCGATATTGAAAATAACGATGAAAAACTGCAACATCTGCTAGCTCATTTTTCCAATATTTACAAGGGTTCTCCTCCTGGCAGGGACATTTCTTATATAGAAAATTCGCTAACAAATATTTTTGCTCAATCTCCACAAAGCATCCATATTTTTAGTAATGTTTTAAGTGCACTCAATGAATGCCACCTTCCTAGGTTGACTTATTTGGACGAAGTTTTCTCTTGTGCTGTTAAACTGAATAGCAAAATGTCTTCTGGTCTAGATGACGTCTCTAATTTCTTAATTAAAAGACTTCCTATGAAAGCTTTTGAATATATTGCAATTGTTTTTAATAATTGTTTAAATAATTCATATTTTCCTGACGCGTGGAAAGTCTCTAAGATTATTCCTATTCAAAAAAAGTCAAACAACTTTGAGGTAAATAATCTGAGACCAATTTCTTTGTTGTCTAATCTAGGAAAGCTTTTTGAAAACGTTATTCGCAGAATTATGGACGTCGGACTGGATCCATCTTATATTCCAAATTTGCAGTTTGGTTTTAAAAAAGGTCACTCAACAGTTGATGCTTTATTGAAATTTCAAAATAATATAGTTTCTAACTTGCGTAATCGTCGTTGCACCGTTGCAATTTCTTTAGACATTGATAAGGCTTTTGATCGCGCATATCATAACGGAATTCTTTTTAAAATGTTTCAAATTGGTTTCGCTCCCTCAATTATTAAATTATTCAAGAGTTTCTTTGCAAACAGAAAGTTTTGCGTTCTTTTTAATGGATTGCTTTCGGATATTGGTGACATAAGTTGTGGAGTCCCTCAGGGTTCCATCTTAGCTCCTCATCTTTTCAATATTTTAATGTACGATTTCCCACACTTTGGGCCTAATTCGACGGGTCTTTTGTATGCTGACGACTCTCTTCTGTACTCTCACCATGAGTCCCCTAAGTTGGCGTTAGATCAGACTTTGCAACATCTGCAAATTGTACGACGTTTCTACGAGAAATGGGGTATTAAAGTTAATGCATCTAAAAGTGAAGCCATTTGCATCAGGAATGCTTCAGGGAAATGTAAGTCGTTTGTTGTGCCTGAAAGCAAAACTTTACAATTCGCTCTGAATGGGTCTGAGATTCCTTTCAAGGATTCCATTAAATATCTTGGCATTAATTTTTACAGTCTTCTGAAATTTAACAAACATGCAAGAATTGTACTGAAAAAAGCTTACAGAATTTTGGGCACTTTTTCAAGTATTTTTTGGAACAGAAACTTACCAAAGAGGACAAAACTTTTGTTGTATAAAACCTGTATTAGACCTGTTATCTTGTATGGATTTCCTATTTGGTTTAACGTTTCTCCAACTGTCATTAGAGAATTTGAAATTTTAGAACGCAAGGTCTTACGTCATTGCATTGGAAAGTATTTCCAATCGCCTACAAAACGTTTCTCGAATCGTTTCGTTTATTCGGAAGCTAAAGTTTGCCCAATTGGCCTTTACGTGTCAGATATTCTACATAGATTTATCAATAGAATTTCTTGCCATGTTAACGATTGCATTCTTGATATCTTCAACCAACAAAGAGTTTTTAGCTGGTCAAATTTAAGGTATTTATCACCCATTGGCTTCGCTAACGAAGCTCCCGCTAATTTTGATTTAAATGTGTCACTTTGTCACAATTTTTATAAAAATACAGTTCCTGATTCTCATAGAGGTTAGCACTCAAATGTGTCTAAAAGGTTTGTTTTCTCTTTTTTGGTTTTGTATTAATTTTTTATTATTTTTTTTTCTTTATTTTTCTTTTCTTAGAGCACTAAGTTAGCATTAAGTTAGCATTAAGATCTAATCTAGGTTAAGTGATCTATATATCTCAATCCATGTCAGCTCCGGGAGCAAGAGCGTTTAATGTTCATGTTATTGTTTTCTTCAATGTTCTCTTCTTATTAATAAGTTTGATACTGCTGTACATATATGTTTTTTAGATAATACATTATAGTCTTTAATTTTTATCCACAATTGTAATTTGAATTTTTGTAAACTTATAATGTTGTTGAAAAAAAGGCTCAATAAAATTTCAATTCAATTCAATTCAATTCAAAAGAACAGCTTCGCAATGAAATCGCGCTATGCATTCACATGAAAATTTCACTGCATAGTTTTAGGCGTCAGCTGTTGGCTGGCAATAAAGAGCTTGAGAGACTGAGTAAAATTGCAAGCTTTTACGCATTGCAGTGTTGTGTTTTTCTGACGCTGTGGCAACAACACATTCTGTTTTTTCAATTTTAGTGACACAACCTTCCCTCACACCCACTCCTCGCATGCCTTCCTTCCTGCTCAACGTTTGTTGCATGCAAAACTTATGATGATTATTTTCAGCGCCTTTGAGGCGACGTACATGTCAAAAAATAAGTAGTGTAGTGGTTTTTGTTGCTGCCGCCCGATGTTGGCGGTGGTGTTGAAGCTGCTGTTGCCGCTTTTGTTGACGTTTCTGGTTGTTTTTAGTTGTTGTGACAGTTGCTGCCTCACTCACCACCCTACAAAACGTCGGTCGCAATCGTTGTATACGCGAGGAAAAAATTAAACGCAAATAATAACAACAGAACACCAACAACAGATAGCACAAAAACAACAACTGCGCGCGATGGCGCTTGTTTTTGTTAATTTTATCGTTAACTTTTTGTAGCTAAAACATTGCATTGCATAACTTTGAGCGCGCTGTTTAAAATTTCCGTTGGATTTTGTATTTCTGTATATATTTTTTTATTTTTATTATAAATTTTTATAAAAATTTTCTATTAATATTTTTGTTTCCTCCTTCTTTTTGACTGTATTTTCCCTATCCTTTTTTTATATTTTCTTTTTTATCTTCATTAAATTTTAACCACTTTTGCATTCCGTAGAAACAGTGAAATTGTCTTCTTGAGAAAAAGCTTCAAAAAAGTAATTAAAAAATCAACCTTTATAATGTTTTCTTCTTCTTACCTTACAAAATTTAACGACAGTGATATAAAAATCTCATCAAATCATAAAATCATTGAAGAGCTCAAGAGCTGAAGAGCAACTGTCGCGATTTTGATGAGTGCCTAAAACGCTATAATAAATCATCTCATAAAATTCACACATATTTTTATGTTCCTCGTGCGATGGTGCTGCTGCAGTGCAGCAAAATGCCGAACAGATGACATCCAATAGGGCTCTAGGGGAGTGTGTGAGCGTGTGTGAGTGTGTTTGTCTGTCTGCGTATTACGTATGTCACGTAGCAAGAATTCCGCAAATGTTGTCCATTTCAAAAGAGGCGAAAAAATGCAAAACACAGATTCATGCATTGAAGTAACGTATACGAATGTTGGCGTAATATAATGAAAATGCTTGTGTGTGTGTGTGTGTGTTTGTGTACGTGTGCATGTAAGTGTGTGCACGTGCTGCATGTGCATCTCTTCCCCATATTTTTCACACCGCAAAGCTAAAGAAGCCGAAAAATGCTCCACGAAATCCATAAAAATAGTTTTCATAGCATACATTAAGGCGTCCGAACGAAGGCAGCTCAAGTGAAGCTTTAACGCTCGAAAGTAAAAAAAGATGAGGGTGGGTATGCGCTCGCTCATGTGTGGCTGTGACAATCAAAATACTGCGGTGTAGATAACGATGAAGACGACGTCGACGACATACTTTTTAATAGCCTCAACAAACGCCTGAATGTATGCAAGGATTTCCTCCTATGCTTCTGAAATAACTGCCAATATTAAAATTTCTCCTCAAATATCTTTCTTTTCTAAAGTGATGTTATTTTATATTTAAAATATTTTATTTTATATTTATAAAATATCTAAAATTATGTTTTTTTATATTTTTATTTATATGAGAAGAGAAAATACAAAAATATAATTCGAAGTAATTTTTTCAATTTCCTTTAAAATTTTTGCTACCGATGTTTAAATATTTACATATGTTAAATACGCAATTCGTCGTTAATTTTTGACTTATCGGCTCCATTAATATTTTTTTAAAATCCTCTTAATATTTCATTAACTTAAATTTTTCCACCAATGCAGAATTTAATTAACGATAAAAAAATGTGTTTTAAGAACCATAATGATTAAATCTGCTTTTAATAGTTTAAAAAGAAAGCCACAAGCTACGCTAAAGGACTTCCTGGCTTTACAATGTTCGACGAGCAAAGCAAAATAAAATCGTTGCATAAATTATGGCGCAAAAGTGCAATCAAGCGGTTGTTATGGCTGCAGCAGCAGTGGCAGCCAGGCAGCCAACCAGTCAACCGTATTGTGGCGGCGCTTATGACTTTCACTGCATTGCAATACCGTTATTAATAAACGACTGCCAGGGCGTTGTCGTGGGCGTGGTCAGGGGAGCCAAGCCGCCGCTGATACTCGTTAAAAAAGGAGAGAAAAAACTCGAACAAACCTAAAATAAGTAAGCTAGCCGAGTCGAGAAGATGGCGTTGAGAGGGGAGAGAGGGGAGAGAGGAGAGGAGGTGATGGAGGAGTAGAAGATGTGAGGGAGAACGAGGCGGGGATGCTGAAAAGGCAGATATTTTGAGGAAATTAACGAAAGTGCATTTTCAGTACACTATAATTTTAAAGTTCGAAAATATATAGTGAGAATTGAAGGAGGAATGGAGAAAGGGAGGGAGAAAGGGGAGTGGTCAGGGTGAAAGGGAGCGCATTGAAAGAGAGTTACAGAGTCCTCGAGGGATCCCTTTAAATACGATCCTTTTTATAGCACCGCATGTTGCTCGTAAAATTACAAACTGCCGCCACACAGCATGAGCTGAGAGCAAAGTTTTACACTAAAGTTTTACAAGCAGACACGCCTACTGCAGCTGCCCGCAAAGAAGAAGACAAAGTAAGAAGGGGACGGGCAGAGCGCAAACTTGCCATTTTGTCAATTCTTTTTGCCAGCTCGAACGTGGATGCTCGCAAGCACATCCACAGATTTCAGCGAAGAGTTACTGCATACTTTTAGGCTGGCGAGGAATATACGTTCCTCGTTTTAAATTGAAATGAATTTATTTTTAGTGCAAGAATTATTGCTGCAGAATGGCAAGTGCAACAACAACAATAATAAAACAACAACCACGCCGCCGCCTTCTGCTTAATAAAGTTATTATGTTGTTGTTGTTGTTGTTGTGCGATCAACGGCTATAAGTATGCAATGAAAAAGAAGCAGCACGAGCAGCAGCAGCCAGCAGCCAGCGGCAGCGTAAAACTTTATGCAAACATTAAATGCAATGAGTGCAAAGTTGTGGGCAAGTTTGAGTGGATGATGAGTGTGTCTGTGTGCGTGCGTTGTGTGTGTTGTTTGAGTTGGTGCTTTATTTCTGCTTTTGTGCGTGTAAGCGTGCATGCTTGAAATTATTAGCAAATTGTGTGGAAAATTGTGCTTCGTACAAATTAATGCAACGCTGCCGCCAAACTTTGCAACAACGCAAACAAATCTTTCAGTTTTTCCACACACAATTTTGATTAATATAAAGTGGCAATTAAAGTTCTAATTCTTCACTTCTACAAGCTCAGCAGACGTAATGCTGCTTAATTTCACAAAGAGAGAGAGAGGGAGGGAGGGGAGGGAGAGAGAGAGAGAGCGAGAGCGAGTAAGGAAGTAAATTTTATAGGAATAAACGAAATTTAAAACTATAGAATTAATTACAGAATTAATAATTATAGAATTAATTTACAGAACTAACACTAAAAAAATTTTTTAAGCGTGTTTGCGCTGACGGCTTCACCATAATAGTTAAAAAAGAAACCAGCAGATGGCCCTCAGTGGCGACCATTTACACTAGGAACCACTTTTTTTCTGTTTTCTACATACGTGTACTCGAAAAACATTGAGAATATTCTGATATTTATTTGAATATTGTGTAATTTGCTAAAAGTTATTAATTTTTGTCTGAATGTAGTTTTCCGCAATTTTTTTTCGATTTTCGTTTATTCAATTCAATTCAAATTTTTAGGCCATCGAAATTAATAAATTCTACAGAGTATAGAGTAGAAAAATGTGAAAATGTCTAAAATCGATAATATTAAACTCTCATGTTTTTAGAAAAACTTTTTCACAGAAATAAAAAAAGCAAAACTTAATCGTGTGATATATTGATAATTTCAAAATGTTTTTTCAAGGGTTATTTTAGCTTAAATTAAGTAATTAATTTGACAGGTAAAACCCATTACTGAATTAGTAAAACCAATAATTTAATTAAACAGATTTCATGATATATAGAAGCAAATAGATTTCAGTAGAGATTGCGTGTATTAATGGATTGCAATTATAGAAAAATGCTAAATGTATAATGGACTAAGTTTTGTTTATTTTCGATATAAGTGTCTGTGTATGTGTATCGTATGTGTACACAATATCTTTTTGAATAAACGGTGTGTGCATGCATTAAATTAGATATTCACTGAAAGACTTTTCAGTTTAGTTTTTTGACGTTTTGTTATCGTAGTTAGTTTTGTTTTGATTTGAAACATGAATCCATTTATTTACACTAAGTGTGGAAGAAAAAATGCAAAACTAGAACATCGTCTGTCCTTTTTAAATATAAAATCAGAACGGAAAAAGGGAAAATAGTGAAAATTAAATGAATGCGAAGAAATTTAAAGAAAATACTAGAACTGAAAGAAATTAGATAAAACTGATTAATAACGAAGAACTATTCCACGTCATTTTTTCAATTGTAAAAGACAAAAGTTTCTAATGGAAATTCGTTACTTTAAAAGTTAAGTTAAGTCCAGTTAAATTTCAGTCAGTAAACTAAACTGCGAACACACATTAAACGTGAGAAATAACAGAATTTTACGCGATAGTAACTTTGATCAAAAATTCTAGACATGCTTCCAGGTACGAGTACACAGATCAGCGCTATTTTGATGTAACAGCAACAATGACAGGAAAGCAAGGAGAGAAGAAACAACAACAACAACAACAACAACAACAGCAACAACAACACCACTAACATCACTAACACGCGTTGTAACACGATTTCTCTCTGGCAGCCACATATAAATTTCAACACCTGCAAATAACGTGACTCACAACAAGAAATTCCGATACACCAGATCGACAGGAAGAAGAAAGCGGTGAGGGAGGAAGGAGTTTCAAGGATGAACGGTGAACATAGAGGGGTATATCAGAGTAGAGGGTTGGGTTGATGTAGTCGAAGCTCGTGTTGTGGTGGGTTAAAACGTGTTTGAAATAATCTCTGCTTGAGTATCTATAACTTCAATATATTATCTTCGTTTATAGTAAAATGTTTGTTACTTACGTTGTTGTCATTACTAGTAATTTGTTGTTGTTGTCTGTTGTTCGTTGTTGCATTCTGTTTGTTGCTTTCTCACCATTTGCCCCATTAATGGTGTCTACACTCTAACAGAATATAGCACGCGCACTTCGTATATAACTATTTTGCCTTGTGATTTTGTAGTTAGCGGTCTACAGAAATAGGACGTATCTACACACATACATGCGCACAACACACACCTGCGAACAGACAAACACACTCTTACGTGAAGGCAAAGTGTCATGAACACGTATGCAAAACACAACACGTGCAGTTTATATTAGTTTGATGCGTGGATTTTGATTTTCACAGAAATGCTTTTAAAGGAAGTTATTTAAGAAAAAAATTTATATAAATGGAATTCAGAAGCATAAAATGTATGGTTACAAATATAAACGGAAATATATTTAATTTCATTATTTCACCTGATGTTGTGTAACCGTGAAGTTGATACGAGCGAACAAATGTGCGAATTTTTCAGGTGAAACAAAAAACCTTCTGAGTGCTGATGTTTTCGGGTGAAAAAAGATACATTTTAGTGAATTCTTTAGAGAAAGGAAATTCTATTAACAATTCTATTATGTTTCTCCTTAGCAAAGGTTTACGTATGCGATGTCCAAAGGCAGCAAAATGTGTCCAAACCTTAAAATAAATCCGTAAAATGTTTAGCAAGGAAATACAACAAATAAAACGATTAACACACACACGTAGTTTTCTTCTTGGCAGCGAAAACAATTATCTTTGATTTATTGCAAGAAATTTTTCTATATAAGAAAAAAACCTTCTCAGCAATAAATCTTTACTCGCAAATTATATCCACGTCTTATAGTGCACCTCGTGTTTCTTGGCACTCTATTAATCATTATTTTCCTCGTACCTCTCGTGAAGAAAACTTGCTTAATACTTGTTAATGACTTCCTGATCCCGAACGGTATTCACACATTCGCATTTGTAATTTGCCAAACGAAGAAGACAAAGAGGAACACGAATACCGGAATGAAAAAGCAGTGCAATAATTCAAACTTCTTCGCACTGCAACTTTACATTAGAACTAACAAAAATAAAACAGGAAAAAACGACAAGGAAAACGACTTCGAAAACGGTCGAAACTCTAAATTACTAGGAAAAAGTAGCAAAAGGTAAGAGGAAAACGTCATCATCTAACGTGCGATTTGCGAGCAACAACTTAAATATTCTGCAATTTTATTTATGATGTGTTTAGCACCATTGAAGCCGCAAGCTGCTGCAAAAACACGATGAAGCACAGAAACTAGGCAACACAAAACATTTATTTTTAGAAAATTACAAGTTAGAAAGCTGATATTCTCCACAAGAACTGAAACGCGGCCAAAACGTTGCCACAAACTCTGCGGTACGGGAAAATCTTTCGAGCAGATCTCACTCATGCCAACGAATTCCCACATAAATTAACATTCGCCCACAAACTCAGGCATCAACAGCCAGCTGAGCCACACGATGAGGTTAGGACTTATTTTTCTACGATTCCCTACATTCAGTGCTGCATTCATCATGAAACCATTTTTACACTTTGCAACCTGTGATTTACTTTGGCTGCTAAACAGCGGCAACCACCATCGCCGCCGACTTCAATGCTATCATCAAGTGCAACGCCGCCGCCGCCACCACCACCGCCATCGCCACCTGAGCGAATGCCACAGCCACCAGCGTTTCGCTTGCCGCAAAATCCAGCGCTCATGTGAGCTTATTTAGCTGCTTCCGACTGCCAATATGGCGATGCGCCAAACCTCTTTTTCGCCTAATTTAATGTCTGCGGAAAATTCAAATTATCTTTACACATCGTCGGCGATTACTTTACTCTTCTATATGGAGGAGTGTTGGAATTTTACGTTGCCAGAGTGTTGGCAGCGGAAACAAAGGGTGTGTGTTTGAGCAGTCGAAATTACACGGGAAATTTCAGAAATGTTTACGGTTTCTTTACTAAAATAAAAACAACAGTTTAGTAATAATTAGCTCGTTGTTTTCATTAATTATAGCGTCATTACAGTTGTTGTTGCGGCTGTTATTCTTGCTATTACCGATGTTGTTTTGAACGCTGTTTCAGTGTTGTTTTCATTGAAATCCGCACTTAATTAGCTGTTTTTTGTGATGCATAAATTTTTCTAACGATTTCCGGATATTTATTTTATGTTTTTAAAACTCTAATGATATAATAGAATTGTACACGGAGAAAAGTGCACGGAAGTCAGTAAAGTAGTCATAATTTTGAGACACAAGTTTAGAAAATAATACCCAAGCCAATGTAACTTAGAAATACTCTAAAACGTGTTATTATATTCTTTTATTAAGGGAAATACTCTCCTTGTTTGGGAATAATGCCACCAATATCACAACTGCGTGGTATATTGAGGCAAATAACTGAATATCCTCTCTCCATTCGGGCACAGAATGACTATACTCGAGCAAAACACAGGTCCACAAAAAAAAGGAAAATAGTTCTAAAAATGAGGAAAGAAATTGTGATTTTGTCCTACATCAAAATCGTGCGGCAACAAAAATTTAACCGAACTGAATGACGTAACAGAACAGACCAAACAGAAATTCTAACAAATCCACACTAACGCAATGGCACACATACAATGACGAAATCTGGATTAGCTTCATTAGTGTTATGTGTTTGAGAAGTTTTGCCCTTTGACGGTGCTGTACTTGTATTTACAGCTGACGAATTTGCACACCACAAAATGGCTAATAAACTCAATTAAATACTTGCAACTTCCAACTGTTGCACAGACTCCAACACATTCGTCAAACCACTCACACATATAAAGAGGATTTCATATCAAACCACACGATAAACTTTTAATTAAAAATCAAATCTACGCTTGAGTGTGTTTTGTGTAACTGATTTTGGGCTAAAGTGCAACATTCAAGGCGAAAGATAAACTTTGAAACTTGACCATATCACAGCTCATCGGCCAATCAGGGCCGATAGAGAGGATGGGCGCTGCAAAAGCAGAGTTTTAGAAGATAAATTTAGTTATGGTTGCATTCTACGCAAACAAAGTGAATGCAAATAAATTCTATTTGTTATCCTTTTTGCTGGCTACAGGAGGGACTCGTTGCAGGACTTTCGTGCCCTCCCAAGTACTCGTACTTACCTTCGTACACTGTAAGTGTTGCGTCGGCTGACACGGCATCACCGACACCATTTTCTGCTACGCATTCGTAAGGTGCGTCATCACGTCCCGCGCGAACTGGATCGATTCGCAATATTGAGACACCGCCCGGTTGTTCCAGAACTGTATATCGTGACTGAGTACCTGTTTCAAGGGAAGGACGAAGAACAGATATTAACGAAAAGACAGTCATTAGATTTCAATGAGCTTTAATTAGTTATTTAACCAAAATTTTGTCAAAAGCTACTGTCATTCGTTGTTTCTACAATATTTTATTTTATTTTAAATAACGTATTTACTTTCTAGAAAACCATCAGTAGCTTGACTAAATATGTGTTAATTCTACCTACATTTTATTCGTTTTAGTTACACATACAAAATTTTAGTTAATTTTCTGAAATATCTGAATTATCTAAATAATGAATTTGGAGAATTTTTAAAATCTCGCAAACTTACCGGAAACTTTCTTGGCATTCTTACGCCAAACAATCGAAGGCGGTGGATCTCCTCTTGCCGCGCAGTAAAAACTCGCTACTCCACCCACACGCACACCCTGGTTTTGGGGCTTCTTAATGATTTCCGGCGGATCTGTGAAGGATAAGAAGACACGTATTTAGTAGATGGAATAGTAAGCGAAGATTAGATGACTCAAAGTGTGTACTGAGACTTTATGAATTTCATTGCGACAAATTTCCGCGATAAATTGATATAATATTACGTTAGTACTCAATCTTTCGTTATTACGTTATTTACACAATTTTTAATGTAGTATATCGTCGCTTCGGAGGTTCTGAAATTAATAACGCATTCCTCAATTGCAGGAAGGGTAAGCGCGCGTTTATTTCTACAAGAGAATTTAAATATACAAGAATAAAATGCAAATACGAACAAATCACCACAAATGCTTACCGCAGTTGGCACCTCTCCTGGCGTGGCGACGATACTGACCACCTCGACAAGCCGGAGCCAGCCGAGGTGGAAAGCAGGGCGAGGTGAACTCGAGCCGGAGAAGTGCCAACGCGTTACAGGGTTGCAACTCTTTACAGATTTACAAAATACAAAATATAGTAAGTGCGGCCGTTCTGCCACATCCCCTCCCCCGTGAATGATCCCAATCCATTCACTAACTAAGTTGAAGAACGGCCAGCTTCGACACAGGGCGGCGCAAAAGCCCCGTCTTGGTCCGCACTTCAGCGCTCCTCGCAACTCCATCAGCACCTCGAAACAGCCGCTCCACTACCCCGCAGCACCACTGCTTCCTGGGCACACCCGCGTCGCAAATAAACACCAAGTCTTCTTCTTTTAGCGGCGTGGCTGGTTGACACCACTTCGTCCTCCTCGTTAACACGGGTAAATATTCTGCCACCCAGCGCTTCCAGAAGCGATCCCGCAATTGCCGCGAAATCTGCCACTGCCTCCGCAACACACACGGCTTGTCCAGAATTTCTCCCGTCCCTGGCGTCTGAGCGGTGTTCGCAGTGCCAAGCAAGAAATGGTTTGGAGTCAGTGGCTCCTCCTCGTCGACGGACACTGGCAAGTGGGTGAGCGGCCGGGAATTCACAATGTTTTCCGCTTCTATAACAAAGGACTGCAGTGTGTGTTCGCGCGGGGCAACCTCTTTGAGTGTATGACGCAACACTCGCTTTACACATTGGACCATGCGCTCCCACACACCACCTGCCGATGGATTGCCTGGGCAATTAAACACCCACTCTA
Organism: Sicus ferrugineus; assembly: GCA_922984085.1. NCBI lineage: Eukaryota > Metazoa > Arthropoda > Insecta > Diptera > Conopidae > Sicus > Sicus ferrugineus. The sequence continues at coordinate 8,998,771 of OV277349.1, read as the reverse complement.
CTCCTTTCCACGAGAGCTCACGCTGTATACGGTCACAGTCAAATACCTCACAGAACCGCTTCGCCTCCCGATCCGCGCCGATGAAATTTTTGCCGTTGTCACTGCGTATCCGTACAGGAACTCCTCGCCGATTCAGAAAGTTCCTCAGAGCCAATACGCAGGCGTCTGTCGATAAATCTGCTGCAATCTCTAAGTGAATGGCCCGCACCGTCAAACAGGTGAACAACGCTATCCAACGCTTCTCTTTACGTCGGCCAATGGTGACTTGCAGTGGGCCAAAATAATCCAGTCCGACGTACGAGAATGGCCGGACGTACGGCGTACATCGATCCTCCGGAAGGGGCCCCATCACTGGCTGCGTCGGCATGGCACGCATGACCTTGCAGGTATTGCATTCAGTGATCACTCGCCGCATAAGCCTCCTCAAGCCTGGTACCCAAAATCGGCGTCGTATCGCGCAGATCGTTGCTTCATGGTTTTGATGCTTCATAATGCGGTGTTGGTGTGAAACGAGTAACTTCGTAAGAGGGTGCCCTGGCGGCATTATAATTGGGCGCTTGGTCTCAACGGGCAAAAAACTGGCGGCATCAATGCGACCCCTTGATCTCACGACACCTCCGTCGTCGATGTATGGTGATAAATTGAAAAGCGGACTTCCTTTTCTCACATGGCCCAGCTCCTTAATACGGCTAATCTCGTTTGCGAATGCTTCATGTTGCGCCTGGCGACACAAAATCACCTCAGCCCTTTCAATCTCCGCAGCAGTGAGACCATTGTCGTCGCCTTCACGATGCAATTTGCGACATCGATCGACGAACCGCAAAACCCACGCCATCGTGCGCGTTACCTTAATATAGGAGGAAAAGTGTTCAATTTTCATTAACGCATAACTAACAGTCAATAGTGCAAATTTGCAGGGCAAAGTTTCTCCATCCTCGTCTTCACTGGCGTTAAGTAAGTTGGCTGGCCACAAATCGCATTCTTTACGCAGAAAATCTGGACCCTGAAACCATCGAGTTGCGGCTTCAAATTCGACGCGATACTTCGCTCTGGTCGCCTCGTCAGCAACATTTTCGGCCGATGGTATCCACCTCCAACTTGATTCCTCTGTAGATGCGAGAATCTCAGCTACCCGATGGGCAACAAATGGTTTAAAACGGCGGTGTTTCGACGCGATCCACCTTAAAACTGTTTTGGAATCACTCCACATCACGTAGGTGGCGTTAAGAGAATGCTCCTCCATGATGGTTTTCATAAGGCGCACTCCGAGCACTGCTGCTTGTAACTCAAGCCGCGGCACCGTGATCACTTTTAAAGGGGCGCACTTAGTCTTGGCACTCGCAAAGGTAACTTCTATCTCGCCGGCTTCAGTAACTGTCCTCCAAAATGAGACTGCGGCGAAAGCTTCCTCGCTAGCATCCACAAAGGTGTGCAGTTGGAGCTCTTTCGGTGGCCCTTTCCTAAAATAATGGCGAGGTATTTGAATATTCGTTACCTTGGGCAAATCCTGCAGCCATCTATCCCAGGCAGCATACACGTAGTCGGGTAGCATCTCGTCCCAGCCTATTTGATGTTTCCACACCTCGCGCATAATCAATTTGGTGACGATTAGAAAATTACACAGAAATCCGAAGGGATCAAAAACTGACATAATAACGCTTAGCAGCTCCCTCTTTGTGGGTTTTCTCTTGCCAGTTACTACTTCAGCGTCGACTCTGTGGAACTTAATTCGATACGTAAAGGTATCGTTGGCCGGCTGCCAAAACATTCCTAGGATCTTCTCCGTTATAGGGTCGTCCTGCTGCATACGCTTGTCTCCCATACTGCCTTCAAGAGCAGCTACCACCTCCGGCGAATTGGAAACAAAATTGCGAAGTTCAAATCCGGCATTTTCATGTATCGCGCGTACTTGTTTGGCGATATCAATTGCTTGAGCTGAGGAGCCGAAACTGTCGACGAAGTCATCAACATAGTGATGTCGTAAAATAGCCTGAGTGGCTCGAGGAGCTTGGCCACGATGATTCTGCGCATTCAAATTTTTCACATATTGCGCTGCACACGGCGAGCACGCAGCTCCAAATGTCATTACGACCATCTCATAAACGTCGATAGCTTGCGCTGTGTCACCATTTCGCCAAAGAAATCTTTGCGAACATCGATCGTCTGGGCGCATTAAAATTTGGTGGAACATCTCTTTAATATCTGCGCATACGGCCACAGCACCAACTCGAAAATTGAATAAAACAGTTGGCATCGGTTGATATTGCAATGGACCCTTTAATAAGTATGAATTTAAAGACATACCGTTGACCTTGGCTGCAGCATCAAAAACCAAACGCAATTTTCCTGGCTTATTGGGGTTAACGACTGCAAAATGCGGTATATACCACGTCCTCGGCGTACGTGTAGCGGCTTCCTCTGGATTAAGTTTCCGTGCGTAACCTTTCTCTACATATGAAGCGACAATTGCTTTATAGGAGGTCCCAAACGTTTCATCATGCCTCATCTTGCGCTCAATTCCTAGTAACCGCTGCTTCGCCATTGCAAAACTGTCGGGAAGCTTGACATCGTCACATTTCCAAAGCAGTCCGGTTTGAAAACGCCCTTCGACTTTCTTTGTAGTAGCTCGTAATATGTCGCGCGCTCGCTTGTCAGCTTCGCTTTCTACTATTGGTGCTGGCCGCACCCCAAAACTTTCAGTCGCAAAATATTCGACGACCAGCTTATGAAGCTCGTCTTCAGTAACGATGTTTGTCATCAAGCACGACGATGAGGTTGGAACACCGTCACTCGAGCCAAAAACGACCCAACCCAACTCAGTTTTTGAAGCGTATGGCCCGCCTCTTTTTAGGGTTATCGACTCGGTAGGAATGCCAAGGTGACAGTGGTCCAATCCTATTAAAAGCTGCGGCGTTGCATTCTCGTATGGCCTCATAGGCAGCCTCTTGTCGTACGTCAATTCGCTGCACGGCTGTTGTAGGCTTTGCACGGGCAGGTTCAGGTTTGACACCGCGTACACATTTCTCAACTTGTGCTTCTTATTCATGCCGACACCGCTAACGCACAAATCTACCACCGTGGCTGGCTCACTAACTACCTTTCCGCCAAACCACTGCACGTTTAAGGGGCGTCGATGGCCTTGAATGCCCAGCTGATCTAAGACACTATTGTCCATCATCGTGATTGTAGATCCCTCATCCAACAAAGCATAAACCTGCAAACTTTTACTTGGCCCATACAAAGTAACTGGGAGTACACGCAACAATATATTCCTGTCCACACTGGCCGCACAGCTGAGAACTGTTGCTTCAACCGCTTCATTTCGTGATAATGTATATGGATGGCTGGTGTTCCCGACTGAACCTTCCACTTGAGCTGCAGACGACATAAATTCTTTCTCTTGCGTAGTAGATGCACGCGGCATGGGTGCATTTCTTTGAAATTCAGTTGCACGGATCTTGCGCGCACTCCTTTGTTGCGGCACATCTGCACTTGCTTGACGTTGAGGTTCAGCTTCAAACACATATTCCTTGTCGTGCAGTAGCTGATGGTGTCGCCTTAGACAATCGTCAATGAGGCACGGCCTTCGTCGACGGCAATTACGAGTCGAGTGCCCCCTTTGTAGGCATGTAAAGCACAACTGGCAACGCTTTGCTTCCATCCATCTTTTGCTGACGTCGAGCTCCAAAAATTCTCTGCACTTTGAAATATCGTGTTTTGCTTCACACATATGACACTTACTTACGTTTGTTCTCTGATCCTCAGCGGCGTGCAGCACAATTCTTCTTTTCGCTTCAGGCGCACCACTACGACTAACACCTTGCACCGTGCAGATTAAATTTGCCACTTCAGTGAGCCAAGAACTGAAGTCGACAATTGTTGGGTATGGCTGTATCGATGCTGCATACTTCGCCCAGTCCATTCGTTTGCTCATAGGAAGCTTGGCGATTAGCTCTTCGAGCAAAGTGGGATTTGCTAAATGTTGCTGTGCATTTGCTGTTTGCAGGAAAACGGCAAGGTTCCTCGCTTTTACCGCAAATGGGACCAGTTTCTCAATTGTTGTTTCTGATATCGGCGCAACCTCTCGAATCTTGCGCAGTTGACTTCGGATCAGAAGCTCAGGGCGACCGTAGCGAAACCGTAATTGGTCCATCACGGCGGACACATTATCTGGATGTATTAACAGCGACTGCACTGTCTCTCTGGCTTCAGCTTTCAAACACTTTTGCAAGCGCTGGCAATTTTCCATGTTCGAGTATTTGTAAGCGGCTGTAGTCTGATCGTAAGCAGTCGAAAACATTGGCCAGTCTTCAGGTTGTCCAGTAAATTCCGGCAAATCTTGAAGTTTGCGTAGCCCAAGAAAGTTTGGTTGAGCGATACAATTGCTATGAGCAGAGTGACAAGGCAAGATATCTGACGTATTCTCAAGAACTGCATTACTGCCAGCATTTGCAAAAATGTTTGGTTCTGATCTCTGATCAGTCGGTATTGCAGTTAAATTCGTGGTTGGCAACATCTCAGTCACATGAGACGGTGAGGTAACTGCCGAAGTGTGCGCAGCCAGCGATGACGTCATATACGAAGGAGAATACAAACTCGCAGACAACGGAATCGGTACAGTGCTTATTGACGCGGTAGCGAGTTGTGATAACGGTTCAGAGGACTTACCGTTGGGACCAGTGGCTCTTGTCGAAGTGCCCATTTCGATGGCACGCTCCAAGAGGCTGCGTTGTCGTTCACTTTCTTGCACCCTTGAGCGCACCGTACGCAACTCCTGCTCCATGCTGTTTATTTTATTGATCAGAAAACTCAGCATGGACGTATCACCTGATTCTGCGGCAGTGAGAATCTGGGAGCCCTGCATTGTTGCAGCGGCAGTGACAACCTGGGAGCTCTGCATTGTTGCGGCGGCAGTGACAACGGGTGTGCTCCGGCTTGTTGCGGCGGCAGTGGCAACCTGGGAGCTCTGCATTGTTGCGGCGGCAGTGGCAACGGGTGTGCTCCGACTTGTTGCGGCGGCAGTGGCAACCTGGGAGCTCTGTGTTGTTGCGGCGGCAGTGGCAACGGGTGTGCTCCGGCTTGTTGCGGCGGCAGTGGCAACCTGGGAGCTCTGTGTTGTTGCGGCGGCAGTGGCAACGGGTGTGCTCCGGCTTGTTGCGGCGGCAGTGGCAACCTGGGAGCTCTGTGTTGTTGCGGCGGCAGTGGCAACGGGTGTGCTCCGGCTTGTTGCGGCGGCAGTGGCAACCTGGGAGCTCTGCATTGTTGCGGCGGCAGTGGCAACGGGTGTGCTCCGACTTGTTGCGGCGGCAGTGGCAACCTGGGAGCTCTGACTTTCACCCTGACTCTTGATTCGGGGACTTCTTCTCGGGGGCGTTCGTTCCATGTTACTTATATCGGCAAAGCTCGGATGTCTTCACGCACGAGGTACCCGAGCAGAGCAGCAAACATGGCCGCGTACCTCGGCTCAGCTTTGCCCGCTGCGAAATAAAAAAATATCGTCGCTTCGGAGGTTCTGAAATTAATAACGCATTCCTCAATTGCAGGAAGGGTAAGCGCGCGTTTATTTCTACAAGAGAATTTAAATATACAAGAATAAAATGCAAATACGAACAAATCACCACAAATGCTTACCGCAGTTGGCACCTCTCCTGGCGTGGCGACGATACTGACCACCTCGACAAGCCGGAGCCAGCCGAGGTGGAAAGCAGGGCGAGGTGAACTCGAGCCGGAGAAGTGCCAACGCGTTACAGGGTTGCAACTCTTTACAGATTTACAAAATACAAAATATAGTAAGTGCGGCCGTTCTGCCACATAGTATTATGCATGTACATCGCATACATACGTAAAATGTTGTTTTTATGTAATTAAAATTTTTTCATTTATCTTTTCATTTTTATTTATTCGTTGTAATTTTTACGTTTGTTCTGTTACGTGAAAAGTCTAAATGACGTACAGCTAAGTCTAGCTGCGTAAGACTTTTAAATATTACGTAGCTGGTAGATAGCTACGTAGACCTACCTAATTACGTTTACGTTTTTACCACGCAGGTGGGGAAGGACTTAGGATCACAGAATAAGACGAGGTAAATAAGTAAATTTATGTTTTAATTAATAGACAGGATTATAATAGAAAAACTTTGTTATTAATTTATTTTAAATTTACGTAAGGTAAGGTTAACTAACGTAGCTCGACGTAACGTCAAATGTAGTGATCCGTAGCCTTAAATAACGTAACGATACGTAGCGGAAAATAGCGTAACGACACGTAACGTCAAATAATGTAATGTGACGACACGTAAGGCATATTTCTCTAATGGATTACAACAACCATACGTTGTAACGTAACGTATTATCTATAACAGTTTGTAATCATGCCTCTAAATTTTTGCTATTGTTGAAAGAGTTACGTAAACTGATTACCGTTACGTACAATCAGAAGAAATCTTTTATATTTCAACGTAAAACTTCAATATTACTTTGTTGTTGTGCGACGATACGTCAACGACGATACATTGTCAACAACAATACGTTCTCAACAGCTGCTCTTTAATTCACTGTCAATGCAACGAAGTAAAGTTTTTTCTTTTCCTTATCCTCGTCAGCGCGGGGCACGAAATACGCGATATGCGTGCGGAGAGATACGAATACACAGAATGCATGTTTACGTACATGTTTATGCAAAAATCACGCGGCTCAAAAGGAAAAACATTTTTTTGCTTACTTCTTTTATTATTAAGTTAACGTATTCTTCCTGCTTTCGCTGTTATTTCTCTCGGTGGACTGCGAACAGCGTAAAAAAACTGATTTAAAAGTAAATCTTTTTGCTGCAATCCGAAAAATGTCACAAATGGAATGCAAACATAAAGGGAAGCGTAAAAGAAAACGTAAACGAAAACTTGAAAAAGGAGAGAAGCGTGAAGAAAAAATGTTGCATGAATTTATAAAAGTTCTGTGGATTTTCCGTTGGTCATGCATATGGGATTTCGCGTTATGGCGCGCAGAGAAATACGTATATTTTCACGGCGTTGCTTTTAAATACATACGTGAAACAGCGTAAATGTTGTGCCACGCAAAACAAGAAAAAAATCAGTAAAGCGAATTAACAACAAATGCAAAATTGGAATAAGAATTATATTAAAATATGAGGAATTCAGTTAAAACTCTGATTAAAAAAATGATGCTTAAAATAGTTTTTTTTACAACGTAAAGGTCTTAGGTTACAACGTAAAGAGCTTCTACTATTTAGTAGAATTTCATAGTAGAACCTCCTCAGCTTCAGCTGGTGGAATATTTCTGGTAGGAGTGATGGATAAGGCGGTGGGGAGGCTGGAATCCGTGGACCATGAGGACTCCTTGGAGGCCGAGTGGTTAGTTGATTCTAATGCCGGTCTCACCGTCGTGGAGGGACAGTCTGAGAAGGTAGCAGGAACGACAGACCATGAAGTCTCTTTGGAAGAGGTCCATGGATAAATTGACGAACTAATTCAGTGCACATTTGGGGGGGGGGGGGAACTACTACGGAGGGGAAAATACGGTGAAGAAGTTCAAATGTGGTACCACAAAAGTAGCGAGAGGAGATTTTCTTTTGGGGGGTCACAGATTTATAATTGAATGCGTTTAAATTTGAACGCGTTTAAAGTATCTGTTTGGGGGCCTTGGATTCCTTGGATGATGTTGCTGTAGACATAACGTTCATAGGTGATGCTAACTTGGAGGATGAATTCATTGTAATAAAATGGAAGAACCAGAAATCCACTTCATGGCTGATTCAGCTTTTGGGAAAGCTTACTGGTCTATGGGAAAGGGTTATACTAAGAGTTAATAATCTGAGAACATTGCTGGAGGAGAGCGAACTGATAATCCTTGTTCATGGAACCTCTGAGGACAATGATATCATCTTCAAAAAGCTGCAAAACAGAACTCCTGTGTGAAGGATACTTCCAAGTAGAAGATAATTCGCAAATGATGTGGCCATGACGGTCAGCGGTAAGGTCCTTAAAACCATTGCATCCATAATGAGACTAGCACTCAAGGCGGTGGAGGTATGGTGTACGGAGGACGGACTGACAGTCAACGCTACGAAATCGGTTATAGTCCTTTTTACAAAAAGAAGGACATGTCTGGAAAATAACCCGCTAAAGCTGTTTGTATTACTCCGAGGGCAGTGTACTGGATTTAAACGGTTATGGTTGGCTGTGGTATGGTGGCCGAAGGCTGTCCGGAAATAAGAATAGGGTGCAGTTGCTGGCATGCTTTGCGATAGTGCGGGATGAGTACGAGAGGAGAGACATAATGGCAAAGGCAAGGCGGGTGCTGGGGTTTTCTCAAAGGAACATGTAACCTGAGCCTTGGTAGATATGTGTCAGTGTACTGGGCAGAAATGCTTGGACTCTTTCACCCTCTGGATTTCTTGATTCATGGAACGGTGTAAATAATAGTCTTACTCGCACTTAACACTCAGTTGTTTATCAGAAGCATGGAGCGGACAACAATAAATTCTAAAATCGTGCAGGAATGCGCTCGGAAAGTCAATGAGTGTTCTCAGAACAACGAGAATGCGCTCATTTTGGGGCGGGGGGCGTATATATGTATACTGTACAGAATGAGATATCGGATGACTTAGAGAAACAAAGATCACCTATCAAGTTTCTTGGGCCAGAACCAAAAGTTTCTCTGAGCGATGGAATGGTGGAAGCGATAGTGGGTAAGTGTAGGGAACTTCTCATCTGAAGAGATGGATGGATGTTATCGCTCGCACTTTCATGTGTTATTTAAAAACGCAAGTACTTGTACTTGTAAGTATCTACTTTGGCTGTATGAATAGATAATTATATTTACCACAATATCCCTCCCCGTTACTCTTATTTTACGTATGTGGATGCTGGTGATGTAATTTATTATATACGAGTATAATAAGCGGTTATGGTGGCGGTTATGGTGACGGTTATGGCCTTTTTAAAATCCTTGTATCTCATTTTTAATGGCATAAGTGAAAATTAATCTTTATAATGGCTTCAGTTTTTAAGTTACAAATTAATTAAATAGTATTACGTAACCATGCGATACGCAAAGCTATTAATTTATTAATTAAAACTCTTATTATTATTAATACAATGGAGGGGAATTGTTGTAATTGATGCAGTCTGTTGCTGTACACAAAAAGTTACCTTCTGACACCATTTTTTACGTAATTAAAAATTAAATTTTATTACGTAGTAAAAAAACTTACGTGTTAAATACTGAATGTATGGAAAATCCGAAAAATTTGCATCTGCAACACAGGAACGTAGATGTAGAGAAATATTTGTGTAGTTTTTGGTTAATTATTTGATCAATTATTTTTGATACAATTTAATGTTACATTTAATTTAAAATTAGAGTTAGCTTTAGTGTTATTTTTATTTTTCACATTTTATTTAAGTTTTCACATTAAACACAACACTTTTCTTAAAGTTTCTCATTTTTATTCGCATGTTAAGAGTTCTTAAGAATTAATTGTAAACACTTTTCTGTTATTTCTTTTATTGTCAGTCAGTAGTTGTTTGTAGTTTATAAATTTTTCCCTTTGCAATTTTCCATGCCCAACGCTTAATTTAACTTGGCTTAGCATAATTTAAAGACTTATTTTTACATAACTTAATATATAACTAATTGAAAAGAAAACCCTGTATCCGGAAAACATACTAATTTTATGCTCAAATTATTGCTTTTATTTCCTTCTTTTCTCCATTTTCTAAAACAACTTAAAAAAGTACGTAAATTTGCCGTGTGGTACTAAATATAAATTGTTATTTTCATTCCCACGTTTCCTCTTTTTTTCACGTAAACCCTTCACAGTCGTTAAAACAAATTATATCGAAAAAAAAAATTCTACGAAGTTGTAACAAAAAATGATATTTTTTCTATCTCTTCTAATACTCTGCAAAAATGGCAGAGAAATAAGACCAGAAACCAACAATGCTGAACCGCCAAAATTTCTTAATTTGCTTTTCATGCTAACATTTATTTGCGTAGATATTCATTAAAATCCTGCTAAGAAAGAAATGCAGTATTACTTTTCCCTCTTTCACATCCTTTCTTTAATTTTCTCTTTTTTATATATTTTAAGAACTTTTGCTGAGCAAAGCAAAACGAAGATTTTGCGTACACTTTACTGTAAAACAAAAAAAGAGAAATGACAATTACTGCGACGACAATGTTGGAAAGGAAGCAAATGTAATGTAAATAAAATTGTATTTAGCAGGAAGAAGTTAAACTAAATAAAACGAAGAAAATAGTTTCGAGTCTTGGAAGAAAACTTCTTTTTAATTACAAACATGTGAATCAATATAAATAAAATTGTTGGCTAGCATGAACTTCGACCATGAGGAATAAAAACTTTCGGGTTCAATCACAGACATCAACCATCACAAATTATCATTTGGTGGTTAGCATGAACAAGAATCATAACGATTTAAAATTTCTGATTTGAACCACAAGCATGAACCAACAACACAATATATTATTTGCGCTTTAAATATAAACTATTTTTCACATTCTTGTATTTATTTGAATTATTTAACATTTTGTAACGTTAGATCTGAATAAAATTTTAGTTTAGTTTAAATTTTTTAAGCTGAAGTTAAAGTTAAAAATTGACAATAGTTTAAACTTTTTCCAAACCATTTGCAAATTATTCAAGTGCAAACAAATTCAGCAAATTAACTGACTGTGAAAAATTGTTTTCAGAGCCAAAAATTGAAAAAGAAACGCATTCACTTTGTTTTTAACAAAGAACAAAATTTCCAGCAATTTATGCAAATAATTGCTTGTGCGTGCATGAACAATTTAATTGAGGTGACTCAACTGACACATGATGACACAGAGATCCATAAAAAATTTACTTTCGTGGATAGAATGTGCAGGAAAAAAAGGACAATTATTCAATTAACAGCACTTTAGAAGCTTTTAAAATGTAAACGTCAGCCTTTTGGGTCACTTTTTCAATTGCCCAAAAAAATAAACAAAGAAAATTCACGTAAAAATGTACAACATAATTGAAAAATAAATTGAAATAAAATGGAGAGAACTAAAATTAATGATGTAGAAGAATATACTAAAATAAGATAAAGTAAAGTTTACAAAATTGATTAAATGTAAATAAAATTAGATTAAAAGCTTTTTCATGGAAATTTTAGTTTTATAAATAACTAATAAGGTCACAAGAATGAGGGTTTGAAATAGAATTGCCTGTCAGTCATATGAGAGCAAAAAAAAGTCGCTCTTTGAATTCTTTATGAAATATTTGAAATATTGCGAACGTGACATTCCTTTGAGAAAAGGTAGTCAACCAACAATTCGCTGAAAGCTGCAGATGCATTTTATTGTTATTGATTGTGCGTTGTTGACTCTTTGCTTTTTGCCAGCAAGAGAGAGATTTTCATTTTACATACACACTCGCACGAGGAAACGCACTGTAAATAAAAAATGGTAGCAAGGATCGATAACAATAACAAAAATGTCGATTTCGTGGAGAAGAGATAAATGATGGATAGTAAAATGTGAAAAATACATAGTAATACATAAATCAGAACCACTTGGGACACATTGTGGTTGGGTCAGTGTGCAGGATGAAAATTAACAGTGTTTTTTACTCCTTCATATTTGAGTAAAATAATAAAAACGAGGAAAAGCTGAATGTCAGTTAGAAGTCTTCTTTAGAAGTAGAAATTCAATTTCAAGTTAGGAATTATTAATTTTAAGGTGAAAGCTGGAAGAATTTATGAATTCTTTACTCCAGAAAGAGAAACCAAATACCTCTTTTTTCAGCCTCCTCCCACCCTTTCTTCCCCCCGCCGTTAACTGCAACGCAATTCTCGCCGTGTTGGCCGAATGCAAAAATTGAAATATGAGGAAAATTGAAAAACAAGTGGAAGTAAAATGCAAAAAATATTTTAATTTATTTGCTACCGAGACATTCAACATCCGCAGCCACCTGTAAAATGTGCAAATCATGAACGCTTCCGTTTCCCCTTCGGCCAGCATCTGCGGTTCGAATGCCATTAAAAATGTAGATATTTAAAAATACCAGCGTTTTATATTATATATATAAAGACAGCAATGCGGAAGGGGTTAGCGAGGAGGGGGAGGGGAGGGGAGGGGAGGGGAGGTGGAGAGAGGAGGGGTGGAGGGAGGGGAGGGCGTAGAGTAGCAGATTCCACGCTGCCATAAATTTTAACAAGTTTGCATCCTCCTCGTCGTGCAAGTATTAGTTGAGGTCAGTGCGCCGTAGGGTATGCAACAAATTTTTTTCATATTGATTTTGCAATTTAAATATCAGTTTACATTATTGGTAAGAGTTCAGGTTAAATATAAAATTGCTTTTTAATACTACGAGTATCAATGTTCTAAAAATAATTTTAGTTTCAATTTTTAATTGAAAAAAAAATATAAAATTTATTTAGTAATTTTAAAAACTTGGAAATTTCCCTCAAAATTTCGGTGAATAAATTGTAAACGGTGAGTGCATTTCAGTTTATTGCAAGGCAGGAATACTCAATCAACAAAAACAACAACTTTAACAACCAATATTTCTTTTTCTTTCGTACATCTTTTCTCACTTCGCGCGAGCACGTTTTGATCTCTTTTATTAAATTCGAATTTAAGTACAACGCACAATTTTAGAATGAAAGTAAACGCTGAAGAAGAGCAGCAGCAACAACAACCACAACAACAGCAACCTGAAAAAACTAAAATGCAACTCCACTGCATTTTTTTGTTTCTTCATCTGTTACCGAATCTGTTTTTTTTATAGTAAATCTGAAGCAACGAGTTTTCAGCGGAGGGTGTTTGTGTAGCATACTTTTCGGCGGATTGGAATGCTTGCTTCTCTGAATATCACTTCCGCGAGTCCTTACACAGTGTCGACTCGATAGACTGGTATTCTTCGGTCCACTTCCACCATTTCTGAGTTAACCATCAATTAAAACTTCAATTCATTGAAGATCTGAACATTTTTCGACTGCTTGTAGGTCCATTGACTGACTCGTATTTTAGTAGTTGCATTTGTATGAAAAGTTAGACTATTTTTACGGAAACTCTTTCATTGACCTTATATAGCAAGTAGTCGACTTATTAGTTAATCTACAACTAGTTAACTGACCGGTTCATGTATTCGTAAAATTTGTCAATAAGTTAAAGTTAAGCAAAATCTATTCGACTGACTAATGGATAGTAAACTAGTTGGCAGACTAATTGATAGACTAGTCACCTCACCGACTACTATGTTTTTTCCTTTATACTAATGCACCTCATTCTTGCTTTTACATTTCGACTACATGAATTCTTTACTCTGATTTCTCCGCCTCTCCTCCACCACAGACTCCTAAATGTATGCAACATTTTTCTGCGTTGTTTATAAAAACCCGGCGCAAGTAACATGTAGAATGTATTTTGTAAGCTTTTATTTTTCTCTTTTGTATGCAAGCAACACAAGCGTAGTGGAATTCTAGTGATGAGCATGAGCATGAAGTTCAACTTGCAAGTGGTTTCCGTTGCGTTGTAACTATCGTTGTTGCTGCTGTTGTTGTTGTTTTGCGTGAAGTTGCAGAGGGCGTATAAGCGGGAACAATAAAAACGGCAGACAGCATCAAATGGAAATAAATTATTTTAGTTCGTGGCTTGAAATTTTACAGAGACGGAGAAGCAGAGATTGCAATTTGTTTGTGAAGAAGACGAAGAAGAAAGGCAATATATTGCGAGGAGCAAGATAAAACGGATTTTATAAGACTGCATTTAAAGCGACATAAATTCGCATAAAATGTTAGGAATAAAATGAAATTAACGAGTTTTTTAATTCTATTTTCTTTTAAGAAAGGGGAAGAAAAGGTTTAGGTTTGTTTTACTACATATAAAATAGGATTAAAATCCAAGACTTTAGTAATTTAAAATTCAATATTTTATGACACGCCTTGAAGCGCACATTTTTGGTTATTTTGTATCTCACATTGTATTCCATTGAGACAGAATGTAGTTAATTACATTGTATTGATAAGAACTCCCATTCAAATCAAAATAAAGCAAACTATTTCCAAAATTCAGCTTCAATCTTTATAATGTTATTACTGAATAATGCTTTTATTTTATTTAATAGCTTTCTGTTAGAATTTCAACTTTCTTTTACACTGAAATGTATAATAAAACTGCTTATATTTCTTTTTTGTTCAGTTTTCTTGTTGAATTAACCCCTTAACTTCCCCCAAAACCGTATCTAATGAAGCGTGTTGTTCACATATTTAGATGAAAAACCTTATTAAGATAAAAAATCCTTCTTCCAAGAGTAGGGAACTTTTTCTATATTTTCTGCATTATTTCCCACCGAACTTCCACCCCTTCACACCCCACTAAAGCTAAAAGAAGTATTCGGGTGCCCGTTTTTACATATCAGCAGTTCAGATTGGCAGAAAGAGGGTTCGAGTTCTAAAAACTTCGGTTATTAAAAGTTGATGCTGGCGAATGTGACGACTTTCATGTCTTCATTTTGCATTAATTTTTCCATATGTATGCTAATAAAAGGGAGCAAAGAAATTCAAGCCAGCGTAAGCATTTTCTGCTTTTACTTTTATGCTTTCTTCTCCCCCTCTGCCACGCCCTTCCCCACTGCACCCTTACAATTTAACCGCCTTCATTCAACGCCACGATGTCGTTGCTTGCATTTTGCACAATTTGCTCGTATCAATAACCATTTGTGTGAAAATTGAAATTCAGCATTCGCTACTCTACTCTGCTCGTGTACAGATTTCAACCGCATTCATTCGCAGATCCTTTTTTTCTGTGCGCATTCTAAGAAGTCGAAATAATAACCGGGTTAGAAGTGTGAATGACTTCTGAATGGAGCGCAACGAGCAGAAGCAACATCGTGAGCGAACAAGTCAATAGCGTTACTTGAAAGTTCGTTGAGTTCACTATAAAATAAGAAGTTAGAAGACACATTTTTCTCATTCTGCTTGTTTGTGGCGATAAAATTTTTACCGATTTTCGTAGAGACAAGGTAAGGGATTTAAGATAAATTTCGTCTATTAAAATAGATGAAAAAGGTGCAGAAATTCAAAAAAGTATATTTAACTTGTATCTTTTAACAGACACATTTTCATGCAGAATTCATTGCATACTTTCAGGCCTCGGAAATTTTGCAGTGAAATGTGTGCCATGCCATAATTTTTCATTTTGTGTACGCACACCCCACCCAACATTGATATTTGGTCTCCATCACCATCATTCACCCCCGTTGATATGCCGAAAACCCCGCGCCCGGAACACAAATAACTCCAAAAACGCATTAAACAAAGCCGGTGGTTACCAGCTATAAAATCCGCCTTAGTGGCGTGCGTTGAATACGTGGCGAAATGTAACGACTACATTTTGTCAAACTTTATAAAGCGAGTCTAAGATACTGACAGGAATAACTGGTCACGGGTGATTCTTTCAACAACCCTCGTTTCTTTCTTACTTCGTGTTTCGGTTTCTCTACCAAGTTCTTTCCTCCCCGACTTAGTTTGCTTCAAATTTTATTACTCCTTCCAAGAAATACACGTCTTTTCTCCTTTGCTCTCTTTTATTGCCCTGGATTGACAGGCTATCCTGGTGGAACCTATTAAGCTGCTCATAATATTTATTATGCCCTTTAAGCCAATCGCAGTGAGCCCCAGAGACGACAGCCTCTGATGTGGAACTCATAGTCGCCCGATGTATCAGATATGAGACGTCAACAGCAATAACTTTTGTCAAGGTCTTAAATTACACTGAGAAGAAGACGTGCAGCATTTATATGATGAAATTAAAACGAAGCAAGAAAGAAAACCGTCGCCGTCTCTAATTTAGCTATGGTTTCTCCTGATGAGGGAATATGTGTGGCGAATTAATATCAAATACATTTGGGGACATTATCTGCGACACGTCGAAAACACGTTTCCTTGAAGGAAAAACAAAAATGGTAGCCAACTTTTCGGCATTATTTGCTTTGAAGTTTTCGTGGCACGAGGAACAAAGTTGAGGGAAGACAATTTACTCTTATTATTAACAACTGGATGGTTAACGTCGCGGCTTATTGTCGTCATTACCGACATTTAATGTGCGTTCGTCACCCTGTTGTTATTATCATTTATCTCTTCTAAGATGGAAAAATTCCAGGGAGACTTTCTGAAAAGTTTTATTATTATTGCCTTCAACGCCATATCGAAAATGAATGCGTTGTTGAACTTGTGACTTTATGAGTTGTGTTTTCTCAGCTTGATGACAAGAAAAATATGCCACTTCAAAGCATCCACACATGTGTGGCGTCTTTATGGCTCTGTCCCTCTCAAGACACATAAACTTTTGTTGAATGGCTTCTCATATTTTATTGCGCTGTTGATGTATTATAAGATTTTGCTGAGAAAAAGTTTTCGAGGCGCGATTTAAGAAAAATATAAATTAGATAAGATTTGTCAGAATTATTTAAGAAAAATTTCCTTAAATCTTTTAAACGGGTTTTCGTACAATATTTAAATAATACAATTAACATCACCAAAGATTTGAACAATCCAATTAACAGCTGGATTGTTCAAATCTTTTAAAATAAAAAAATGAAGGTACGTTTGATTTACGCTATTTGCGGTTTACAAAATTTGCGGTTAGAGGGCGCTGTGCAGGTTTCTGTAGGACCAAAATGTGTGAAATATTGCACAATAAAACTGCGCAATATTGCACAATAAAACTGCGCAATAATATTGCATAATAAAGCTGCGCAATAATATTTCACAGCAAAATTGCGCAGCACAATAAAATTGCGCAATAATATTTCACAGCAAAATTGCGCAGCAATATTGCACAATAAAATTGCGCAATAATATTGCACAATAAAATTGCGCAATAAACTTACAAAACAGTTTTAATTTTTACCATAAGCTTAAAAAATAAAGACGACCGTTTTTAAGTTTATTAAAACTTGATGCAATCTGGTCAAATTCGTAAAACTTTGTTTTTAAAGTCATGCCATCCAGGAAAACTTTGACATTTGATATTTTCGCTCGTAGTTCTAGATAACAAAGCTCAAGGGCGATGTGTAGAAGACGAAGTAGCAGTGACTCCACTATCACTGCTACTTCCACAATGGCCATCAACACCGCCACATCCAATCGTCACCACTACACATCCACCGAAGCCACCCCCACATTCTTTCCTTCATTCTTCAAAAGAGATAACTTTTCGACCTCAAACTTTTGTTCTTGTGAGCAGTGTAGTTGTTGTTGTTGTTACTTTTGTTGTTGTTAAAATTCTTGCTGGTATTATAGTTGTTGTTATTGTTTTTGTGGTTGGTGTGTGTGTGTTTTTTGTAGTGAGTGTTGTTGTTTTCGGTTATTTGAATTTTTGTTATGCTTATTTTTTAATTTTGTTGTTATTGTTGTTTATTGTCCATTTAATGCTGTTGTTGTTGTTGTTGTTGCTGTTGTTGTTGCTATTGTTGTTGTTGTTGTTGTTGTTGTTGTTGTGCCTTTTTTCTCGGGGTATGTTAAAGTTTGTCTGCTTTTCGGGGTACAAAACAATTTTAGAAGTGCATTTCAGTCTGAAAAGTTTTTGTCGCCTTATTTTATTTGTTGTTGCTGTTGCTGTTGTTGTTGTTGGTTTTTGGTTTCGTAATTTCTGGCTTTACGGTTTGACCGTTTTGTTGTTGTTGTTGTTGTCGTTGTTACACTAAGCTGGATTCGTCCTTATGTGATTTTGTGAAATAATTGTCGACAAGCTGGTTGCTTTGCTTGAAGGAGTTGCGGTTTGTAGGATCGGCAACTTAAACCAAGCAGCTTAAAACAACAACAACAACAACAACAACAACAAAAACAACAACACAAGCCAACAAAAGAGAAGAGATATTCAACAAAGTCTGTTTTCCATTTGCGAAATTGCGTATCAGAATTATTGAGAACGGGTATTAAATGAATTTGTGAATTGCATGCTTTGCACGCTTGCACTGAAAAGTGAAATTAGAGAAAGTTTAAAATTACTTTGAATACGATTTCGGTATTAGAAGTATTGGATATTAATTTTCATAATCTAAGCATAAATGTAATAAAACAATTTAAAACGAATTCTTAATCTAAAATTCAAAGTTATTTCATTTAATTAAAGTCATTTCAACTAAAATTTTAAGTTATTTTTTGTGAAGAAAGCAGAAATTATTGTTTACTTTAAGGTTTGAAGATGGAATTTTCTTATATAATGACAATTTTCGTAGATGAATGATCATCGCATCGATTTAAATCGAATTCGCAATTAAAAATTTTAAAGTTACTTGGTTTTCACAGAAAAAACAATTATTGTCTATTTTCTGTAGGTTTCAAGAAGTGTTCTTAGTGGTTATTTATTCATTAATCATTAGTCATTATTAATTCAATATTGGATATTATATTGAGCTGCATTGTTTACAATACAATATTTGTTTATTATTTACGTATTTTATTTATTTCTAAAGCTTTATTATGTCGCTAAAATATAAACATAGAAAAATTCATATTTTTATGCATAATTTTAGGCTCGTAATAATTATTTGGAATGCCGCTTCTTCACGATGACAACCAGTTGTATTTATTTTACAATGTATGTAATTTATTTTATACTTTATATTTTATTAAATACTTTATATTATTAAAATTTATTAAATACTTTATATTATAATATGAAAGATTATTGCGATTATTTGCAGTTGATGAGCAGATGAATACAATCGCCGCCTAAAGTATGCAAACATTAAAATCTCTCACTCACTTTGAATATTTCTCAAATAATTAAGTTTCCTGAAACCACAACTAAAATTTACTTAAATTAAACCCTTAAAAGTCAACTTTCTCGCGTGTCATTAAATCGGTAAGGTCTACTTAAATTATTTAACTAATCACTTAACCAATTTTCTGCTAAATTCAAGATTGGTAATTATCTACTATCAAATCAAAGCCCCTAATTTAGTAATGCTTTTACTAATCTATTGAAACACTTAATCTACCTGCTCATCTTCTCTTATGAGACGACCAACACAACCATCGCTTAATCACTAATCTTCCTTCCCACACCCTCACCCCTCTCAGCAACCCCTAGACTTTAGTGCAGACAATAGATTCTCTATTGTCTTTAATGAATTGAAACATTAATATATTGGCAGTAAGAACGATGTTAATCTATGCGGGAGGAAGTATTGCCTTACAGCCTGGAGGATAGGCAACAATTTTCATCCCTCACCTCCTTCTCCGCCTCCTCCTCCACCGATCCTTCCTGATTTGTTGCTGCCTGTTTAACTCCGCTTTAGCTTCGTTCTTGAAGTCTGCGCACTAATTTTGATTAATGATGGACAATCTTTGCCTTCATTTATATGCTTCACTAAAGCTATTAGACTGCTCTCGTTGTTGTTGCTATTTTTTGTTCGCCTTTTTTGTTTGACTACTTTTATGCTATGTTTGCTGTTGTTGTTGTTGTCGTTGTTGTTTAGTTTAGTGTTTCTTAGCTTCATAGCGTGTCTAAAGATTTGCGTGTTTAGCATATTTTATGCGCGTTAACCATTTGAGAAGAAACAAGAAGAGAAGAGATTTGTTGTCTCTGCTCTGTTGCGTACCTGCATCTGTATGTGTATCCGTAAAAAGTTTAATTTAAAAAGTAAAAAGAGGATGAATTTTTTCTTAAAACAATTTGAGCGAAACGTGACCCTCATCAGCTGATGTCAGGGAAGGAAGTCAACTGAATGATGGATTGGTGACATTTTTGTTTTGAATTTAATGTTGTATTTTAGATCTTCCTTTCTTTGCATACTCTTGCAAGAATTGTTTAATTTATCATTGTGGGTTTTTTTTTGTATTTTTGTCTTCGAGTAGGAATTCCGGTGGCCTTCAATGCGATTTTACGGATTATCTGAGATTTTTTGTGATTTAATTCAGATGTGTATTTTTTTTTTCTTTAATTCGAAAGCGTTTTTTGAAGCTATATTTCTCCGCTAAAATAATTAATTAAGATTTAATACCTTATATCTCGTGCTTTAGACTTCCAATTTTACGATGCTTCTAAACTTCCCTTCTGCCCCCCGTCTTCGCACCCACACTCTTCCCGCTCCTGCTCTACCCTTCCCTGCCACTGCCCTCTCCTGCCTCAACCAACCCTTGCTTCTTCATCCCATCCCACTCTTATCGCACAACCCTCTGCACTTCCTCCCACCCCGCCGTCTTCTGCACCCCTTCACTACGTCTCACCATTCTCTGTCTCATGTGCGATTCATCACTCCCCTAAAAGTAGGCAACAAAAATCTCACCACGCTGTTGTATTAGCTGTCAACCCAAGAAGGCTAATAAAAGTATAAAAATAATTACTCTAGTCCACTTCTTTGCTACAAGAGAAATAGTTGGTTATCACAAGAAGTTCATCCTTTTGTGGAAGACACGCATTCCGCTCTTGTTGTTGTCCAAAGAATGGAATCCCATCAATGTGGCAAATTTTAGATTGCTTCTAGGCGAACAAGCGAAGAGCAATAAAAAGTTGTCACTTGTTATTATCTTAAAGCGGTTGCGGCTTAAGTGATTTAAGTGGTGTTTGCGAGGAGCGCTGATGGCGGTGTATAAAGTGTGTTGACGACGGCGTAGTTAGTGGTGGACGAAGGGAAGATGGAAGGTTAAGATAAAATAGCGAAGAGGGAGCGTGTTGGTGAGAACGGTACCAACTGTTTATAGAGTAAATTGATGAAAACAACTAAGCCGACAATTTTTCGCTGCCTTATTTCCTCACTTTCACTGCACAGTTGAGCTTTGTCAGTTACGCCTGGAAGTGTGCAACTATTTCTTTCACATGCTGATTCAACATGTTTGCCATACAAAAAATAGACAAATATAGAAACAATAACAGAACGGAGCTGATAAAAACACCGATAACAACAACTACAGTCAGCATGTAATAAAACGAATATAATAGAGAAGAAAACAATAAATGAAGTGGAAGAAACTGCCAGCGTAATAAGAAGAGAAAAAGAAAGCAGAAGTAAAATAATAAAAGACACCAAACAAAAGCTATAAAAAATAGAAATATTATAGGAGGAAAACCTAAGTAGGGTAATAAGAATCGACTGCGATACCTACGTAGCATATTAATAGGCGTTCAGAAGTTTCTGCTTTCTTTCCTTTGCTGGCTCAGTTTAGCACGAGGACGAGCGGCAGCCAAGCAAGAAGGTAGTCAGTGAATCGGCAAAACGTCACGTCAGCGCTTGCTGTGTTTTATATGGATCGCTTTAAGCCGCAACCTGCTTTAGCGGATTAGCGACAGGATCTCCGAACGCAGTGATGACAAACATCCAAAATCTACAATTTTGATGTAAGCAAAAGATTTACTTTTAAGATTTGTCAACATCGGTTGGTGGCAATGGATGCAAACGAAGGACGAAGGACAAAAAGCTCCTTTGTATTCAAAGCGATATTCAAGATGTGCGTGACCGAGAACTGAAGATGCTGAACAGACAAACCAGACTAAAAGTTTACGAGTTAGTGAAGTTTAAAAGTAGACAACTGGTTAGAATACGAAATTTGTTGAAGGATTTTTGCCTTCTTCTGCTGCCTTCTTTTGTTTCGAAAAGTGTTTGTAGAGCTGAAAAAATTCCTAAATATATAGTTTTCATTTAGTTCATATATAATAAGTTAAGTTTAATTTTGAATTTCTACTTAAAATTCCTCAAATAAATTCTAAGCACGTAAAACGCATTAAAATCATATTATAAGGAAAATAATATAAAAAATAAAAAAAAAAAATAAAATAAATAAAAAACTAATATAATGTTAATATAATTAGGATTCTTTATAAATTATTAAATTTTTTTCATACTTTTAGGCTTCAAAAGTAATTTATCATTCCAAGCATTTTCTATAATAACAGATTTAAAAAATTCATTATTACAAAAAAACACACGATGATTGTCGTTCGTCTTCCTTTCTGGCCGGCTAGAAGCGCCAGAAAGTGAGGCACGTGCTTGCCTTCTATGAAAGCAGCTTAAATTCGCCATTTTCTCTCAACTTAATTAATTGCCAGGACATAAGAATCTCAACAAGCAATTTAAGAAAAACCATTGAAGTCTTTACTCGCCTGAGGAATAAAGAAAAGAAACTGAACGTAAGAAAATCACTGCAAAGCACACAAAGATAAAAAGCGGCGAAAAAATATGTCATTTAATGGTCGGCGAGCACCAACCGCCTCAAGGTTAAATGAAATGGAAAATAGAAAAATTGTGGCGGCGATGCGCCTAAAATTGGTTGAAGTTGAAACTCATTAATTATGTTTATTAATTTTTTCTCGCCGCATAAGTTTTTGTCACTAAGGTTTGATTAATGATGAGTTTAAGGGGCAAGAAAGCTGTTTCAGTTCCGTATACAAGTACAAGATTTTACATTGCATGATTTTAGGCGTCTGCAAGATCAAAAACAAGAGAAATTATTAAAACCTTACAAGGTAACGAAGCACTTGATTATCACCAATATTTCATTGCATATTTTTAGAAGTGACTTCAAAATCACTGAATTCTCCAATGGCTGCTACGAAATTATATTTTAAAATTGTGTCTGCTGTTTATTAACGTGTGTCTTGCAATTAAATTGCCTTAACTATAGTACTGCAATTTTAAGGTTTCAAATTGCTTGGATATTCTGGTGCAGTAAATTAATTAAATAAAAAGATATCCCGGGAAAACCAGATGGCAGCTCATTTGTCAATTCGGACAGTTTTACTGTCAGCGTTAACCGCAGGCAGGAAATGAATTAACACATCTGTCAAAGTGACAGCTAAAAGTTTGTCCACAAAAAGGACATCAGTAACGGGTGCTGAAAATTAATTATGTAAGCACAAGATGGAATTCGTTCTAAAGAATTTCGTTCTAAAATGAAAAACGCAACATATAAAGGATGCAATCGCACAAAATATTTAATAAATTTTCAAGATAATTTGGTTGTGTGATTTTAGGCTGGCTAAAACGCTCTCAACCTCTTGCTGAATTTTCGCTTGCTGCTGCTGCCGCCTAAAAGTATGCAATACAATTTGTTTGTTCCACTTGTGTTCTCACAGATACACTGAGATCGTAAATAAACTTTCCGCCTAGTTATGTCTAAGTTTTCTCATCTAAAAATCGGAGAATTTGAGGCGCGTCACCCCAACACTCATGTAAATAAATTCGAAGTTTTACAAACAAGTCGGTATAATTCGTGTTCTCGTTTCAATGAAATCGAATGTCATCCACATGCAACAGAGATTTCCTACTATTTGATCCTCTTCCTCGACGTTTTTCGCACCATTAATCGAATGCATTTCATTCAAATTCCTATCCACACTCAGGCCAACTCACACGCTTGGCAATTTAGGGCTCCTAGAGAGACGACTGCGGAGACTATTAAATGCGCTCATTCATTCATTGAACGAGCCATCGTGCGCCTAAAAGTATGCAATGCCAGCAATATAGGAAATCAATGACGCAGCAGCTCACACAGCAAGTGCAACCGGTAATAATTCATCAATTATACACATCTGCACGTAGTATGTTTGTGGTGTGTGTGTGTGTGTGTGTGTGTGTGTGTGTGTGCGCATGTACGAATGTGAGTGCGCGTGTGTGTAGTTCTACACTTTTGTGAGCTACCTACACGTAACCCGTTGGTGACACTCGTGTGGAAGCAGCTGGATGCCTATCTGCTCGCTTGCCTGCTTCCGGCTTAATGACACCGCATGCAGAGCGAGCCCAGCAGCGAGCAAGCGGTGACCAGGCAGCAGGTCAAGCAAATGATAAGGAATTCGGAGGCAAAAGAGGAATGGAAATGGGGACGCGGTAGGAAATGCTGTTAAACACGGGGGTGGGGACGAGGTGTACAGTAGGAAATTAAGAAAAACGAAAAAAACGAAGAAAAGACTGACCACTGGTGCCAGGATATTTTAAATTCACTAATTTTATGAAATTTATTGCTCCGCAAATTCCTGTAGAGAACTGAGTTTCTGGATAAACTGAGTTTTTTGAAAAAAATCAAAGAAAGCCGCTCGCAATCCAAACTCTTCGCTCACTCATACATAAGCGCGAGCCACGTTTGTTCGCTCTCTTCGAGTACGCTGAAGAGTTTTCAAATGCCTTTGCAAGCGTGTGCGAGTGCGTCTGGCACATGCAAAAATGGAGGGAACAATAAAAATTGATATGCAATTGATTTGCGCGAGGGAAAATGGAACGAAGAAAAGGAAAAACGCGAAAAAGGCACACGTAAGCCGTAAATCAATAAGAACAACCAACCCCCGTCCCCTCCACCCTCCACGATTATTGGTTGCTAAGGAAACTCGGCGCACAGCAGATGCATTCAGCGCAAAAAAAAAAACAGAAGAAACATATTTTCGCTTAAAAGCTTCAGACTTTCAAAAGAACAACAGGATGTGTAAAAGGAAATATGAAACCCCAAGATGAGGAAGATGAGAGAGAAGAAATCAAGCTGTTCGAAGAAGGGACGGCAATATATAAATTATTGCGTGCTAACACGAGGATAAGCAATTTTCTTCATTCCTTTGTAGTTGAAGAACGCATGTGGGATGCGCTAGAAACGCACACATACACACGTACATATTTCTACACATATACACAACTCAATACAATCTTATCTCCATGTGTGTGTAGGTGTGCATTCGTGTGAAAAGGCTGCTTGGATGTTTTTAGTGAAATATTAGGAGAAATTATGAAATTTTCACATATTTCAATAATTTTCAGCATTCTCCTGAAATAATTTTAATTTTTTTGCGGCATCTAATTTTTGAGAGTTTTGTTCTTTGTTCTTCTTACAATTAAAATAGTTATTTCCTATCAATTCCTTATTCACTTCATATTCTGGCAAATTTCTTGCTTCAAAATTCAATTATTTTAAAAAGCATAGAAATAAAAAATTAAAGAGAAACTGAATAAATTTTGTTACTCAGCCGCAAACTGCTGTCAGGTTTGTTGCAGAAAATGATGCCGCAAAATCGGGGAACAGACAGGCAGCAGTGCGAGGGGACACTTTAAGTGACAGAGGCAACCAAACAACAACAACGGCGCGCGGCAAGTGCAGACGTGGAGTTCCGCTTCCGCATTGAAACTCAAATAATTACATTAAAATTTACTAGACGCCTTCGGAAAGGACTTTTGCAGCAACGCGCCTAAAAGTCTGCAGCAGAGCAGACTTCTCGCTAACCCTTGTAAGGCGAGGAAGGCCTTCGCGAAGACCTTCGGCGTTCTCAGTCTATACATTTCGGATTGAATTCTGCTGATCGCATGAGGGTTAATTAAAAATGTGTTTGTGTGCGGAGGCAGATGACTGCACCAGCAGTGTTGGTTGAGATGCAGTTGATGGCTCGAACTTAGCAAGCAAAATAATTTTTAATAAACTCAGCAGTAAATTTTTGTGCAACGACAGCTGAATAAAAAGTTGTTAGCGGCGCGTTAGAAAACTGAGAAGAAAATTCCAACTTTTCTCTTACAAAAAGAGAATTCAATTAAATTATGTAAACTGATGTCTCAACTAAAAAACAAATGAGACAAAAACACAGAAGAAAAACGAGTTCGGAATGAAGGTTTTCACTCGAAACAAGTGTGAACCGAATCGAGAGTGTGAATCGAATCGAGTTTTTCAGTTCGTTCAAAAGATTCTTGTTTGAGATGAAAAAACTATATTAGTACCTAAAAAGAAAAGATTCAAGAAGACTGTCTCGATCTCGCTTCTCCCATCTCGAGTAAGAGAAACTGTCTCGATTTCTATTTTCGTTCCTCATTCGAAGAGCTCGAAAATTCCTAAAAATTTCTAATAGTTAGTAAATTAGAGGAATAAAAAAGAAGAAAAATACTAACACGAGCACTAGCTCACACATACAAAACAAACACATACACGCCCACACACCGCTATATACAATATAAGAAAAAATGCAAAAGTGAAGTCTGGTTTCGCACACAAAAGCATTCAGTTTGTAAAGAAATTCTTCTTGAACCCGTAATTGAGAACAAGTTTACTACACAAACCACCAAATCACACACATACACTCCAACACACACACACACAAACATGAACGCACACGACAATAAATAAAGCGGAAGTAAATAAACGTGCTGTTGGCATCGAGCTTTCAAGCGACGAGTGAACAAAGAAGACAAAGAAAACCAACAAAAAATAATAAAGACAAGTACGAAGTAAGCAATGGAATCGATGACAGAAGAAGGGATGGAGGAAGGGATGCTGAGCACAAAACAATGCAGAGCTCAATGCAGAAATATAGAAGAGCAGCAGCAAGTGGAACAGTCAGGAAAAAGTCGGAAGCTTTTGTAAGTCGGTGCAAATAGCAAAAAGAAGATTGAGGAAGGGGAAGCGGGGAAGGGCGAGTGGAGAGGTGCTCCTCATCACCCCCACTTATTAGCGAAATATGGAAGGCGTTCCACTAAAAAACGAGAGAAAACGAGAACCTCAGAAGACATTTCACTGAGGAAGAAGTGAGTAAAGATTCTTTGGGGAGAGAAGACAAGAAAGAAGTAGACAGAGGTGTACGCAGGAACTTTTTCCAGGGGTTATTTCTGGAAGTCGCTTCTTCTTTGTCTCTCCCCCGCCCCTTCACCCAGCGAGCATGAATAAAGTCGTAGAGAAATAGTAGAAAAAGGAAAAAGTAGCAAAAAAGAAAAAAGTAGAAAAAAACAGTAGGAAAAAAGTAAGAAAGTATGACGAAAGTATGAGGAAATGAAAGAATAGAGAAGAGAAAAGAAACAAAAGGCTAGAAACTATAAAAGAAAGACACAAAAAAAGAATGAAAAGATTTAAAAAGGATTTAAGGACGAAAAAAGAAAAATAAAGCGATTTACAGCGCTGTAGTGCTGCAGAAAAATTGCGCCAAATCTGTATATTAATTTAGCCACGCCACGCAGCAAACTGCCTCCTCTTCTCCCCCTCTCAGCCTCCCGCCACCCCCTCGTGAGCTGCTGTTATTGGCGGCAACTAAGTGTGGGAAGAGATTTTTATAATCCTCGCGCACGGTGTGGAGAGTAGAACGACCTGCAGGTACTCTGTGAACCCGCACACAGCAAGAATGTGTTAAAAAAGACGAAAATCAAAGAAAAACTTAACTTGCTTCACACACACATGCATAGGCATTATGGAGACACACACACACACATGCACATCCCCCACCCACACATACAGCTTAAGAACTTTTCGGTTGCACACCCGAAAGGTGAGAACAACTTGCGGGAAAACCTCACCGATCCGAATATCCTTCTCCCCACCGGATCTCCTTCTTTCGGTTCTTAAAATAATTAGTGACTCCGAAGATTGTTTTAAGTGTGTGTGTGTTGTTTTTCTTTTTTTAATTAAGTGTAGGGAGTTTTTCTTTTTTAATACGAAGGATTTGAGTTCTTTAAGCTCAGTCAGTTTAAGGAAGGAATTCGACACACGAAAAGGAATTTTTAGTGTGAAGTAAGGTTCGTAAATAAGTATGAATGAAAACGGATCTTTAAAAGAATCTGCTGAAAAGAGATCGTTAAAACGTATGTTTTAAAAAAGCATCTTTAAAAAGTATGTACTGAAAAAGGATCTTTAAAATGGTATGTGTTGAAAAATGCTCTTTAAAATGTTTGCACTGAAAGAGGTTCTTTAAAATGTATGTAGTGAACAAGGATTCTTCAGAGGATCTGAAAAAGGATCCTTAAAAACTGTGTACTGGAAAAGTATCTTTGATACACACAAACCCTCGCTTTTGTTTACCAAAGACTACAGATTTTCCAGCAAACTTGCTGCGTGGGCTGACCGATGCTTTCAGAGAAGACAAATTAGTTGCTCGCTGTGCCGATCAAAGAGCAGCCAACAATGACGCTAAAATAATTAGCTTATTTCGTTATGTACGGAGAGGAACAAACAAACCATCCTCTCCCTCTCCTCTTCAAACCATACGAACCACCTTCGCTTCTTCCGGTCTGCTTTATTTAATTATGATTGCAAACCGCCTGTCTAAACCAACTACCACCCCCCGCCCCCTCCACAACCGCTCCATCCAGCAAATTGGTTTTTTTCACAGTGATAAATTTAATTAGTACTTCGCTGCATATTTTTTCCTTTCTACTTATTAAACTTGTGTTTTTCTTTACTGTGCGGTGCAGGAAGTGTGAAATCGTGTTCGCCACCTCAGTCAACTCAGGCACGGCGTGCGTTCCCTCCCTCACTTTTTAGTTTCATGTCCTGATTTCGATTTTTAGTTTTTCTTTTTCTTCTGCAAAGTAACGCGTGTGTGCGTCTTGCTATCTAATTAGATTGTTTAAATTGTGGCATTTTATTGAGTTAACTACACAACGATGCTGCCTTCGGCGTTCATCAGTATGCGAGGCGTGCAGTTGAGTCATGAGGCGTTAAAATGGGGGAGGGGGCGATGTGTGTGCAAAATTGTTGATCTTTTGGTGGCTCGAGATCAGGTGGCGGTATTTTAGAACGCTTCAGGCGCTATCTTGCCGAAGGGAGTGGAGAACGAGGGTGAGGGATGAGCTCAGCATGTCGAAGGATTTTTTGTTTTATTATTATTAATTTAACTTGATTTACTTTAATGAAATTTAAATTATTTAAATGAAACTTTTTAAATTAAACTTAATTTTGTTAATTTGATTTCATTTTATTTTATTTGACTTGACTAGATTTTGAATTATTTTTAATGTGCTTTGGTTTGATTCGATTTTAATTGGAAATTATTTGATTTGACTTGATTTGATTTGGCTGACTTTTGGCTTGATT